>CM055094.1:56543837-57105127 GCA_029204225.1 Diphasiastrum complanatum
GACCCTAAACCCTAAAAGCCTAAACCCTAAACCCTAAACCGTGAGGGTTTAGGGTTTAGGGTTTAGGGTTTAGGGTTTAGGGTTTAGGGTTTAGGTTTTAGGGTTTTACTCTCAAAGGTTTCACTTGGAGGACAGATCCAAGGATGTTTTCTAGCAAATTGATGCTTCTAAACTTGAACCTATCACTCTTGAACAAATCTAGAGTGTTGGTACAATGGATTTCAACCTCTCACCTTGCATATCACTCCTTAATCTATGATTTTTAGCAAAATCTCTCTCAACTTCAACATACACTAAAAAAATCAAAGATGATCAATTAATGCACTAATTTCAAGCTTCAAATTTAATTTCTTGGCTGATCTAATTCAAGAACTAATCAAGCAATTAGATTCTCTATAGAAAATGCTTGATTTTGCACCAAAAATCACTCAAATTGGGTTTGTGAGTCAAATTCTACAAATTTTTGAAATTTCTTAGTCAAAACAGGAGCTGTACGGTCTCGCACGTGTGAAAAGGGTTCCTACAGCCCACAACAAGATTTGGACCAAAAATTTTGAGGATAGCTATCAAATCCAACTCGCTACACAAAATTTGACTAGTTTCCAAAAAACTGCTAATTTTGGCTTTGATTTGGATTAACCCTATCAATTTCAACAAAACCTCTTGTACTAGGCTCTGATACCATGTGCAAAAAGTACAAAAAGGACCAAGAGTGGATCCTAATCTGATCCTCAAGAGGGATTGGTTGTCAGATTACTTGATCTATCAATCTACTTCAGATTAAGATCAATCTAGATCAACTCTAGACACAAAATCCTAACAAGAACAATCATTAATTGAAGGTAAGTGTACTTTATGGTTTCACACGTGTGAAACACTGTCTGAGTACGGACTCCAACCTGAAAATCAAGTACACATTGATAGAACCTCAAAACAATCAAAACAAATGTAGACAAATGGAGAGAATCACTCAAAATTGCTTCCAAAACCAAGATTGGTGTCTCACAATGATTATGGCCAAATGTGGCTCTATATATACAATAAGTGAGAGCTCGTGGTACTGATCATCCCTCTAATCCCACATGTGTGAAGGTGCTTTGTCATATGATGATTCATCATGCAAAATTGACACTTGGACAAAACCTTCTATTTTGAGCACTTTTGGTCCATTTTCCTTCTATATGGAGATCTACTTGGAAATTTTCTAGAATTCAAAATTCGCCTACTTCAGCTTATTCCACACGTGTGAGATATCCTCTACACATGAGATATGACACCTAACCAAAATATTTGGCTCATGCAATCAATAGATTGATGCCATGTGTCATATATCTAGAAAACTAGTTTTTGGCCTTTTTGAATTAAATCATATGTACAACCTATATGATTATGGTACATGACAAGTACACTATTTTCACACGTGGGAACAGGCTCCACACATGTGTGTTTATCTATATACAAGATTTTTGGCCTCTACCAAGCTTATTTTTGCATTTTTCACAGTTTAGCCATTGGAATAATGACTATGTTAATTCATTATATGGTATATATATTGAAATATCAATCATATGATAAATTAGTGTTTACACTTGTGGATCAAAATGTTATACATGATAAATTGATCAATGACATATCTACTAAAAAGGAACTGAATGAAAATATTTTTAATAAATATATGGTAAATGAATCTTTGGATGTATTACCATATCAATATAGTATTATGTTATCATTTATAATTATAATACTCTATCAAAATTTTATGAACTCAGAAAAATATAACTACATACGAGCATTAAAACCTCTAACTGACGAAATACTAAGAAAGCATGATAAGAGGTGGAGAAGTGATTATAACTACAAAAGAGCTAAAGATATTCAAAATAAAGTCTCTGAAAAAAAATGGTCAATATCAAAGAAAAGCTGAAAAAATCAAAGGTTTCAAGTATTACAAGATTATTTGTGATAAATGGTATAATATGATATTAAGTCATCATACATATGAGATGCTTTATGATATTTATCATAAAAAATATCCCAATAAATTGATATAAATATGATGATGAAACTGTATATAATATGATAGTTTTTTTTTTTAAATACAACAAAAACAAAAAATCCTAAATTTGAAACAATATAAAAAGAAAATTAGAAAAATATATCTATTCGATATTGAAAAAAAAAAAAAATCATACAAACGATGGCATGACAATGAGATTATTTAGAAAAATGACTATCACTCAAAGTTGTTACCTTAATTAACTAGACACATAATTTGGCGCCATATTTTAATATGTGAATGGAGGATTAAGAAATTTACATATCAATGTGAACTTCATGTTTGAAATATATATGAGCACCCTATCAAGATATTGTTTTAATAGAATATACAATATGCAATGACAGCTTTGTGAGAAATTGGCAAAAATCTAGTTTGGTATTTTTTATGATAGAAGTTTGTAAGTGAATCTCACATGTGTGGAGGATGTTCCCAAGTGTGGAGAATTGTAAAGTAAATCAAAATGTTTGATATAGGGGTCTCATAGAATTTCATAGTCAAGCATTTAGGTGTAGGATGTTGATAGGGTCAAATTTGGCATAGATGGCAAATTATCTATTTCCATTTGTAATGCCACTATTGAGCCAAAATAGAGTAGGAGGCCAAACTCGTGCCAATTAGAGTGTAGACAAGTGTAATGCTTTTGTTTGATGAAGTTTAAGAGGTCCAATAGGATTTAGAGGTGGATCTAAGATCTCAAATGTTCTAACTAAGATCTTTTCACAACAAGGTACAAAAGCTAGAAATGGCAAAGCATCCTAATGCTATCTTTGATACACATGAACTTGACAAAGCATTCAAGAGACAAAAGAAACTTATGAAAGATACTGATGGCAACCAAAAACAACTATTTCCTTATCATCTTGTGAAGCTGAATACAAATTTCTTACAACCACAACAAAGGAGGTTTTATGGGTCAAAAGGCTACTTTTGGAGCTTAAGTGTTATGCAGATGAAGATTTACCAATTATCAAGACTGATAACAGTTTTACTTAGGCTCTTGCAAATAATTCTGTCTTTCATGCAAGGAGCAAGCATATTGAAGTGAATCATCATTTTGTAAGAGAAAAAGTCATTGGAAGAGAGATCTCATTGGAGCATGTTTCATCTTTAGATTGTGTTGCAGATCTTCTCACCAAGCCTCTACTCAAGAATGTCTTTATGAAGATGAAGTATAACCTTGGTGTAATTTTGAAATCTACGTTGATAGGAACATAAATTTTAAGAAGGAGTGTGAAGATTATTAAAATATTATCTTCCTATCTCGAGTTTGGGGTCATGTCCATGATAATTTCCACTAGATCTCATGTTGTACATATAAGGAGTGTGAATTGAGCACATATCCTTCTAGTGTAGTTCGGATTTGAGTTAGATAGGTTCAATTGTAATGACATGCAGATGTTTTGATAGCATGCAAAGTCTTACTATATCCATGCAAGCCACATGCAATCAGTGCATGCAACATGCAAAGTAGTTTCTGTGATCTACACATGTCTAGGCAATTTTATGAGTTGACATGCAGTACATGCACCATACATGCATGCAGTTACACATGTGGATCTCTGGTAGGTGAATTAGTTCAATTAAGTGGACTTTCCATGCAACTTCACTATAGGAATTCGAGTCTCTCTCATGTAGGGAAAGCTGGGCATGTTTTGCTAAATTGTAAATATTGAGATTTTGGTGTTTTGGACTCATTCTCTCTCTACCCAAGTTTTCTATGTATGATTTTCTCTCTCTACCTGAGAGCAGCCTCTTTTTCCCATACTGAACACTTAAAATTATTTCTGACATTCATTTCTCATAGTGAAGAGTTTGATTTTTTCATCAGATGTATGTCATTGTGCTCTTGCCTTATGTGAAAAATGCAAAAATAAGCTTGTAGAGGCCAAAAATCTTGTATATAGATAAACACACATGTGTGGAGCCTGTTCCCACGTGTGAAAATAGTGTACTTGTCATGTACCATAATCATATAGGTTGTACATATGATTTAATTCAAAAAGGCCAAAAACTAGTTTTCTAGATATATGACACATGGCATCAATCTATTGATTGCATGAGCCAAATATTTTGGTTAGGTGTCATATCTCATGTGTAGAGGATATCTCACACGTGTGGAATAAGCTGAAGTAGGCGAATTTTGAATTCTAGAAAATTTCCAAGTAGATCTCCATATAGAAGGAAAATGGACCAAAAGTGCTCAAAATAGAAGGTTTTGTCCAAGTGTCAATTTTGCATGATGAATCATCATATGACAAAGCACCTTCACACATGTGGGATTAGAGGGATGATCAGTACCACGAGCTCTCACTTATTGTATATATAGAGCCACATTTGGCCATAATCATTGTGAGACACCAATCTTGGTTTTGGAAGCAATTTTGAGTGATTCTCTCCATTTGTCTACATTTGTTTTGATTGTTTTGAGGTTCTATCAATGTGTACTTGATTTTCAGGTTGGAGTCCGTACTCAGACAGTGTTTCACACGTGTGAAACCATAAAGTACACTTACCTTCAATTAATGATTGTTCTTGTTAGGATTTTGTGTCTAGAATTGATCTTAATTGATCTTAATCTGAAGTAGATTGATAGATCAAGTAGTCTGACAACCAATCCCTCTTGAGGATCAGATTAGGATCCACTCTTGGTCCTTTTTGCACATGGTATCAGAGCCTAGTACAAGAGGTTTTGTTGATAGGGTTAATCCAAATCAAAGCCAAAATTAACAGTTTTTTGGAAACTAGTCAAATTTTGTGTAGCGAGTTGGATTTGATAGCTATTCTCAAAATTTTTGGTCCAGATCTTGTTGTGGGCTGTAGGAATCCTTTTCACATGTGTGAGTCCATACAGCTCCGATTTTGACTGAGAAATTTCAAAAAAATTTAGAATTTGACTCAGACCCAATTTGAGTGATCTTTGGTGCAAAATCAAGCATTTTATATAGAGAATCTAATCTCTTGATTAGTTTTTGGATTAGATCAGCCAAGAAATTAATTTTGAAGCTTGAATTAGGTGCATTAATTGATTATCTCTGATTTTTTGAGTGCATGTTGAAGTTGAGAGAGATTTTGCTAAAAATCATAGATTAAGGAGTGATATGCAAGGTGAGAGGTTGAAATCAATTGTACCATCACTCTAGATTTGTTCGAGAGTGATAGGGTCAAGTTTAGAAGCATCAATTTGCTAGAAAACATCCTTGGATTTGTCCTCCAAGTGAAACCTTTGAGAGTCTCTAGTGCATATAGAGCATCTATGCAAATCTTTTTAGAATTTGACATAGATTGGCTTAAATTGAGAGTTCTAGAAAAGAGATTGAGATCCAAGTCAATTGTTCAACCCTACTCAATTTGTTTGAGTGATTTTAAGGTTTGAAAAGAGTCATTAAGGTGTCTATGACAAATCTCTAAAGAGAGATCCAATTTTCTAAGAGTTCCTTCCCTTTTGAAGTAAAAGCACAATATCTTAGTGAGAAAATTCACAACTTTTGCTTTTGAATGTCATTCCAAGTCTTAAAAAGTAGAGTAATTGGTGGAATCCAATAGGAGTGATTGAATTCAATTTGTTGAGCAAAAATTGACATAGTATGTATGAAACTCAAATTAGTTCTATTCAACTTTCTTTGTGAGAGTGTGAGGGCCAATTTGTGATCCCATTGGATGACTAGAATGAGGAGGAGTCCATATTTGAGTATTCATGCATGGTTGAGATCTTTGTGAATCTCTAGTTGTCTAAATTTTTAAGCTTTGTGAAAAATTGGTGGTATAGTTTGTTTTCAAATCAAATCAAATTCATTCTAAATCTCAAGAGTGAGATTATTTGGGTCAAGATTGAGTCCAAAAGAAGTGATTAAGTATGATTTTCATGTGTTTGAAACAAAACCCATCTTTTGTTCAAGAATCTCAAGTGTTGTGAGAACTAGTCAAGTGAAAAGGAAAATCTAGGTGTCAAATCCTTTTCATATCCATTTCAACTTTCAAAAGAAAGTGTCATTGGTATTTGATGAGTCCAATAGGAAATTGAATCTGATTTCTTTAGTGATTTGATTCAAAGATTGTGTGCTGCTAACAATGAAAGTATCTAATAAATGTGGAGGGTCCCGAGGGCCCAAACCATCTGGTGTATACGTGCAATAAGGATTTTATTCACATGGCATCAATAGGTGGCATCTATTGAAGGAAAGAAATGATCTTGAGTGCAACCTTTGTGGCAAGGGAGAATATTTTTTCTCAAGATGCTACAAAAAGAAGACTAGTCCATCCAAGGAGAACCAAAGCAAGGGGGTCGAGGTGAAGGATGGAGCTTCAAGTTCAAAATGCAAATACAAGAAGGACAAGTCCAAGGAAAGGTGTTTCCTTAGTGGAAAGGTGAATGAGGCTTGGAGTCTCACAAGGACTTGCAAGATTTGTTTTCAAGAGTCCGTCACAACACATGTCAATTCTTTTGAAATTTTTCATTTGGAAGTGCATTTTTGGTTCAAGATGCAAAGATAGATGTCACATTCATGAAAGTAACTTGGATTTATTTTATGTCCTTAGAAAGTATTTTGCTTGGAACTTTGGACAAGTTCAAACTTATTGTTATTATCCAAAAGAAATCAATCAAGAATAAGGAGCAATCACAAAATGAAAATAGTTTCATTTATGCTCTCATGTCAACTTATGAAGAACCATTTTGCTTTGAAGAGATTTTTGTATCTCAAAGGTGGATTAAGGCAATACTAGTTGAGTGTGATGCCTTAAAGTATAGCAAAGCATGTTTTCCTTGTAAGCTTACATTAGTTATGAAGTCAAGGAAATGGAAATGTCTTCACAATGTAAATTCTCTTAGTTTCAATAAGATTCTTATGAAAATAAGTGAAGCATCCAAAGTGGACACTTATATTCATAAGCAAGTAGCTAGCCTTATTGAGATGGAAATACCTTTTGATTTCAATATTAGAAAAATCATGCCAAGTTGTGGTGATTTTTGGACTTATGTTTCTAGCATAAGTAATCTTGATAATCATAGGAACTGCATATTATATGGTCATGGATGTTGTGATCATTATGAGACATGGAGGTCTCGGATTTTCATAAAAAAGGAGCATCATGAAGAGGATCTTAAGGAGTCATCTCAAGGTTTAAGTGTGCCAATGAAAGTATCTAATAAATGTGGAGGGTCCCGAGGGCCCAAACCATCTGGTGTATACGTGCAATAACACATGAATGTCATGACAATCCTAGCGCGGGACACCCAGGCATACAGAAGACCTATGAGCTTCTTCGTAGGCAATTTTAAGTCTTTATGAGAGTAAGTGAATCATCTTCTAAAGACACTTATCTCCATAATTAAGTATTTAGCCTCATTGGATCTGAGATTAGCATGGTAAACAAGCATGAAGATATAACGCAAACACTTTGTTATTATAGCATGCATAGTCTTGCCAATTTGGATGAGTCTAATTCTCTAGATCATGGTAACATGATGCTAGATCTTTGTGATCCTAATAAATCAAGAAGAAATCTTTATTTTCTCATGAAGGAGCATGCACATGAAGAAGGATCAAGCCTCAAGGTCAAGCATCTACATGAAAATTGGAAGGAATCAATTTTGGAGGTGCTAGAATGTTGCAAAGCTCTCAAGCTCATCAAAGATATCAACATCAAAGAAGCACTATCATGGATATGGTGATTTCAGATCAACATCAAGCTCCTTGGGTGACTCTGCCGTTGGTGTTGAGTCATAGTGAGTCAATACCGTTCACTTGATGTCTAGATCCATCTCCAAGAACTATCAATCTTGAGGGATCTGCACTTCTGAAATCAGACATTAATCTTGATGTCACGAAATGTGAGGTGGCTCCTGAGTCTAGAATCACCTCATGTGTGTCAGATGTTGATGTTTCACACACATCTTCACAGATATAGATGGTTGAACAGTTTTTGCTCATTCTTTCTTTGCCCATTTTTGAGCTCTCGGGCTCCTCAACATATGATGAACTATTGTTGTTCTCCTGTCTGTTCTGTGTTGATTTGTTTCTCGGGTTTCGGCGGCAATCCATGGCTATGTGACCCTTCTTATGACAATGGATACACTCAATCTTGGGATTGAGCCAGCATGTATCTACTGTATGCCTGTCTCTTCTGCATCTCATGCAATTCTTCTTGTCTGCACCTTGTTGTTTCGACCTCCCTTTGCTCTTCCAGTTGCTCTTGCTGGTCCCCTCTGCTTGTTGGTCATGATTCTGCCTCTGATTTAACTCCCTCTTAGGCTTAAACTACTTCTTGGATTTTTTTTTATTGTTGTAGAGGTCCTGGTCAGAACCATCTTTGTGATCAAGATGTTCTCTGGCCTCGACTTCCTCTCGAATCTCGACAATCGCCTTTGAGGTTCATGGAGGGAATATCACCTTAAGGTACGTTTGCCTGCAGATCAAGTGCATCAGGCTTATGATGATTCGCCAGACACTCTATGGCACAAGAGACTATGCCATATGAATTCAATAGCACTTTACCAAGCAAGCCATCATGGAGCAATCATAGGAGTGAGCATCTTGAATGCAAACAGTTCTACCAGTAAGATGTCACGCACTCCATTTGTCAAGGATTCCTACAGAGCGACCAAGATTCCGGAGTTAATGCATTCTAACATCTGTGGGCCTTTTAATGTGATCTAAGTAGAAGGCTCAAAATATTACATTACCTTCATTGATGATTACAATAAATTTTCCAGAGTGTATTTTATTCAGAATAAATCAGAAGCATTTGACAAATTCAGTAAGTATGTGAATTGGGCAGAGAGATGCACTAGTAACAAAGTGAAGCAGATCAGGATAGATTGAGGTGGAGAATACATCTCGAATCGCTTCACTGACTTCTATAATGATCATGGTATCATTCACAGAAAGACTACATCTTACACAATGCAGCAGAACAATGTTGCAGAAAGAAAGAATAGAATGACGATGGAAGATGCCAAATGCATGATGGCCTACTAGAAAGCTCCAAGAGTAATGTGGGCTGAAGCAGTAGCTATGGCTACTTATATTCAGAATAGGACAAGAAAGTCTTGTGTTCCTCACATGACACCACATGAATTATGGTGGGGTAGAAAACCCAATCTGACTCACATCAGAGTCTTTGGCTATGCAGCTTATGCACATGTTCCTGATAAGCTTCGAAAGAGGCTTGATGAAAAAGCTGAACAGGGATATTCATCATACTACAGAGTCTACATGCCAGAAACAAACACTGTGAAGACAATCAAGGATGTCAGATTTGATGAGAGCAGAACAATGGCCAACGATGATCCTATCAGCTATGAAGTTCTTGAAAGACAATACTATGACCTGCCAACTGTGACAGAGGGAGCAGAGGACGAACACGAAAAAGAGTCACTTTGCATTCAAGTGACGAATCAGAAGACAAAAGATTCGAGAGATAGCCTTCTACTACAGTACTTGTAAACCAAGATGGACCCGAACCTAGCAGAGTAGACAAAGGCAAAGACATTGCAGTTCCAGGAGGATTTCCTAGAAGGTCGACAAGACAACGAAGAGCACCAACAAGATATGTGCCAAGCAGCTCTGCTTCTACATTAGAAGAGTTCTGTGGATTCAATGGTGAACCATAGACATTTGAGGACAAAATTGAATGTCTAGAGAAGGACAAATAGATCCAAGCCATGAATGAGGATATGAGATCCATGAGGAAGAACCAGGTATGGACGTTGCAGCCATTATCAGATAAGTGAAAGGCTGTGAAATGCAAATGGGCATACAAGCTAAAGTCTGGACCAAATGGAGATGTCTCGAAATATAAGACGAGACTTGTAGCAAAGGGATTTTCTCACACCTTCTCTCCTGTCGTGAAACATTTGTCCCTACGTTTACTATTTCTATATGCAGTTGCTTATGACCTCAGAATCCACATTGTGGACGAGAAGACAGCCTTCTTGCATGGTGAGCCAGGCGAAGAGGTCTACATGGATCAACCCCTAGGATATGTCTCAAATTCACTTCCTAATTATGCATGCAGAATGCATAGGAGTATCTACGATCTGAAGTAGTTCGCTCGACAATGGTACAAGAAGAAAGATCAAGCCCTGAAATCCTTGGGATTCATGCCACTAATGGCTGATTCTAATGTCCATGTGAGAATTACAGATGGAAGATCATCATTGTGGCTGTGTATGTGGACGACACTCTGATACTCTGCAAGAGTAAGAGGCTGATTGTTGAAGTAAAGAATGATATCTCAAAACATTTTGAGATTGTAGATCTGGGAGAAGCCAGGTGTTACCTTGGCTTGCAGATTGACAGGGACTATGAGAGAGGTAAATTCTACCTTCATCAGTCTAGATACACCTAGAAAATCCTAAAATTTTTTGGGATGTTGATAGTACTGACAAACGGAAATTGTTCCAGGATTGAAGAAGAGAGAGAATTTATGTAGCTCACACCATATAGGAAACTGATAGGATCGTTGATGTACCTTGCAGATAACACATGCCCTGACATTGCTTATGCAGTGTTCAGGATGAGACAATTCTACACGAATCCAGGCTTGACACATTGGAGGATCGCAAAACGAATTTTGCAATATCTTCAATTAACAAGAGATTTTGTTTTGTATTATTGTCGTGATGTAGGGTTCCAAATGCTTTCTTACAGTGATGTTAGATGGGCATCCCTCAAGGACGACTGTGAAAGTGTCTCAAGAGGATGCACCATCACGTTAGGTGCAACAATTCTCTGGGTTAGCAAGAAGCAGACCATTGTAGCTTAGTCATCCTACGAAGTAGAGTACATTGTAGCAACAAAGATGGCCAATGAGATAATTTGGCTCGAACAGTTCTTTGACAAACTAGGCGAAATGAGGAACAAACCTCTGGTTTTGCAGATGGACAACACATTTGCAATACATCTGACAAAGACCATATGTTTCACTCAAGGACAAAACACATTGCAATCAAGTACCACTTGATTGGGGATCTGATTGGGAAGAAGATGCTACAGACCACCTTCATTGGAACGAAAGACATGGTTGCTAACATTTTTACAAAGGTCTGTTCGAGAAATAGAGGAGCTGTCTTGGAGTCACCAAGCTATCATGCTTTGAGAGGGAGCTGAAGAAACAAAATGTTTATATTGCCAAAACTTTGCTAGCTTTCAATCCTGAACTTTTGACAAAAGACGACACGACATGACACAACACGACACGACATAACACAAAATCAGTCATGCTTCTCAATTGACCAAGAAGATCAGCCAAGTACCACGGGGTACAAATATTTGATCAGATATCATGACAACAACAGAAGTACTCTAGATCGTGGCTAATCTGCCACTCTTGTAATTCGTGATTGGTTGTAGATGTTTAATCACTCTAATCTGGAAGTTACACAATGCGACTATATACTTTATGTTTGATGCATAATACTATAAGTAAGCAAGACAAGAAGTCAAAAAGAAGACGAAAAATACAGAATACATGTCCGCCTGCATGCGAGACAATTTTGTAGAGGATCTATAGATCCAGAAGTTCGCTAATAAGCGAGACACGATTTATGAGAGAACTGGATTTCTCTCACGCAAATGCACTACGTGGATTTGTCATTCAGTACTTGAAGAATCAAGAAAATGAAAAGATAATATTGTAGCTGTTGTGCACATATTATTCTCTATGATTGAATGATCTTGAATGTATTTTTGTTTATTACAATTTGTGTGTCTGATTCACTTATTTATTCAATTCCGCACTTATTGTTGAATGCTATATTAATCTGTTAACGTAGATCAATAGTGCCTGTCTACACTCTGAAGGATTGTAGGAATGATATAGCCGGCAGTGACCAGCAATCATATCTGAATTTCTTACGAACTGATTCTTGTTCACGAATCCTTTTGCTTTGTGTTTCGCTTCACGATCACTTGGCTATAAGCGTAAATCAATTTCAAAAATCACTTTTTGTTTCATTTTGTATCATTTTGTCATGTTTCGTCTTGTCTCATTTCGTCTCGTTACAGAGCCTGATTGATCTTTTCACAAATGCTTGTGCTTCGTTTCGTTTCGTGTCATTTCGCGATCTCTATGCTTCCAGCATGAATCAATGTCAGAGCTTGTTTAAGTCTTGCTTTGTTTCGCTTTCTTTCATTTTCGTCTAGATTTTGTCTCGTTTCGTTTCGTTGTGTTATAGAGCCTGATTGATCCAACACGAATTATTCTCAAACATAAATAATTCGAGTTTTGTGAAACTGTTTGCGAATCGTTTGAGATTTTTTTTAACAGTTTGTCACTAGAGTTGTAGCTGGAATTTGCATTTTATGAGTGCATTTTTTGGATCAATGATTTGCACAGGTCATAGGAGTTAGATTCATGATAAGCTACTGTCAAGATAAAGGAACAAATTCCACAATGTAGCTTTTTCTTGCCAAAGTATTTGCTTATTTGAGTTCACTCCTATTTGAATCTGAAAAACCATAATGAAGTATTCAATATCTATCTCCTGGGTGTTTGTTTTCTTTGCAAGGTTGTAGTGGTAGCCCCTTACGGAAACATCTGTTGATGACCAAATTGCAATCATTTTATATTTCATTCCGTCCATTCTTAGTTATTCTCTGATTTTCTCTAATAATGACAATATTAGCCCTTTTATTGCTCTCCAGTAAGAACGATACTCGTTTGTACTACAAATATCAATCATTTTGATGTTGGTATGTCGCGACAAATGAACATATAACAATTTGACAATAAGGCATTCAACAAAATTCAAGATAAGAGAGTCATCTGCATAACATCCATAGTATTATCAGCGAATTTCTTGAGCACTATGTGTGTGACATGTCTAGGTAGTGCGTCGATGTGAGAGGCACTATCTTGAGCTATATGTGGTCATCTCGCTTACTAGCGGACTTCTTGGACATCTATTTGATGTTTAATACATCTCTCTAATGTTCCGGACATCTATGTGATGTTCAACCAGACCTCTTGTTCTCCATTTGTTTATATATAGATGGGTAGAGAGAACACGATTAAGCTGATCAGGGGTTACAAGAATGGCTGGTTTAGCACGTCCTAACGGTATTCATGTGGCCCATGGAGAAGTGACGTCCTCCCTGTACTTTCTCGATTTCCTTTGTACTTTGAAGCATGAAGATCCACCGCCTCTTGGTCTTCGTGTCTTCTTCATTTTTTGACCTCGCCATTGAGCTTTTTTGAGTCCACGAACATTTCTTCTTCGTGTTCGGGTATCCTTCAATCAATGAACATTTGACCATCATCTTTGGGCCTTCACTCCTTGAGCCTTTGGTCTTTGCGTCCGGGTAGCTCCCTTGCGTTTCTACATACTTGAGTTCTAAAGCTAGCAAAGCTTTGCGGCTCAAAACAAATTGTTCATCAACTTCATGTACACTTGCTAATGATGGAGATCTCGATCCATGGTGGATTGATAGTGGTGAGTTTGCCATGTGTCAATGTCAGGACGTGTCAGAGTTAAGGAGTGCTTGTTAGGAACCCAACCCCTTGGTCACACATGACTTTTCACAGAGAATACTTCACTTATTTGTTGGCATATGGAAAGTGGTGAGTGTGCAATCAAAGGGATTGGTACAATTCCTATTTCTCTCTCTACAAATACGAATGTTCATTTGGAAGATGTCTTGTTTATTCCATCTATTACCAAGAATTTGCTTAGTGTGAGTCAATTGCTAAGTAAAGGCCTCAAAGTGGAGTTTGATGGAGATGCTTGTATGATCAAACAGAAGGATATCCTAGTTGCAAAAGGTAAAAGACAAGGGAAGTTGTTAAAACTAGATGCTTGTGTTATTGCTAACCAAGTTGGATGTGTTGCAAGAGAGCAAATATCTATTCAAGAGGTTTGGCATAAGAGGATGGGACACCTCAATTTCAAGTCATTGGAGGTAATAGCAAGAAAGAAGGTTGTGGTTGTTTTTCCAAGTTCCTTAAGTAGCATCAATGATGTTAGGTTATACATTTGGATATTCATGAAATTACTACAATTAGCAATAATGGAGCTAATATGTATGAAACTTTCATTGATGATTCTAGTAAATTTTGTTGGATCTATCTACTAAAGAGCAAAGGTGAAGTGTTTGATGTTTTTGTCAAGTTCAAGAATGCAAGGGAGAGTCAATTGGCAAAGATGTTATGGATCTATTTTTGCAGGTTATTGAAGACTCAAGTAAGGTCAAAGGAACATCAAGGAAGTGTTGTTCAAGTTTCTGTCTCATGTTTGAGCATTTTCATGTGGATGTGTGCATATTGTCAAGATATGGTAAAACTAGTTACATCGGTGAGCATCATTTTGATGATGGATTTGTACTAGCATTTTTGGCTGGTTTTGTTGATGGAAATGAAGCTATTGGAGGTTCATTATATCACTCATTCATGGAGAAGTCATCAAATGATGATGGCATCTTATTGCAAGATGGAGATGGAGGCTCATTCATGGAGTATCGTGGTGGATACATGGCAACAAAGGACAAAGAGAGAGGAGACATGCAAGCAAATGTTGATCACTCAAATTTATTGTCTGTTTGCTGTATTTTTTGTGAAAATTGTCAACATTTCCTAGCTAGTTTGAGGCCTAAATTGGCAATTTTTGTACATAGTTTAGGATCTAACCTTTCACATGTGTGAAAGAGGCCCAGATACTTTTATTTTAGTATATATTTCATATTGAAGAAGTTCCAAACTTTAGGACCTTCGAAATGACACCAAAATCATGTTATTTGGACATATAGGCCAAAATTGGCTATTTTAGGCTACTGGTGTCCTAAAATTGGGTCCTAAGTTCTAGAGAGAGGAGAGAGAGTCATCTCTCTCACCTATATTAGGCTGAAATTTGTGGAGAACAGGTTGGAGAAACTTTTTGTGCTGTTGAGAGAGATCAATAGATCATTGTCACAGTTTCTTCCTCCATTGAGAGCATTGCTTTGTGTATTGTCTTCAAGTTTTTGTGTATGATCTTAAGAGGTTTCCAAAAGTGGTAGGCTGCTATTGTAGGGCTGGTATATAGTGTAAGCACTTGTGGATTTCCTATCCAACCTGTCTCCTACAAAATCTGAATCTAAAAAAACAATCAAAGTCAGATCTTCTCCTTCATAGTATAGTCCATAATCCAAGGTAAAAGATATATACCTCAAGACTCTTTTAGCCAACTTCCAATGATATAACTTTGGATCCTGCATGTGTTGACTTAGCTTATGAACACAAAAGCTTAGATCAGGCCTAGTCACCATTAACCAAATAAGTGATCCAATAAGACTCCTATAAAGAGTGATGTCCTCAAAGGATTTTTCATCATCTTTAATAGAAACTTTTACAATGTGCTCCATAGTTGTATCTATGCCTTTACAATTCTCCATATGAAATTTTCTGAGCATGGAAAGTGCATATCTACTTTGGCTTATAAATGCATGACCTTTCCAAAAATCTATTTCAAGGCCTAGAATATAGTGAAGAACTCCTAAGTCCTGTATTTTAAACTCAGTAGCAAGTGCATGCTTAGTTTCTTCAACTAACTTCTAACTATTTCCACAAAGAATGATATCATCTACATAGATGAGAAGAATAATTACAAAGTTATCTACAAACTTATAATACAGAGAAGGGTCATATTCACTTAGACAAAATTCGAGTGATATGAGATAAGAATTGAGCCTTGAATACCAAGACCTTGGTGCCTGTCTCAGTCCATACAGACTTTTGAACAAAAGACAAACTTTTGATTCATCACCTTCCTTCACAAAACCTGGAGATTGCTCCATATAAATCTCCTCCTCAGGGTAACCATTGAGAAATCCATCAGAAACATTAAACTAGAACATACTCCATTTGTGAAAACATGCAAGAGAGATGAGTATTCGAATTGTTACCATCTTTGCAACTAGTGCAAAGGTATCTTCATAATCAAGACCTTTAATTTGAGAGTAGCCTTTAGCACAAAGTCTTGTTTTATACTTATTGATAGATCCATCATGATTATACTTGATTCTGAATACCCACTTACATCTGATCACATGCATGTTGTTTGGTGGCTCCACAAGCTCCCATGTGTTATTTGTCATCAAGCCTTTGAATTCTTGGGTCATTGCTTCAACTCACTTCTTGGATTGAAAAGCTTCTTGAACATCCTTAGGCTCTTCATCTGATATAAAAAGTGCATGATAGGAAGTCTCACCTTCCACTTGCCTTCCTTCTTCATCATATGTGAGCCTCCTTGGCTCAGATCTTGCTCGTGTAGATCTTCTTGGTGTGATAGCTTGAATCTGCTCCTCCTCAAGCCTCGGCCTCACCTCTTCTTGAATAGCATCAAGGTTGATGATTGATCTTGCATGAGTCTCTTTGATCTGAACATCCAAGTTAAATTTCTGATCTTCATGGAAGACCACATCTCTACTAACAACATTTTTGTCAGTAGAGGGCAAATAAATTTTGTATGTTTTTTTAGTAGATGCATAACCTACAAAATTTCTTTTATTGCACTAGGATCTTCCTTCTTCCTAGTTTCTATAGGTACATGCACAAAGCATACACAGTCAAAAATCCTAAGATGATCTACTTTAGGCTTTTTCTTATACAACATCTCAAATGGTGTCTTACCTCCTATTGCAAGATTTGGAAGCCTATTACAAAGATAGTTTGCACATGCAACTGCCTCTCCCCAAAATTCTTTAGGCAAAGAAGCTTCCAGCCTAATGGCTTTTGCACATTCACACAAAGTCAATGCTTCTCTTGTATACTGTCCTGAATGCCCATAGAGCAGCATGCAACTTATGTTCCCAATCTGATTTGCTAGCTTCAACTATTTGTGAGCACGCTACACATGATCTTATTGGATGATTCTGCTTGCCCATTACTGCGAGGATAATAAGGCGTACTAGTTCTATGGATCACAAAGAACAACAGGACTTTGATGATCTCATTGATGAAATGACTTCCGCGATCGCTGACTATCTCCACCGGGCATCCAAAGCATAACAATGATATTTTCATAAAGGAACTTGGCATTTGTCCTAGCATCAGCTACTCTTACTACCTTGGCTTCGACCCACTTGGTGAGATAGTTCGTGGCTACGATTATGTATCGAGCTTGGGTACTCCTTGCTACAGGGTGAATTGGACCGATGTAATCCAATCCCCACTTGTCGAATGGTGCTTGGGCTAAGACCGGGTGTAGTAGGTCATAATTCAATCTCATTGGTCTCCTGGCCCTTTGGCACACATCGCACTTCCTCAGGTATGATTGTAGAATCTTGCGAACTGTAATGTCGGATGCAAAATGGCCTCCACCCATGCCTTCATGTGAAAGCGAAATGATTTGGGTGGTCTCATGAGGAAGAATACACTGCCGAAGAATCCCATCTAGTCCTCTTCGATACAATTGGCTAGCAATCAGCTGATAAGGTCTAGCTTTCAAGATCAATTTCTGCTGATCCGTCTTTGGTAGTGATTTGCCTGGTTGGCCCCGCATTAGATATTCAACAATGTTGGTAGCCCATTATGCTACTGTGTCCACGTAAAATAAGACAGCATCGGCCAGCTCATCGCCAGGTTGGGTTGCAACCTCTTTTTCCTTGATTCGTGACACATGATCTGCCATGTAGTGTTGTTTTCTCTTGCGGACTACTTTCAAAAATCAAAATTCAACAACAGAAGTAACCATCTAGTGATTCTCCCTGTGTTGCAAGTTTTGTTAACAAGATAGAGCAAGGGTTGATGGTCCGTATAAAAAGCAAAATGTGTGGCCATCAGGTAGTGCCAAAATTTCTTAACCGCATAGATCATCGCCAGTGCTTCCCACTCTGTGGTTGAATAATTCATTTCTGTATCACTGAGCTGTCAGCTTGCAAATCGGATTGGAAAATCCTTTTTGTGTTCTCCAGGCTGGATTAAGACTGCTTCAACTGCATACTTCGATGCATCCGTGAGCACATGAAACTCAATGGACCAATGTGGACGTAAGATTGGTGCTGAAACCATTGACAATGCTTTTGTGGACGTAATCCAGCTCCTCACAAAAGCGTCTTCATTTCAGCTCGATGAAGTATATCCACCTGCAACAATTATCTTGCTTCCAATTCTTACACATACAAACCCACTCCACATTGTATGCATACCTTCGCACTTTCGCCAACATCTTTTTGCGTGCACCACAAATACATGAGCACCTTTCTAACAAAACACTTACTTTTGAAGACATCTTCATCAGATCTCATCTGAATTTGCTACCAACTGTTAATTATCATGCCTAATTTTTTAGTAATTTAGGAGGGTGACTTTATAAAACTTGATACCTCCTTGTCTACATTTCACATGCATTTTGCTATTATAAGATGTTGACAAACATTTATTTTACATACCTCCACAACCCTAAACGAAACTGCTATATTTCCATCCGAAAATTCAAGTTATCTATCATATAGAATCTTTTCATGAAAAGGCTCTAATGCATCATTCCAAGGTACAAGCAAGTCTATCAGAGTTGGACAAGGACAAATCGCAAATGCTACGAGCTCTAAAGTAGTGACTAGATGCTCTTGCTATTGCTCGACGACTTCGCACACATATAGCTAAATATAGGCTAAGCCACTGAATATAGCAAAAATAACAAGGACATGTGGAACCAAACAAATCAATCATTGGCTTAAAAGCACGACACAATTATCTTTAATGCCCCTGTTCAACAACCACTCATGATTCAAAAGAATGCAACATTGAGACATGACACTCCCCAATTTTTGCACAATATTATTTCTCAATTCAAAAATATCGAAACTTACAAAGTTTTGCAGATAAATGAAATACTTAACTAAAACAATCAAGAAATACTCCTTTATTTTTTGCATGAACATCCTTCAATCCGGCTCTTTAGCCCATCCTTTCCACATAATCTACAGAAAAGAACTGAACCCCTCCTAATTAGACGCCTTTTAGATTAAAAAACATTTGCTCAGTAGCCATCGTATAATGGAAATTGTTGCTATGACATCATAAAATATGTGAGAGCGTAGACATAGATCATCTCGTTGGAGACACAAAATATACTCTGTCCTCGCAATCCTTCGATGCCTTGAAAAACAAAAAGAGAAATGGATCAAGTGCCTTGACAATGGCGAGTGTTGCCACGTGCTCAAAATTGATCGTCATATCATGTCCCATTGAGTTTGAAATGTCAATAGATTTAGTTGTATAATCATACAGACTGATCTGCTTTACTACCTACATGAGCCCCACTCAATTCTTGCATGTAAAACAGAAAGTCATACTACCTACATGAGTCTCACACAATTCTTGCATGTAAAATATAAATTGTTACAATAGCTATATGCACAAATGCTTCAAGGAATCACTTACACTCCATTGACCAACCTCAACACATCATATTGCCTTTGCAAGGCAAGGCCAACAAGCCTAGATTGATCACCTTAGAAAATAGATTACCACTCTTGGTAATAAGAATGATTGTTGCTACCTAGTGGTGTTCTAGACTCTAGATGTGCAACTATTATCTACTAGACTTGGATAAGGGTTAGGCATTCCTTAGCCATGTAACATGTTTGAGACATGCAAGTTGCAAGATATAACATAAGAGGGTCCCCACTTTTATCCAAGAGTGGAGGGCAGAGGTCCAGGTAGGCCTTGCAGTGCAAGTTGCAGCAGCTGACTACTCATCTCTAGAACACAATTTAATAACAATAATAATAATAAATCATAAAATTATAATAGTAAGAAAAAAGGCATCTCCACCTTGCTTGCACTGTACTGTACTATGTGTGTGTGCACAGCATGAGGGAAGGGAAGGAGGGGGTGGGCCCTGGGGTCATTCGGTGGGCCCTAACGGTGCGGAACAGCAGTAGCATTCAATTCCATGGTAATGTGCTGGTGCTGGCAGATCATACATACAATGTTCCTTCGGCCCTTTCTTCCTTCCTTCCTTCCTTCTTAAAGTCTAAAGAGCTGCCTGCCTGCTTAATAATAATCCATACATACATACATCTTCTCTTGTGGGTCTTGGAGGCTGGATGCCGCATCGTCGTCTTTCACCCACTTTTACATAAATGCTTCTCTTTTTCTTACAATTTATCTTTCCGTCTCGAATGGGTACTTGTGAATGCTAGCTCTTTGAAGTCGGGTTTGAGATCAGCAGCAGCAACGTGAAAGGAAAGCTTCATACATACATACATGGACGAATTCATTCCGGATGACTGCAAAAGATTGTTTTTTGGCACTTCCCTATTCTCTTCGGCCTCTGCTGATATTTCTTCTATATTCGATGTCGATCAAACACACCCACCACCACCACCACCACCAGCCAGACCCAACACAAATACTACGCCTTCCTTTGGTCTTGAGGAATGGATGTTTGAAGAAGAGGAAGAAGAGGAAGAGGAAGCTGCGGCTAGAATGGACATAGAGGACCACCCTGTGTCTAGCATCTGCGGCGATCTATGCCAAGACCAGTTACAGCTAGAGCTCAATTGCACTGTTGATTCGTTATTAGCAGGAGAAGATGAAATTGTTTATAGCCATGATCACCATCTTTCTCTGCCAAGCACTTCATTCGCATCCTTTGACTATTCGCCCCATGTAGATGCCGTCAATAGCTCAAGTAGTTTCAATATTAAGTCCGATCCACAAGAGGCTTCTTCTTCATCGGGTTTAACTGCCAATGCCAACCTGCCTGATCTTAACAAGATAATTGTAAACAAGCCAATCCTTGACAAGGCAGTCGAGAGATTAGGCGGAGGGGCGAACGGTGCCCAAAGACTTTGGGAACTCATTCAGTTTTGGCTAAAGCTTCGAAATGCTTCACCCAGCTTGGAACTGCCTTTCCTGTCCAACTTCGCAACGAATCTAGCAGCAGCGCTGCCAAACTCTCTTGAAAAAATGCTGTTTCAGGAGTCTGATGATCATGTTGAAAATGCTGCATCCTTTGAGGCGATTCGACCTGCTATGGATGCATCACCCATTACAGTTCCTATCATTGTACAAGGCGAATCAGTAGGTCTAGGGACGAGTGCCACTGCCACTGCAAGTGCAGCTTGCGAATCACCGATGATGATTTTCCCAAATATGTGTGCGTCCAGGGCTGTATGTAGTGCCACCGCCGCTACAACTCGAGCTGCAAGAAAGCACAGGATGGCCCGTCAGAGGAGATCCCACCACCAGGCGCGTCCCGCCTCTTCATCTCCCAGGCCGGGCTTTGCAACCCTCCAAGCCAGTGGAGCTTGCCATGATTCTGTTTTTCACGATAGAAAGGTTATAATTCTAATCTCTTTTCTTTAAACCACCTTTTCTATGTTCTGCATCCGTTTTGTATTCCTAACATTACAGAGCCCTTCGTGCAGAACTATGTGGTTTGCTGTAACACCTGCGTTCCATGGCTCTACTTCTGGATCTTCTGCTTTCTTTCTTTAGAACGTGTAACCCTTTTATGGTTCGTTTTCAAAGGACAACAAGCGTAGATTCCTGTGCATTAATTTCTGCGGCTAGGTTTTCGCCTGCAATGTTTGCTTCCATAACCTTTAGTTTCTATTCTCTGCTCACAGCTAGGCGTTAAGCATGCAAGAGATTGTAGCAATCTAGATCCATTGATATTGCATGGTGGAAAGCCTTGGTCCCGGGACTTTTGAGGATGAGAACCCTCCCGAGGGCAGTGATCTGAGGGCGCAAGTATGCCACCCTTGGGCATTTCATCTGGGAAAGCCCATGGACTTTGGACTGTCTGAAAGCTGTCCTCTGTAAATTTCATTGCCCCTTTAGTGGTAGTGCATTACGCCCGTCTTGTGGCATAATTCCCTTGGCTCAACAAGCAGAGTTCTCTGAGTTCTAAGTAAAAAATACACGAAGACATTCAGGGAAGGTTTTTACTTGTGCGCAGGGTCTAGGATTCGAGAGAGGACTCAGATTGTTCCTTTGCAAAGAGTTGAAGCCAAGTGATTTAGGCAGCCTCGGTAGAATTGTCTTGCCAAAGGTGAACCTCCCTCAACCTCTCACACTCTCAAGGTCAGCTTGTATGATGATAGTAATAAGTTTGTTCATGCATATCTGAAGTGACAAGGGAGAACTGCGTACAATATTTTGCATTTCATGCATCTAGCAAAGAGAGCAGTTTTTTTGGCTTCTACTTAGAAACCAACAGCAACTAAATCTGCATTTACATACTGCTGAGCTGACCAATGCTTTTAATTCAAGAGGCATTTCATTTGATCTCGGTAGTATTAGGATTTGCAAAAACTCACTCCATGTTAATCAGCACATTGTCAGAATTTCTTCTAATCTGCTGCAATCAAAATTGAAAGCAGTTTTCAGTGCAAAGCACTTTCACAATTTCTTGGACAATCGATAAATTGACATGTAAATAGATTTTGAAAACATGAGAAAGAGATGAAGAGTACGCTCAACATTGTAGGCAAGTGAGTTAAAACATAGCTTAAAACATCCAGCATTCTTCTGACGATTGGTCTGTTTTGCAGAAAGAATCAGAAAGCTACCTTCCCAACTTGACAACCAGTGAGGGTGTTCCAATTGCCATGGAAGATACGACGTCATCGCAAATGTGGAACTTTAGATACAGGTCTTCAAATCTAATTCTCTTGACTACTGAAATGCTCCCTTTGCCATACTTCTATTTAAATGCAATAGCATTTTTTAGGTCGTTATGTCTTATCTTGCATTTCTACACGGGATTCTTAAAAGGAATTGTAATGCAACAACACCAAAAAAAGCTGCCATAGAATATCAACAACAACAAAAAACAACAACAATCAAGTAGTGCTATCTATTCAAACCAGTGTTTCTCATTATTGTAAGCATGCTACCATATCTTTCCATCACAGGTTGAACTATTTTAACAAAAGACCATCCAAGAGGATATTTGGAGTAATGACTGGAGAATATAAACAGCCCGGTTGAATTTGCAGGTTCTTATTAGGTAGGTTAATGTTTGTCATGGTGCATGCTATGCATATTTGTATCAAAGATGAACTATAGAGATACAACACCTTTCAAAACAATTGGTGGGGTACTGGTAATATCATGGAAGAAGTAGCCCTTCTTATGAACGATATCACATCAGTTTAGCTGGAGCATATTCACCATAATCTGGTCATTTGTAAGAACTGACACAAACTTATAGTCTGCTTTTGATGTGATCTGAACATTTGGACTAATTATTGATAAAGTAGGATTGGCATCTCATGTCATGTTTTTGTTGATTTTAAGGGAGAAGCAGGGACTTAATAGTGAAACTTCACTGTCCCCGGCCTGTGGCAGGTTCTGGCCCAACAACAAGAACCGGATGTACTTACTAGATAATACTGGTACGGACTTAAGCCCCTGAATTGCATGCTGAGGTTTCAACCATCTGTCAGTCCAGCGAAATGAAGTCAAACCCCGCTCTTGTAATTGAGGGCAATCAGCGTGAGTGGTTTCGGGATTATGTGAACCCAAAAATTGGACAATTTTGGTAACCTAAAGAATGTGTTGTATGTGTAATTTGCCATGCCAATGCAATGTACACTTGATAAGTAGTAATTTCGCACTGAATTGCGTATTTACTGGCAGGAGATTTTGTGAAATCACATTCTCTTGAAGAAGGCGATACAATGATGCTGTACAAAGACTGCGTATCTGGAAAATATGTCTGTTTTCATCTTCTACTCTACCTAATGAACAAACTTTAATATTGAAGCTATCATAAAAGTGATCTTGCTCTATTTTTTGTTAGAACTTAATCTGCATTTGGACGCCCTCTTCAAGTAGCTTACTGGCTGGCCTGATTTTTGTTATCTTGCTTCATCATCTTTTGGCTTTCGTTCATGGCATTGACACAGGTAATTGGTGGTAGGAAGGTTGCTCGAACACAGGTTCAAAACACGTTGCCTTTGAAATTTCCAGTCAGTAAAACTATGAAAGTTCGGGAAGGAACAGCGGCTAATGTGGAAAGCCTGGATGGTCTCGAAATTTCAAAGCACAATCAATCGCTAACCCCAACCTCTGCTATGCTACAAATATCAGAAGGCACAGGGTTACCAGAAGAAACTTTTCTGGAGGACATGGTGCAGGATTTTTCTTGCGATTATTGGGAATGAAATACCGACACTGGAGAGATTTCTGAGTCTTAGCATGTGCGCCTTTTTATATGAGATTAATATTGATATGGTAGGAACTTTTGTAACTAAAGGATAGCAGTTTAGATCTTTAATAGTGATATCAACAATGCTAACTGGAGTATTTCATATTGGCCTGAACAATTGCATACCATTGCATAGATAAGAAGGTGATATTATTGCACTGTGCTTATGCTATCCATCTTGCAGGAAGCCTAAGCTTCATTATCACCTGTAGATCTGTTAGTAGCCCACGTGCACTTCTTGTTGCAGCAGTATTTTTGAGGCACCGAATACACTTGTGTGCATTTAAGATAAACTTAGCTTTCTGACCCATGATTCTAAAATTACATGGTATGATTGTTCAGGTTGCAAATGCCCATCTCTAAGCCAACTACAGCTTTACTTAATGGCGTGCAGATTCTTGTCAAAACTTTTTCTTCAGAATTTCAGTAATTCTGTAGCAACCTGCTTTTGAGGCAGCCGTATGTAAGAGCTTACGGCAAGAGGAATAAGTTAATGGCAGCTTCACATTACAACGAAAATGGTGAGAACAGAAAGTCTTGTAGTACTTTTCTTGGGGACTACAAGTCCTTAGGAGACTATCATAGGCAGCAGGAAGTTATTCCAGACTTGAAAAGTTGTGTTTTGGCACATAACTCATTCAGATTATTCAACTACTTCTAGACCTGACCTACAGGTCTAGAAACATTCTTCAGAAGTACGAGTGGCGATAACTTCGGAAATACTTTAGTTGTTCCCAAGTCTTGCAATGGTGAGAGCCCTCAGCTTCCATCTTTTCATGAACAAAAATGAAAGCATCATACAAAGCATGCAAAGACAGTAAATGACAGTCACAAGGCGATCGTCAATTAATAAAACTCAAATAAGAGCTAATGATGAATGCCATCTCTTTGTAATTGTCTGCCAAAATAGTGTGCAAAAGATAGGGCAATAAGTTATTCGATTGTTACTCCTAAAATATGGTTTGATTTCAAATAAATAGTATTGCGAACTTCACAAATAGACAGTGTGAAACTTCAAGTAGTAATACTGAATAATAATTGTGTCCTAATGAGTTGTGTCAACTATGCATGGACTATAACATGCATTTCCATGTGGTCTTTCCTACAACAAAAGATCTAAGTACAAAAGAGAGGGATCTCAATCATGGCAAATGGCTTTTTCTAAGCATTAAAGAGAGGGTCCCTGCTCTTAGCATTGCAATGTTATGGCTTTTTCCTAGTATGAAAGAGAGGGTCCCCATTCATAGCATTGCCTTGCAACCTTGGTTTCTGGACAAGATGGTGGTAGTTTGTGGAGAAAAGCCCATGCCATCTAGCAATCTCTTGCTAATTTCTTTCTTGGCATCACGAGTAGTAGCAGTATGGCCCAGCCTTGTAGATGACAAAGGTGTGGTTGCATTTTGTTGCCCCAACTAATGTATGGCCACAACGAATTGGTAGCCTGAAACTTGAATGATGATCATCTTGGTCCCCACCCAACTCAATAACCATAGAATCCAAACAAGGTTTGGGTTCCATGAATTGGCCTTCGTACTCAATATTAACCATTTTAATAGCATTTCAATGCAAAGGGTAGTCAAGGTGAGCCATGAATCGATAAAGCACTCTTACTCTGGACAATAAATGGTTCGGTGGCCATCATGGCATTAATCAAAATGCCAATGGCTTATTGGTGAGGTAGAACTTTCAAGCTGGCTCATGCTTTATAAGGTGAGTTTAAAGAATCTAGTGGTGCTTTTTTTGGTGTCATGCCAACAAGTTTGCACCCCCATTTTGTTAAGTTCGTTATACGCTTTCCATGTATTTATGTTAACATGATTCGGATGCATGACCTGCTTATAGCCCAACAACATGAGCAGGCAGAGAAGTCACAGGTGCTGAAACTCAAAGAGCACAAAGAGAGTCTCCAGAGGTACAACGGGTGCGCAATTCAAAGTCCAAGAGATCCAGCAACAGGCAACACAACTTCTTGCCCCGCTCCAAGCCCAGGTGCAGGTCCTAGAAATGGAAAATCAACGCTTGGGAGCGGAAGTACAGGGTTTACAGGAGGAAAAGGCCGCTTGGTTGGCACAACCGACACCTTCCAATCGAACTCTCAGCCAAGCTGAGGTTAACGTGCTAACGAAGCAGGTGGAAGTATATAGCCAAACCTTTGCACAGTACCAAACAATTTCTGACAGCTATCGTGCAATCGCCCTCCAAGAGCTAGCACAGGCAAAAAGCACACTCAAAGCGTGCCAATGGAATATGGAGCAGCAACTCCAACCAACTCCTGTGGTGATTCTTATGCCACCACCATTTGATGCTGCCATGGCGAGCTCAAGCCAAAGCCAAGGGGAACAGACAGTCGAAATGACATTTCAAGTTGATCAGGGCTCAGTTGTAGCCGATACCAGCGTCCAAGACCAAGGACTAGATCCGAGCCAAAGCCAAGGGGAGCACCAGGCATCCACATCACAAGGCTCGGGATCAATATCTGCCAGTCGCACCTTTCGTCGACCGCAATCCGTGGAGGATCAAATGAATGAATTTCTCGTCAGACATCCCCACGAGTCTTCACGCGACGACTGGCAAGTATCATTTTCGGCCCAAATTATCAAGGGCAACAAGATCAAGTGCATCCCCGCACTCCAACCCCAACCGAAGTGGCATCAAAAGCTCTTTGAAAAGGACCTTGTGGCCATCAAGGCTTATGTGACAAGTCCTAGACAATTATGGGTGAACCCCCACTTCGTCCCTTATCCACGTCGATCTAAGTGGGCGGAGTGTGGTACCCCTCTAGACAAAATCACCATCAACATGATGAATTGGCCAAAAATCTCATTAGAATACGGATGGAAGACAGACGTAGATGCTAAGAGGGCTCTCGTTCAATTTTCCAAACAATTTATTTGCTGCCCTGATCCAATAGTCCGCACGGCCGCAAGATATGTCCGGGACTTGGAATATTTGATGGGAATCGAGACGAAATGGGATGATTGTCTGCCTCCCATAACTTTTGATCCGAATACCACCTTGGCTTCTGAAAAAGTCGAAGACCAACTACCAATGGCGCAAGTGTCCTATAGAGCGGGATTACTTGGCAATCCATGGACCAGACAGTTCCAAACCTGGTCACTCAATTTTGGTTAACCGGAGTACATAAGTCTTACTCCCCAACAAGGACCAGAAAAGCATAAAAAGATTGAACTTTATGGAAGAAGTGACCAAGTATCTCATCCAACAATGACGCGCTAAACGGGCTTATACTAAGCACCATAGTGCCGAGGGACCGGCACTACTTCAAGTCGGAGGCCCTGTTGAGGGTATTACAATGTAAATAAATAAATTAGCCGGAAATAGTTGTGAGGATTGTGGCATCATGCGTGCGTAAGCCCATGGCCCAATGAGCACTTGTAAATAAATAATTATGGACATAAACTTGACTTTGGGCCATGTAATTAAAAATAAGATTAGAAGACCAAAGTTAAGCTTAAACTTTAGTTTCTAAGTTTGTAAAATGGTCAAAGGTCAAATGGTGGTAGTTGAGGTGTGCTTCTTCCTACACCATAGATTCATTTGTGTTTCTTGTGGATGGTGTGGATTTCAATCCCATCTTATTGCAACTAGCCAATAGGAAGCAAGGGGGAAGGGCCACCCCAAAGATAAAAATGCACCATTGTTAACCATTTTTCATGTTTAATGAGGAGGAGGAGACTTTTTACCATTTTGGAGAGTAAAGCATATTCATTTGATATTTGATACTTGCTAATGCCATTATGTTATTTTCATTTTGCGGTCTATTTTCTTTTTCTTACTCTTGTTTTTATTAGTTGAGGTTTCTCCATTAGCATGCACAATGAGCAAATGAGCTAATCTCCATCTCTCACACACACATTCTCTCTCTCTCTCTCTCTCTCTCTCTCTCTCTCTCTCTCTCTCTCTCTCTCTCTCTCTCTCTCTCTCTCTCCTTTTTTCCATTTCCCCTCTTCTCTCTCTCTTTTCACCCTCAATCATGTGGAATGGATGTGCCTAGTGTTCGAAGGAGTAGTGTTAAAGTGGGGTAGAGTTACAAGAAAGTAGAATGCATCTAAATTTTGCAACTAGGCTAAGTTAGGATCCTATCTTAGTGTTCTAACCCTTTTGACAGAGGTGGAGGGCTGCCCACCACATGCTTGCGACACCCTACAATAATAAATCTAACATCAAGAAATAATACTTTTTTTTTTATTATCTAGAATGAACAAAAAGTCACCAAACAACAAAGCTAGCGAAATAAAGGAATGAACAGATAAAATTTATACATAAACTTCCTACTGCCCCTTAACTCCTCGGTGACATTAAAGATAAGGGTGGATCTTTTTATGCCAACACTTAGAATTTGTGTTACGGCCCTAATGGGAGTTTGTACCATTGGGGGGCTACCTTAGATGTAGGGGCCAACAGGCCTAATTTGGATAATAGCTAAGTAGGACTTTAGGCTATGCTTGCATGCAGTATAGGCATGTGTGTTGCATCCTAGTATGGGATAGGATGTACATGCACTGTGTCTATGCATGGATCTTTGCTATTATGAGTTAGGGGTACCTACATGCAGTGGACATGCATGGGAGTTAGGCATGAATTGATAGCACGCTTACATGTGGACTCAGTGCATGGGCAGGCAGGGTGGGTGCTACTTTCTATATATACTCTCTCTCGTGTCCATTATTGAGAGTTTGCAGCCGTTATCCTGTCGGATTGGTAAGCGCTTTCTATCATAGAGATTTGCCATACTTCTTAGTGCTCGGGGGCTAGATCGAACGGTCTAGGATTGGTTGGGTCGGTTTCGTCCACTGCACTCCCTTATTGTGTTCTTGGCGCTCATTCCTGATTGGAGGTCTTGGGGGACGTTTTATTTTTATCAAAGCATCCAATTGGAGTTTGTGAGCAGTTCGGTGTGAACCAAATCGTGTGGAATTGTGTCAACGAAAATTCGTGAAAATTCGATAAAAGTGGTCTTCCAAGTAAGTGTTCTGCCTTATTTTGGTTGAATTGATTTGGTATGATTTTTAGGATTGTTTACATGATTTTTTTTTTTTGGTTTGTGCATGGAGTGTTGATTGTTGTTTTTCTGTTTCGATTCTTGGTTTGAGAGCAAAACAGTGGTTGCATGGGGCTTCGGAATCTACTTCCCGGGTTGGAGCTTGTTGCAAATTGTTTAGTGAGCGGTGTGTTGGTGTGTGGATTAGAACAGTAGTTTTGAATCATGCACAGTATGCACTGGTTTTATGCTAAAAATTCAGTAGATTGTGTGTTGAGCTGCAATTTACTGGTTTTTTGAAACAACAAAGCTTTCTTAGAAAACTAATAAGAACTGTGGGACTGTATTTAAAAAGAAAAAAACAGTTTAATCTACCAAAGCTTCATGTGGTTGTCTACCATTGAACCTTTTCTTTTACTCTCTGTGCATGCAAAAGAGTTTTGAGGTCTGCTTTGTGATGGAAGCCTATCTTTGTTGTAAACCCTGTTGCATGTAGTAGATATGAAGAGAAGTAGCTTCTGAAAGGATGATTCAAACCTCTACTGGGCTGCAAAAGATCTGTCAGTAGTAGGGCTACTGGTGGGCGGCCGTTGTGCCATTAAACCCTGCTTCTTCTTTCTTCAACCTGCAAAGTGTTTAAAGCCTATTTTTGGAGTTGAGTGGATCCAAAAAGAAAAAACTTTGGGATTCTAGCACGTTGTTCAGTGCTTTGGAGAAGCGCTGGAGGCTGCGGATCTAATCAAATGATCCGGGGAGGGGGGCTCATATATATATATATATATATATATATATATATATATCTCGCACGCAGGCCCTCATCTCTTACTGGGACGGAGGCGATTACGCCCAGCACCGTGCATTGGTCCCCACGTGTCCCAGGCGTAATCTGCTCCTGCCCGCTTTTTTTTTTTTAATATTGGTTGCCCGGGCGCCATGTGTCCGGGCGACCTGAATTTATCCCATAAGTTTTCTTATGGGAGTTCTCAAAGGCCATATATGCCCAATGACTCCCAAAGTGCTACATTGTGTGCCCGGGCGTGTTGGTGCTCGGCGCCACCACAGCCACTGCCCAGTGGCACCCCTGCTATACCTGTCCGGCGCCAGCGCCCGCCCCTGCCTGCCTGGCGCCACAATAGCCGCTGCCTGGCACCGCCCCTGCCTGCCTGGCGCCACCTGCGGCTGCCTGGCGCCAGCGCCCGGGACTGCCGACGCCACCTGCGGCTGCTGCCCTGCGCCACATGCAGTGTGCCCGCCAAAATTCATTCTCAACGAACACTCTGCGCCGCCGAACCGAGAAAAAATGGCTCAAGCAACCTACTCCACATGTCGCAGAGGCACTGGAGTGGGCATTACCCCCCCTCCCGTGCCAATAAGCGACTTCGCTCGCGGGCGGTGGATCTGACTCTCTACTCGTGATCTGGTTCTCGGGCAGGAGGGCCTTTTTTATTAAAGATGCAAATCTTTTTTTTTTGTGGCATGCAAAATTTTTGGTGGGTTGCATGTTGGATTTTAGAGGAACTCATGGGTGGATATAGAGATCCGGTTTCTACAATGAGTTGGACAAAGTTTGGGTTTGTTAATTTACAGGTTCTAGACGGATTTTTGGTCCTAAGTCAAAAAATAGATTTTGGCTTATTTTTTTAGTGTGATTTTTTTAGTTTTAAGATAAAATTGTCTAAAGTTACGAACAATTTCCTCATTTCTTATGAAATTCTTTGTTGTGTTGGCAGTTATGGCTGACATGGAACAAGAATTATTTGGTGAGAGAGTTCTATCACTGGTACGGAGGAGTGTGAAAAGCCCAAACAATGGTCTGTATTCTATTCTGGATGTGATAGGCAAGGCACTGCTAGAGATCCACCAGAGTAACAAGCAGCGGGACGAGCAAATCGAATTTCTTTTGTCTAAGCATGATGCGACATCTTCGTCACACTTAGATTTTCAGCCAGAATTTTTTTCGGCGGACAAGAAGTTTAAGCATCCGGCAGCAGTGATAGAATTAATTCCGGGTAGTCAACCTATCTTCCGACAACCGTATCGATTTAGTCTGAAGGAAGAGGAGGAAGTGACTCGGCAAATTGAGGAATTTGGATGGGTCACATTCGACCTAGTAAGTCGCCATGGGGAGCGTTGGTCCTTCTTAAGGATAAGAAAGACAGTACTTTCCGGATGTGCGTAGACTACAAGGGATTGAATAAACTTACCATTAAGAATAAGTATCCTCTGTCTAGGATGGACAATCTAGTGGATCATTTGGGTGGAGCTAGATATTTTACTAAAATTGACTTGCGAACTGGATATCATCAGATTCGAATTCATCCAGAAGATGTGTCTAAGATGGGTTTTAGGACTAGATTTGATCATTATGAATTTTTGGTGTTACCGTTTGGGTTAACTAATCCTCCGGCCACTTTCCAGCAGATGATGAACAATTTATTTCGTCCGTATCTGGGAAAGATTGTTGTAGTGTTTTTGGATGATATACTCATTCATAGTGAAACACTTAAAGAGCATAAGAAGCATCTTAGGACTGTCTTGAGGATTTTGAGACAGGAGAAGCTTTATGCTAAAGAGTTGAAGTGTGAATTCTTTAAGAAAGAACTGTTATATCTAGATCATGTCATATCCTAGAAGGGAATTATGATTGATCGAGAAAAGATTAAAACGGTTCTGGATTGACCAATTCCTAAAACTGTAAGAGAACTTAAATCTTTTTTTGGGGTTTACGGTTTTCTTCCGTAGATTCATTTTGGATTATTCCATGATTGTTGCACCTCTTAACAGTGCGTTGAAGGGGATAGTTACTCAAAAAGGTAGGCCGAGTCCACCTCTCGTGTGGAATGAGACATTAGATGCACATTTTAACAAACTTAAAGAACTAATCACGTGCTTTAGCGATCATGGTCATCGAAAACAGTTGGACCATAGCATCGGGAGATGTTTCGCCATACACATCACATGCATTCTCAAAGATTTGCAAAAATCTTTGAGGGTCCGAACTACTGTCAAACTTTGGTAGATCTAGCTTGGGTGTACGTCTCTCATGATGAGCATTGTGGGTAGCAGAGACTCCATTAAGGTTGGTTCTGGCCTGTGAGGGTTCAGCACCATAAAATTGGGGTCGTGCGCGTGAGGACTCAACTCTATCAGGTTCTTGTCCCTCGAATGGGTTTGTGGATGGCTCGCGTACCACTCTCACTCTCTATCTCTCTCTTTTCCTCTTCTTCTCTCAATCTCTTCTATTCTTCTCTTCTCTTTCACCAAAAATCAAGATGAAGGTTAGTTTAGTGGAGTAGAGTTAGGGATGTATAGTGTTAGTGGTGGTAGAGTTAGAGAAAAAGTAGAGAACTAACTAAAAGTAGCATCTATTCAAAGTCAGGCACCTATCCAGTGTTCTAACCCTTGTTGACAGGCGGGAGGGCTATACTACGCGAGATATTTGACCCTACAGTGGTGCCGTTGTCGGGGATAGGTTTCCACTAACTAGTATAGATGATTTTAGCTATTTCTTGCTTTTTGGAGTAGTTTTAGGTAGATTTTTGGGTGTTTAGAGTTAGTTTTTTTGTATTTCTGTGTTTGGACTATTCACGGCTAGCGAAGGATGTGTGAGAGGGTAGAGGAGGCCCTGAACAACCTCTAAGGGCTTGACATCTAAACCAAAACTTAAGAAAATCCCAAAAACACACCAATCTGCATTTTGGAGGGAAAAAGAGCCTAAAATCTCATCAGATTTTAATATCTCCAAAACCAGTGAGAGTTAACCCTTGCACGACTAGCAACAACTCCAGGGTACTATCCCAGACCTCCATAGAAGCATGTGAGAGTTAAATCCAACCAAATTGCAAAAATCAGAGAAAAATCATAAAAAAATTCGAAAAAACCCTTAAAAAAATTCAAAAAAATACAAACCTTCACCAAAACTCTCGCAGAGCCCTCTGAAGTTCCATATCAATGTGACCAGGACACAAAGAAGCTTGCAAGAGTTACTTCATTGTCTAAGTGCCTGTGCAAGAGTTCCCAGTGAAGAAAAGACGAGGAAATACCAAAGAACCTGTCGCGGGAGATCATTCCTCTGAGAACATAGGCTGAAGCACAAAGGAGAAGCTTTGGTAGTGAGAGATGAACAAAACCACAACAACATCTCCCTCCCATGCAGCATGTCCTCTTCATTTTATGGAGTTGAGCTCACAGCCATTCTTCAAGTTGCCATTTTGCTTTTCTTCCATCCTGCCATGGATTGCCGCCTGAATCCAAGGAACAAATCAGCACAGAACTATTAGCAACTGTGCTAACACAGAGAAAATAAAAAAATAATAAAACTCCATGGCATGTGTTTTGTAAGACCACATATGAGTATTTGTCAGTAAACTTCAAGCCATGGCATGTGTTTTGTAAGTCCATGAGTAGAAGCTTAAATAATAATAAAATAGCTTAAACTTAGATTTAGAACTTAGACTTAGGAAACTTAAGATTAGAAATATTTTATCTTAAGTTGTCCTAAGTTAAGAAAATTGAAGTTCTAAATCCTAAGTTAGAAGTTCTAGAAAGGCTAGGAACAGATTAGTCCCTTAAGTTAGTAGACACTTATGGAATACCCTCCTTGCCATAAAAGGAGAGGTATTTGCATTGTAAATAACACTTTTGAGATTAAGCTATCTTGCTCTCTATTTTGGAGAATTATCATTCTATCTCATTTGTGTTCCCCTTGGAAAGGTGCATAGCTTGAGGGAAGGTGCTCGGGCCTCCTCTTGCCTCCTTTTCATCGGTTTTATTGTGGCATGTTCATTATTGCTTATTTGTTTAGTATTAGCCGCAATCTCATTTTATTACCCTTCGGGTGTTAATCTAGGATTAGTCTAGTCACCTTGCTAGTTGGGTAAGCCTTAGCAAGGATTTTTATTGTTGTTACTTATTAGTTTATTTTCATTTCGGGCACTAGCTGGGCAAGCCTTAGTGCTCTCATTCATGTCCATATTTCTGTTGAAGCTTATTCTAGAAACTTAAAAAGTGGATGAATCTCTACATCCCTATACTACACCCGTAAGTAGATCTAGCCACCGCACTCACTAGAAATACTTTCAACATTGGCGCTGTTGCCGCTTTTTAAGTATTTTTCTACCTAGCTTCTTCTCCTTTTTTTCTTTTATTTCTTGCTTCCGTGTTGTATGTTTGCTTTTGTGCTTATCTCTATCTACCAACAAACAGCACGCGTCGTCTCTCCAGGTCCTACACGAGCTGTGAAGCAACTTCTCAAACCGGGGGGAAGCAACAAAAGAGTCAACTTGGGCATTTTCTTCAAAAGAAGTGACCCAAGTGACCTTTTTCACAAGCAAACAGGTATATCAAAATTCACCAGTCTGTCTGCAGCTCTAACAAACCTTGATCTTTCATTTTATCACCTCCACGAATTATGATCACAGTCAGATTTTGAGAAAACAACCTGTTATATTGTCAAAATCCCTTATTTCTCATCAAAATCTTTGTCTTAGAATTCGCCGACTTCACCGAGGCTAGATCTCATTAAGATCAGTCCTTCAGCAGCTCCGCAAATTCTATCTCACAGATTTTGCCCGTTTACTGACAAAACATCACATCTTTCTCTATATTCCCTATTTGCTAGTCAAACCTCGCTGTTAGAATTCGCCATCAAGCCTAAGAATTCGCCCTCATAAAGCACGATTTCCCTGTACTATCCGCAAATTCTGATTAGCCAAATTTTTTCAGAAAATCTAAAAAAATCACTATTCTGACATTCAAAATTACTTGTTCAGAATTCGCGAGTATTACAGTTAGATTTATCTGCCTCTCCACGATTTCTCAGCCTGTCCACGAATTCTATAACAATCAGAAAGACCAGTTTTTGTCCTACACTATCCATTCTGCAAGCAAACTGCCCTTTTTGTCAAGTACAATCCTACCTTGCTCATCTGTATTCTGCATCATGTCTCGTGACTGTGCTAAATCTTCTAATCCGATTCTTGACATGATGTATTTTGACAGAAAATTTGAGATGCAATTGAGCCTTCTATTCACCTTATTGTGTATGAGAAATTTTTCTCTTTTTTGGTCCATTTGATTAGGTAATTTGTTGCTTTAATTTTGGACTGAAATCCTTTAATCGTACTAATTATAAGTGAACGAAGAATTCCACGTATCGATGCACCAAAGTACGATGGCGAATTTGACCCAGTCCGATTTCTCCAAGACTTTGATAATGCATGCCGTTTTTATGGAGATACCTCTGAAATTGAAAAGCTTCGCCTATTTCCCATGGTACTCTATGGCACCGCCAAGGAGTGGTACTTGAATCTCGAAACTCCTGATCTTGCTTCTTGGACCACCCTCAAGGACGCTCTCATCAAGCGTTTCAAACCATCCAAACTGACTCAGAGCCCATTCATTCAAATTACTCATATCAAAATGCATCGCGAAGAGTCTATTCGAAATTACATTGAGCGTTTTAAGTGTCTCAAAGTAAAATGTGTTGAGGAAAATATCACTGAACGCATGGCCATAAAACTATTTTTAGTTGGATTGCCTAAAAACATCCGCCGTGAACTCAAACCAGTTGACCTTTATGATCAACTTAAAGATGTGATGACAATGCTATCCGTGAAGAAGACGAGGTTCCGATGATGACTTTGACCATTGTGAATAGAAATCTAAGAATCTGGATCGTCCTAAGTCTGATAATATTGCTCAGTCTTCTGAACTTCTACATCAAATGGAAACCTGGCAAAATGCTCAACAATCACATATGGATAAACTCACTGCCGATTTCCAAACCGCCATGAAACAAATTGTTGAGAAATCCTTTCCAGCAAGAGAAAATGTCTGGTGTCCAATCTGCTCACAGCATCACACTGCTAATGAATGCCCTCAACTGCGAAATCATTTCCCAGTTGCCACCAGACCCACCGTTTATCGAGCTTACCGCCCCTACCCGCCACAACAACCTGTGCCACGACCAGGGGTTTACCAACCACGACCACCAAATCAATATTCATCCCCACGTCAACAGTTTGTTGTTAACCAACCTGCCCCACAAAACGTTGTCCATTATCTTGATCCGAATACCATCGATCCGGCCACTTACTATGTGGAAGACAATACTCAACCGCAATACTCTACTGAAACGATTGTTTATTATACCTATGATTCTAATGCTCAACCACTAGATCCCAATGCCCAAGCTTATAATCCAAACCAAGCTGTCTTTGCCGCACATCAACTACCCGCAATACGAGGATGCTTCATCTGTGCAGGTAAACATCCTAGTATTCGCTGCCCAGATAAACTCCATTTCCCTCCAACTTGTGAAAATTGTGGTATTGAACATCACGTGAAAGACTGCCCATCCCGATCCAAACCTGCTGCTCTAGTCTGTTCAGTGCAAGTAGAAACTTTACCAGTTGAAACTCATCCTGCTTGGGTCTTGACTCGGGCACAAACCCAACGCCAAGCCCCTACACTCGAAATATAAGACAAGACTAGTAGCGAAGGGATCTCTTAGAGATATGATATTGATTATTCTGAAACCTTCTCTCCTGTCATAAAGCATTCGTCCCTACGTTTACTATTTGCATATGCAGCTGCTTATGACCTTAGGATACCCACATTGTGGATGAGAAGACAACCTTCTTGCATGGTGAGTTAGACAAAGAGGTCTACATGGATCAACTCCCAAGTTATGTCTCGAATTCACTTCCTGATTATGCATGCAGAATGCATAGGAGTATCTATGGTCTAAAGCAGGTAGCTCGACAATGGTACAAAAAGAAGGATCAAGCCCTGAAATTCTTGGAATTCAAGCCACTTATGGCTGATTCCAATGTGTATGTGAGAATTACAGATGGGAAGATCATCATTGTGGCTGTGTATGTGAATGTACTCTGCAAGAGTGAGAAGCTGATTGCTGAAGTGAAGAAAGACATCTCGAAACATTTTGAGATTGTGGATCTGGGAGAAGCCAGGTGTTACCTTGGCTTACAAATTGAAAGGGACTATGAGGGAGGTAAGCTGTACCTTCATCAGTAACGGTGAATACTCCAATGCTTGTAGGAACGGTGCTGACGAACAAAAATAGTTCGAGGACTGTAGCATAGAGAGAATTGATGCAGCTCACACCTTACAGGAAGCTGATAGGATCACTGATGTACCTTTCAGATAACACACGTCCTGACATTGCTTATGATGTGTTCAAAATGAGCCAATTTTGCACGAATCTTGGCTGGACACATTGGAAGATTGCAAAACCTTCAACTAACAAAGGATTATGGTTTGTGTCATTGTCATAATGCATTCCAGATGCTTTCCTACAATGATGCTAGCTAGGTATCTCTCAAAGACGACTATAAAAGTGTCTCGGGAGGATGCACCATTGCATCAAGAGTGTCAATTCTCTGGGTCAACAAGAAGTAGACTATTGTAGCTCAGTCATCCTGTGAAGCAGAGTATGTCGCAACAGTCCACCATGTGAAAAGGTGGTTCATGACGATGCAACTGATCGTTCTGATCAGTGTGCAATGGTGAGCCCATTTGTGGTTCTCGTTCGCCATCAGCTGGAGGTTCCGTAAAGTTGTCCTTTCCTCGCTCTTTCTCCTTCGCTTGTGCTCTTTGTACCCAATGTTGTATTTTCTGATACTGTCTTCTTTCTACCCTCACATTCGGATATGGAGCTGAAGTCGAGGGTTGGTCATCAGTGACCACCGTGGTGAGGGGGCCACTTCTTTCCTCTTCTGTGCTCGCGTAACGGCTAACACAGGGGCATGAAAATATTGCCCTTCTGGTAGCATCCCTGTTGGAACTGCTGCCTGTTGTATTGCAATGAAGTCACAATGGTGCACTGGTTCCAAGTCTCAATGAACAATTCTTGTAGTAGTGTCCATAACTGCATTATCGGCAGAAGGATGTATATTGTCCTTTGTAAGGACATTTTGCAATTCTGTGTCCTTCGCCACATCCATAGCAACCGTAATTTCTTCCGCCTTGACACTGAGTTTGAGCTGCATAGGCCGCGATATATTCATTTATAGCAGGATCCATAAATGGTTCATCTGGTCCATACCATTGTTGCTGCTCAGGTTGAGGTGGTACTGGCATCTCTGGTTCTGCTACTGTCAGGTTCACATAAGCCATTTGTTGATTGGCTAGACCCGGTGGTGCAGGTAAGGCCATATGTTGTGGCTGATTTGGTGCGCCATGCCTCAATGCCACATTTGGTGCCCCTTGATGATACAGATAAGAAGTCTGATAAGGACTCCTCTTCTGTTGGAAAATCTGGGGGTTAAATGGGCAAAATGTCATATCGTGCGATGTTGGCAATGCTTCGTGACGCTTCTTTAGACAATCGCAAAATCTTGCTCGCCCTGTGTTAATCAAGTACCTTTATTGCATGCTTCTAATTGTTTTTGTAAATTACCGGCTAGTTGTGGGTAAACTCCAGTTTGTCCTTTCTATCCACCTGGTAATTTTTGTCCTTCTAGGAAAGATTCCACTTGGGATTCACTAATAAACTTGTCGTCCGCCCCAGCGCAACAAGGAACCAAGTCACGCTGCGCTGCCAAGCTTTGTTTATTCACCACGAACTTTACTGAAACAAACCGGTGTACTGGCGGTATCGGCATGAGGTGCGACGAAGCAACTATCCAACATTCGATATGTGGTAAACGACTCTTTTTCTTAGTTATCCCTTTTCCACAAATGTACTGATTTTCCCTCAGAGTCCTTTTTGGTTCTTGGAACTCCTAATCTTTTTTTGCATTTTTTGTTGTTCCAGGATTAAAAAAAATGCATCCCTAGGTCCAGCGCTGGCGCTGGACCCCTGGAGGCTACTTTTTAGGACATTTTGACACTGGCTTGTAAATGCCACCAGGGGTCCAGCGGACCCTGAAGGATTTTTCTCTGATCCTAAAAAGAGGCATTTTATCTGTTCCTGGTTTAGATAATGTGAAATAAATTTCGTAATCTCTTGTTTAGAACAATAAGTGCCCATAAGCTGTGTAACAATCATGGTGGCAAATATAAATTCTAATTGTGAAGAATTAAATCTTTTGAAGTTTATCAGTCTCCAAATAATAGAAAGAGTTCCTTTATCATAAGAATTGATAGATTTTGTTTGTTCCCCATGCTTTTTTCAGTACATCAAGGCTGAACGCTCCGAATTGGCATAAATTCAACGGTATAATGTGGCAGACAAAATGGAAGCCCTGATTTCTTTCAATGGTGCTTCTATTCCTCCTTTAAGATTTCATTTTGTCGGAGGGAAGTTGATTGTGCGCAAGAGTTTCATAGAATCAAAACTAGAAAGTGATCTATCCTTCAAAGACATCGGTGCAGTGATTGACTTCAACAATGAAAGCTCCTCCCTTGTAACGTTGGCAAGCCATGTTGACATCGAGGGAAATGAACAATACATATTTGAAGAGTCATTGTCAACTCATTTTGTGGTCACCACCTACAAAACGGAGGATGACAACAGAAGGCCAAGCATACCCACTGATGCAACAGAACATATTTGCAATATTCACAAAGATAGTAGTCGAGAGGCCAATTCTGAATTTCTAGAAACTATGACACCCAGCGTACTTGAGGCCAATTCTGAATTTCTAGAAACTATGACACCTAGCGTACTTGAGGCCAATTCTGAATTTCTAGAAACTATGACACCCAGCCGCTTTGAAACCCATAGATGCACACCTCTTACAATTATTTTGGATAGCCCCGATGTAAAAGAGCTTCAGCAAAACACAAACTCAAATCCCACGGGTGGGACTATTCCAATAGGGCGCAGCATTGTTGAACACATTCTGTCTAGACCAGGGACTAACACTCTAACAAAGTTGCTTGGAAGAATCAAGAATCATCAAATTGTTGATGAGATCCCAAGGATCTACAATGGTGAACTGCTGGCACAAAAGATGAAGCGTTTGCACACTGTAGATTAATATGACAATGGTGGATGACCGGAAAGGTCAAGGACTATGACTTGTCTTCCATGGACAGCTGGATGAGCTGGTGGAATGTACGAATTGCACATTGGAAAGAATTTATGATTGCAATAAGTCAATCAATGAATTTACTGATATGTCTGGTCTTGACGTTTGATGTGTAATTTTCTATGTGTGATGTCACTGAATAGATTTGTGGTCCAATTTTGACAGGTCTTAAATACTTCAGAAGGGGGCATGGCCAACACTCTTCGAACAAACTTGTCTAAATCCAAACACGACAGTTGGTTGGCAGGTGAAGGACGAAAGTCTGTAATATCTCTTTATGATGCATGTGTCTCTGATATGGCCAGTGCTCTATTGCAAAGTGAAAAGCAACATGCATACATGCTCGGGAGGCACGTGGGAGAGGGTCCAAGTCTGGAAACACTTATCAATAGGACTCAATCTCGAAATCCTACAAGACCTGGAGAGGTTCTGAGGTCTGCCCAACAAGCTGTGGCAGGAACTCCAATGCACCATGCACCAACAGTCCTTGAAGGCGACAAAGACACTGTGCGCCGCAAGAGAAGGCCATCTGTTGCTGTGGACATAGAGGAGAACATTAGCCACAGACCAGAGTACAACTTCGAGAATGTGAACCGCAAAGAACGAGGTCGTCCAAGAAAGATAAATTTCGCTTCAAGTCCACCCATCTCCAAGCATCCAGAAGATGAATGCACACCCTTGAATTCCAGTCCTCGCATGGTTGGAGGAGAGATGGTCTTGGAACGAGAGATCCACAATACCTATAGGGCAATCCGAAGAACTGCACCGAACAGTCGTGTCAAGTGCCTAGGATGGCTACCTCGTCAAGGTAAATGTGGATGTGCAATAACAAACTCATCTAAAGGTGTTCCTGCTCCTTGTTTTTGGTCTGCCAGAACACATCCCAATGGCATGACACAACAAATGATGTGGTTTTGCAACACCAATTGCACACACACTTGGCAGCCAGAAAAGAGTATCTCCCCCGTTCCAACAAAGATACCAAGCATTTGGCCTGTGGAGCAAGTTACAAACCTCACTAAAGCAGAAGTTGATATGCTAATGCATGCAGGATTCCAATTAGAGACAATTCAAGTCACTGAAAGAGGACCTGATGAAGCTGCCAGCAACAAAGCTCCCAACAACGAAGGTAGTGGTAAATGCAATTCAACCTCTGCAACAAATAAAGAGCTCAAACGACATAAGTATAGACCTGGGGTGTCTATTGTCACACGAGAGTGAATAGAGAGAGCTTTGTCTTTGGGTGCATGCATAATTTCAAAAACAACAGTGGACAAAATGAAGCATGTAATTTTCAAAGTACAGATTACGAATTCTATGGTCAGTGGGAATTGCTACGATGTACACAATGTGCTTGTTACATATCTAGCGTATGATGAAGCCAAACAATAAGTTGCCTTCCAATGCATCGCAACATGTTCTCTGGGATACTTGAAGCTTGTTACAACTTTTCTTCTCAAAGATCAAGAGTGTTCAAGCTTGAAAGCTTGAGAGAGCTGCTACTTGATTGAAAATAATAGAAGTATGATAAGGTAAGCTACTAAGCAAAAATGTGGCAAGTCCAGTAGGACATCTAATTAGGTCGTAGATCTTAATCACCAGTTGGGCATCATGAGCTAGCATCTATCTAACTAGTACTTCTTGGAAACTGAGCAATTCCCGAGTATTTCTGCAAATTGTGTAGAAACAGGCATAAAACTGCAAAGCTGGATAATGTAGTGGATGAAGATTAAAAATGATTTAGTCGATAATTAGGAGAATAATTCAATACTACAAACTTGAGATTTTTACTGAGCGGGTGCGATTTTTTGGCGAGCATTTCCCGGCGAGCATATGTCGGCGAGCAGATATTGGCGAGCATTTTTTAGAAAATGTGTAAAATGGCTAGCAAATTTGAAACTTTGGGAGTATATATTGGCGAGCATTTTTTAGAAATGTGTACAATGGCAAGCAAATCTGAAACTTTAGAACCCTATTTTGAATAGGGTTTAGGTGTGATGTGCAGTTTTTTGTCAAGTATCCTCTCATCTCTGGAGGATCGCTAAGTTTTTTGTGATGTGCAGTTTTTTGTCAAGTGAAATTCATACTGGAGGATCGCTAAGTATGTCCAATATTTTGTATTCAAAAGACTGGAATATTGTTATAGTTAAATTGCAACCCGTTCAGGTATTTTTGGTAGAAAAATACTTGTTTTACCGGGAGCAAAGTGGCGAATGTCTCCGCTAAATTTGCTTTACAGTGATTCTCATTTATGTGCACAATATAAGCATGTAGTGGAAACTGTGACACTCAAAGTATAGCTCAAGGTTTGTTTATTCAATACCATGTGACAAGAAGGGGTCAATTTTAGTTAGACCAAAAGTTAGAACTTGCGTAAATTGGTTTTCAAGCACGACATTCAATAATGTGAGAGGTAACTTTAAGATGTCTAATGGCAATTTACGATAAAAACACATGATTCTTGGTACTTTTTTCACATGAATTTTATTTCTTTCATACTTTTCTAGGTTCGAAACTTTTAAAAAACAATGAAACCTTCATATTCAAGTGTTAATATGCCAATCTTGTTTGAAGTGTCTGGACTATACTTCAAGCGATATGTCTACCACATTAACACTTATATCCACTGTAGTGGAATTTGTAAGAATCTCTACTGCAATTTGGTTGATTTCAGTATTGTCTTATCCGACGAACAAAACAAAATCACTGTTGTGTCAGCCCGTCGCTGGGAGCGGCAACCTCGCCTTCACCTGCATAGCACAAAGAGAGAGAAGAGAGAGAAGAGATAGACACACATGGTCTATTCTCAGAGCACGAGACAATTCTACTTCAGACAATTGTGGCTAGTGTACAAACATGTTATAATTCTAATCAAGCCCTAAAACTGTTAAGAATATGAAAATTTTGTGCTTGCGTGCGAGATATGATTTTTTCTCCACTGCTCACGATTGAAAATCTGGACATAAGCAAGTTGGATTTTTTCTAATTTCGACCACACTCTGACTAGCCATTATCTTCGAAAGTAACAATATGAAAAATCTTATGGTTTAAGGTCTTGACCAGATGTGTGTTTACTACCCGCGCATTCAAAGCCAATGACCTTTCAATCATCTCAAGCGTCTTTTTTGAAATTCTTGGGCGATATTGTATCGGCGGTGATCATTGCTCGGGTTCACAGTTATCGGAGTAGCTTGGTTTGTTGTGTTGTCCATAATACCCCCGAGTTGACAGTGGCGTGCTGCACTTCTAGGTTGCCATTGATTGACACCCCTTCCTTCTGGCGATGTTTCTTCGGCAAGGAATCTTGCTGGGAGTGATGCTCCCCTTGTTTCAAGTGTGAAACTTGTAAACAAATATCAAGAGTAATTATTGAAAGCCCAACAAAAATCAGCGTTGAAGACCATTTTGCCAAGACAAACATCATGTCCAACCTGTATAATTTTTAGAATTCTCACTTGCACGGTTTAGGGCCTCGATTTCTGATAGAGAGAGGTTGGTTCCAGTTGCCACAGGCCAAATGCTTGGAATATTTGAAGGTCTTTTTGATATACATCTACTGGGATCCCACACGTGTGTCTACATTCATCAGGACAAAACCACATGAACTGGCGACAATCTCCACCTGGGTGCATCCTGCTTCCGAAGAAACATGGAGCAAAGTTGCCCTGTGCGTTGGAAACAATTCAACCACACATGCCCTTTTTTGGGATCCAACCCAGACATTTCACCTTGCTGCCAAATTCCGTGCAGCGTATAACCCATTGGGTACCGTGAATTTCACGTTCCACAACCAGACACACTTCCTCTATTGTTTCATTAACATTAGTATTCTGGAAATCCAACTTCTTACGTCTCCCACATGTAGTCTGATCCATGTTCACATGAATGTATTCAGGTCTATGAGTAGCATTGTATTCGACATTGACCACCTCAACAGGCCTACGCTTGCATTGCACTGTTTTGCGGTCTCTTGATAATGATGTCTTAAGGAAGTGCATGGGCGTGCCTATGACCAAATTGTTCACAGCCGTTTCTACAGTTCTTGGTGCCTGTGTGGCCCTTAGTGCACTACGGTTTATCAAGCTTTGCAAGCTAGGACCTTCACCAAATGTATTCCTTGTAAATAGGCTTGTTGCTTGGCACTTTGCAAAAGAGCATTTGCAAGATCAGAGATGCACGCATCATACAACGATATCTTTGTGCGTCCACCTTCACCCGCAAGCCAACTGCAATGCTTGGATTTGGACAAGTTATTTCTTGGCGTGTTCGCACCCTCAATCGCATCAACCACCTACGCACCACAAACATGTACTTAGTGATCTATACATACGTGTAGGCATACAAAAAAGTTATAACAAGCTGTGCGTCGTGTTCTCGTGTCTTACCTGTGTCATGCATTCACCCCAGTGAGCTATCTTGATGTTCCACCAGCCCATCCAACTGTCCATGTATGCCAAGTCATGGTCGCTAACCTTGTTTGTCCTCCACCATTGTTGAATGACTCTGTATTGTAGCGTTGCCTCTTCTTTGGTCCTTGAAACTCACCACTGCTCACACAATTCCTTGTGTTTTCGTTGGTGCTCTTTATGCACATACTTGGTTGTGTGGATCTCTAGACTTTGTGCCCAATGGAATAGACATGATCGTTCTCTGCCCACCAACTTGTTGTTCGGACCACCATTGAAGACCTTTCGAACAGCGCGCCAGTTTGCTTGTGCTTCGTCGCCATGAAACCGTGAAAGTCAGCTGGAGATTGCCCATGTCGCATCATCGTAGAATTCAACATCTCCCAAAATAGTGTCTGAGACTCCGTGTCTTCCTCTTTCATCTCGCATGTTGCAATTGTAAGAAGCTCCTGAATACTGCACATCACATGAAATATTATTTTGTACACTTTACCATTCAGATATTTCTTAAGCATGAAGTCAACTAAAATTCGTGTCATATTTCTTGCCTAGGGTCGTAGACATGGCATGCCATCGTGGTCCAAGCATTCACTTGTCGTGTGTGGTCCCATTGGATCCATGCCCTTCTCAGATCTCCTTCAGCCGTATGTCTCATGCGATTGACAAGATCAAGTCCAGAGGCTGGTCCTTGTGAGGACATCTTGAAAACATAACATCTTTTTTCCAAAGAGCCCTGCCCCGGAGATTTTCTCAAAAATTGTATCTACATTGGTGTTTCAGGAGCAAAATTGCATCTACACAGTCACCTGCACGTGTGCTGCCAACCCTTGCATTGCTAACCAGTTTACGAATCCTAAATTTGAGATCAACTATAAACAATCAAGCAAACAAATCATACAACATAGGAGGGTATTGTGTGCTTTCTCCAACAACAATTTTGGCACAATGCGGTCTAACCTTCGATTCTCCACCAAAGGTGCCATCTCCTCTAGGAAATTTTCAAGCTCCATCGAGCTGACTTTAACATCGTCCTTTTCACCATCACCCATGACTGAGCTCATCACAATTTGTTTTGCTATGTCCAATTGAATTGTACGTGGGGCTGCAGTCATATTTGCTGCAACAACATCACGCACTAGTTTGTTTTCTCACCTTGTCAACAATATGTTTCGAAATGCCAGTTGCAATTGGGTGGGCATGCGTGCCCAAATGGATTAACAATCGAGTGCAAGTAAAATCAGATGGCATCACATAATAAACATAGCATTCACAACTTTCGACATGCACCACAGATTGCCTACAGAATGCACATGCAAGTGTACCAACAGAACTCAACGATCCTCTGAGCAGACATCTTCGATTGAGGGTACCCTTGAAAAGAAAGGAGTTTGTCTTTTTTGTGTTTACTTGATTTGGGCATGTCTGGCGGATACACCGGAACATACCCCCGTAATATGAAACTCTCACCAACCATAAAAACTGGATGTTTGAAGTGACAGGCTTTGTCCATATATGCCCATCAAACTTATGCTCCATCGCATCCATAGACTGAACCTGACCGTATGTGGGTGGGAACTCATATATCATGTCACCAATGTATGTTCTTGGCAGCTCCATGACGTTTTCAGTGTGGTTGTTTTGCACTACCAATTTTCTTAGAAGGCCAGTAATTGTCCCTCCCATGATTACCTCTATAGTGCTCTTATGAACTGCTTGGAACGAGTTGACTGTGGTCGATTTTTTAACTGACTTACTATCGCTTGCTAGTGTTATTGATATGTTTTGCTTGGCAGTGTCGAGTGCATTTTCCTTATATACATTTGGTATGTAGCAGCCATTAGAGGAGTTACAAACATCAAAAGGGCCGTCTAAGCAATGCCACGTAGGACAAAAAAAAACACCAGATTTTAAAACTCCGATGGACTTTCAGGTCCAGTTTAGCTTAACCTTACTAGTAATGTGTAGTTAACATGACACGATTATGACGCATGCGACTGCGACTTCAAGAACCTATGACGCTCATTAGCTAAATTTTCAAATTTGAAAATGAGATTGTGTCCCTCGTTTTGACAAGCGAGAGAATAAACATAGAATCTCAGGTATGCCATGGATGAAGAATAATGTCTATTTTCTTTTTGGTCTGTCAGCTGATGTTTGCGGAGATGTCTCAGTTCTATCTACACATTGTTCTCCCTGCCGAGAATGCTCTGATAGCTAAAAGAGTAGTAGTGAAAGAATCCACAGTTTCTCCACTTGATATGATCGCTCACAGAATCAACCAAAGAAATAATTATGATTTGTGGATTGACGGAAGTTTGTATCCATTGGATCCGAGCTCGATGCAAGCTCCACAATTCCAATCCATCACACAATTATAAAGTTTTTGTGTGACGAAGAAAACGGTTTACTGGGTTATTGTGAGATTTGCTGACTATAGAGAAAAAGAGACCGCATTATTACAAACAAAAGAAGATAATGCACATTTACATAATATTATGTTAAATTTGAATGCAAGTAATGATCAATTCCGACAAGTTGGTCAGACATTACGTATATCAAATGACCAGTTAAAAGAAGAAACTCACATACTAGATAAGAAATTAAAAAGAAACAAGCGAAAAAGAATTCTGAAAGATATTGATGATCTTTCGCTAAATGGAGGCCAACGGAGAAAAAAGATTCAAGCATTCAAATAAAGATTTGATTTGAATCAGTTTTATTTTAGTTTTGTGAAGTAGCATGACATTTATTATGTGTCCTATTTGGGTTTCTTGATTCTTATAATCATTTGCAGATCAGCTTTGGTTGCAAATGAGCATCTGAAGGACAATGACCTGATCGGAAAATCACTAAGTTCGGTATTGACAACCAAGTCCACAAAGTCTTTATTTGGACAATAATCGGTATTCTCGAATCAAGTCTAAGGTCACTGAGGCTTTGATGAATGAGGTCGGTAAGGTTATCGACCGAACGTTAATTCAGGGAGCATGTGATTTCTCAAGTATTAGCAGGGAGGCATATGACAGTATATTTAAAATTATTAAAGAGGCTTTTGAACAATTGCATGTAAGAAAACTTTCCATTCCTTGTCCTTTTCAGATAAGATTGGAGAGAGATGTATTGAATAAGGTATGCAAAATGTCATTGGAATCCCTTTTCACATCAATGAGATTTACAATTCAAAGTTTGGCAATTTGTCATATAATTCTACCAACAACTTATTTGTGGATTTGAATCATTTATTGAGATTTATAGTGAAATTCTATAATATTACAAGTGTTAGTATGAGCAAACTTATTCTGGTGGTCAAGCTAGATGAATCGGAAATTATAAAAAGACAAAAGTTGGAAAGAGTAAGTATTACTCTCATGAATGGAGCATTGAGCAATGCAACAAACTCAAGGGATCTCAACTTTAGTGTGCAATCAGATAACAACATATGGTGGCTAGCATGTTTTCAAGTAAAAAATGGCTGTTATTCATGCGCAATTTCTTTTGGTAATTGTTTTGAATACATAAAAACTTGTGATTCCATATGTTGAACAGGTTATCAAGGAGGATCACGATGTTCTTTCCTAGATTTTTAGCAGAACAAGTTATCCAGATACCATAAAGGATCATATGAATGGCAAAGTTGGAGAGGTGAGAATCATAGAGAAATTAATATATCTTCATATCTTGTTTGCATGAAATACTAGGCCAGAGTCAGCATCAAAACAAGCAATCGTTCGATTAGAGGAAGTGTTGTCAAAAGCAGGCCTTCATAAAAGCCATCTTAAAATACAAAAGATGAAAAGCTTTCGGGAAAAAAAGAAAATGTACCCAATAAACCTAGCATAGGAGGAATCAAAGCTCGTCGATTTTTATCAAATCATTCTAAAGAGTCGTCTAAGGTCCAATACTCGGTTTGGAAAGATGTTATTTCTGCAACAGAAGACTTTGAAGATAAAGGAACAACAAGGGTAAAGAAGGTTGAAGTCTAGAAAAAGCTCGATAATATGATTGAAGTGCTTAGAAAAGACACAATTTCATATGCAGATGCACTTTTATTGGAGGAAACAACAATAGAGTTTGTAGACAGTGCAGTTCGGGTGGCTTGGGGCTCAGATCACATCACCCACTGCATGGTAAGATACATTTGAACAGTGTCTTACAATTTTATAATTTTAGTATAACTTGCTTGATAGATTCTAACCAATGCATAAGTCTTTGATATTGCAACACATACTAAGACATCATGCATCATTTTTTGCACAAAAATACGGCAGTTTGAGTATATGGTCCTCACAAGGAATGGAGAAATCACATTGGCAGGCAAGAGCAGCATTTCATCAAAATACACAACATGGTGGAACATCCTCAAAAAATAGTTACATCATTCAGCTATTCCAATGGTTTTATAGACGAGCTTAAGTTTGATCCACAACAAGATCAACTGAATATCAGAGATTCAAAAAAGCATGTAAATTTATAAGCCAAAATTAGATTGATGGCATTCAATAAAGATCAAACGCGTGTGATCAGAAATTCTCAAATTTCACATACATTAAATGGAAAAGAGTACAATCATTTTTTTTCATTGTCTCTAAGGACAATTTTTGTTGTGTGGTCATGAAGGAACTTTTTCCTATCATACGGATCCAAAAATCGAGTGGATCGCCTTTTGCTCAGATCTATATATCTTGTCATCTACTCATGTTGAGGCTTAGAGTTTTAGTTTAGTCAAATGCACAAATGAACTATTGATTGATAACTCTATGCACCTTTAGATATAAGAAAAAGGTTATCCACTAGCTTAGATTCTAATATCAAAACTGTCTTCTCTCGGATGTCCGTTGTTGTATAGTTGTTGACCTTGATGAGAAGATAGTCTCCCACCACTTATTAGAGACAATTTGCCATCTTTAAGACATGTAAAATTTGTTCAATAACAAGATACCTCAAGAACTATGGTCCACAAAGGACATATAGTTCATCTTATGTCTTGGCTACTTTCCCTAGTGGTAGTTGGTGACATATATAAAAAAGCTTATCCCACTAGGAAAACAAATGAGATGACATGCTATTAAAATTCTCAAGATTTGATACATGTGTATATTTTAGTCAACATTATCAATGGAAATTTTTATGCTTGATGAATAATTTGACCTAAGGTTCAACCCATTGATGTTCACATGACCGCGTGCACATACACACACGTGCAGCATGCGTTTTCAAAATAGTTGTTTGGCTCAAAAACAATATTGATGTCATTTCAGCCTGGAGGTTAGATTTTATGTCAATTTTCAAATGTTTTTAAAGTAATTGAAGGCACACAAGTGGGACTAATCTCACAAATTTGCAATGAAATGCAGATTTTGTAGAAGAAAAAATAGGATAAAGCTGAGACACAAACTAATAAAATGGGTAAAATCAATATGCGAAGGGGTATTTGGTCCTATATGTGCACCATTATAACATTCTTTATTCAACATAGATAGGAAATTTAAAACATCAAATTTTCTAGTATGTAGGATTCATTAGTCTAATAAGCAATTAAAAAAATGATAGAAAATTTTAATATTGTTATGTATTCATTCTAGCATAGATTCAAGTCTAAGCATTAAGGAACTTTTAAGAATTCTAAAATTATACAACCATGCTAAGATTCATCCAAAATATATTTGGAGGGCCATTTCTGTCCTTGATGCACAGGAGAGCCAGAAATTTAAATGGGAGTAATTTAGCTCCACACCTGTTTAACAGCTTAAGCAATTAACAGCTTAAGCAATGACAGGGCTTTGTTAGAATATTTGCCCATACTTCCATGGCCATATCTACTTGAGAGGGTACAGGACCATCATGATGAGCATCATGATGACTTGCCTTAAGCTTGCTTTAAATAGATCTACAACTTTAGATAAAGGCAAATTTTGTTATAGAGATAATCTCTAACAAAGTTTTTGGAGCAGTGCTGCATCTGGGGGTGATGGATCGGTCCGCCTTATTCTTTCTCTTGTCTCACCTCACTTGACGTGAGATAACTCATCTTTGTAGTTTACGTACATATATATATATATATATATATATATATACATACATACTACATTGATAATCGGTATATTACATATATATATATATATATATATATATATATATATATATATATACATATGTGAAGTCTCGGCTGCCGCGTAAGGAATCAGGATGTATTATATCATCTTGCTCTGTGTTTAAATGACTTGAATGATTGCAATTTGCCACAAAGTGCAGCATCAGCAGCAACACCCTCGCCTCGCCTTAGTCATATCTCATACTCGTACAAAATATACATGTGTGTGTGCTGGAAGGTCCTCGACATTTTAACCTCATGCATTCATTCTAATTTCTGCTCGCCTCTCATTTTCCTGCTTCAACACAATTACCATATTTCCATGGATACTTATGAATATTGTTTTGTGTGTGTAGTGTATTATCGGCTTCGTGTTTCGGATTTGAGATCATCAGCAGCGTCACAGGGAAATTAGGCTCAAAGTAGAGGATTGACGTAGATTTGGCCGTTCATGGACGATTTCACTCAGGATGACTGGAAAAGGTGGTTGTATGGCGCCTCTCCATTTTCTTCGGACTGTACTTATGATATTTCTTCAATATTCCATCAAGCTGACACAGCCCCAAGTGCGCCTTGTTTGGGTTTTGCGGAATGGATGCAGGCTGAAGAAGCTGCAGATACCTTCTTGGAGTTTCCATTGTCTCGCATCTCCGGCGATCTCTTTGAAGACAACTTCCAACTACAGCTCAACTGCACTGATGAATCCGCGTTATTAAGCCATGATCTTTCCCAGCCCACCGCTTCACGCGCTCTCCTTGAATATATGCCCCAAGTAGCTGCCGTAAATGCAACAAGTAGTCTCAATGGTACGTCTGATCCACAAAAAGTTGCTTGTTCATCAACTTCCTTCACCAATGCCGACCTACCGGATCTTAATAGCATCATTATCAAGAAGCCAATCCTTGACAAAGCAGTGGAGAGATTAGGCGGAGGGAAGAACGGAGCCCAAAGGCTTTGGCGACTTATTCAGTTCTGGCTAAAGCTTCGAAATGTTTCCACAAGCTTTGAACTGCCTTTCATGTCCAACAATGCAACAAATCAGGAAATAGCAGGTTTGCCAACCTGTCTTGAAAAAAAGCCTTTCCATGAGTCTAATACCCATGGTGAAATCGCTGCATCCTTTGAGATGATCGGACCTGCTAGGAATGCATCGCCCACTAGTGCACCTATCACTATACCAGGCGAATCGATAGTTTTAGGGCCGAATGCGACAGCCGCCGCTCTTGCAGCTTACGAATCACCGACATGTGGTAGTCACGGACTAAATCTTGTGTCACCGCAGCCACCACTCGAGCTAGATGTGGGAGGAGTCACGGGGTCCTCAAATATGAGGGAATCACGGGCTAGATCTAGTTCCATCGCAGCTACAAGTCGAGCTGCAAGGAAGTACAGAATGGACTGTAAGAGGAGATATATGTCTCACTACCAAGCACGCTCTGCCGCTTTATCTCCCAAGCTGGGATCTGCAACGTTCCAAGGCAGTGGAGCTTGCCATGATTCTTATCAGCCCGGCGCGTATTCTTTTTTTCACTATTGCAAGGTTATCATTCTAATCTCTTTCCATCGTACCACCTTTTCATATGCTATGTATCCGTTTTGCCATTTTGTTTATTGATAGGCCTTCATGCCCATCTCTGTGATTTCTTGGAAAGCTTGAGGTCTCAATCCGGCCTATGGGTTTCATTTTGTGAAAGTTTATTACGCCAAAGAAAGTGATATATAAAATCCGGTTGCGTCAACTAACAAGCGCAACCTCTTGACATCCCTCCACCTCCCACACTTTGAAGTTCAGCTTGTATGATGATAGTAACGAGTTTGTTCATGAATATAGGACCATCAAAGTTTGTTCTCCCTTATTTCACCAAAGCTATAAGGGAGAACCATTGGCAATATGCTGTGCTTTGGGCATGCAGCAAATAGCATTTAGTTTAGTTTAGTTTTTAACACTTCTAAAATTTAATCTTGCTCAAGTATAGAAACCATGTGCTACTTCACATTTGCGTGCTGATTGATGCTCATAGTGGACTAGTGTAGTGCTTTATATTGAAAAGGCTTACCCTCTTATCTCGTAGACTTTACTGAGCTGCAGAAGCCCAATTTGTATAAAAATCAGCCCCAAAGCAAACAATCTTACAATTCCTTGAAGTAAAATTCGAAACAGTTTTCATAGCAATACTCTTTTGTCGTTTAGGACAATACAATCATTAAGTTGACATGAATAGATATTGAAAACATGAGAAAGTGATTCTCACTTTTTTTTTGATACAATCACCCTTGGCTTAAAGTCACCCCTATATGTGTTAAACCTTTGCAATACTTGGTTTTATTTTACTCCCAAAATTTTACAAAGCTAAATTGTTAACTATTATTTGTTTAAATGAATTATTCCCTCCTTAAAGAACCTGACCTGGATAGGTGTTACTTACCGCTTATATTATATGGGAGGTGTAGTGCACCAATTTACTTGGGATATTTTTCAGAATGCACTTTTTTGGTGAAACGAGTGAATGGTGACCAATGTAAGAAAAGTAAGCTTGTGAGCATTTATTCTACGGATCCACTCTCTTTTAGAGTTTAGGGCTTCAATAGTTTGTTTTGCTAACAGCAAATGTTTAATCCATCAGCAGCCTGCCAACGGAGAAGATCCAATGACAAGTGGATTCAATCCATCATGAGACAAATTTTTTTGTTTAATTCCCTTCATAAAGATTTGTGCATGTTTTGATTTGATATTCACATTCTTATTTGATTCCCTACCTATATGTTCAATATAAACATGTTTTTCTTTTTTGTGATCACTTGTTTTGTTTGTTAAAATGTAAACCCTCTCTATTAGATTGGATCGTTGACTCCATTATATTTCGATATCTTCAAATGAGGTGTTCTTCTAATAATAGGATGAGATGGTGATGGTAGTTCGTAATCTCCATTATCTTGATCCATCTCTTGAGATTGGAAATCTTCTTGCTCTATGTATTAATGATTAAATAATGGCTCACTAAATTTGGATTCATGATTACTCAATGTTTTTTTCTAATCTTGATATCGTCCATTGGGAAGATATAGGTGGACGATAGTTTCAAATCACAGTGATGAAAAAAACCAATGGATGGTTGACTTCACTCATTCAAATGGAGCTGATCACAAAAAAAATGGATGTTGTGGCGATGTGAAAGATAACAATAGAGAGTGTATAGCTAGCATCGATGGAGTCAGATGTGGGGTGGCGGATGCGGGGTGGAGTCTGGGGCCTCAGTGGTATGACCTATGTATGATTGAGCGAGTGATGGATGTGTGAAGAATGCCTTGCTTGCAAAGGTACTTGGTAACAAATTAGTGTGTCTATGAAGGTTCTGAATTTTAGCAAGTCTTAATATATGGAATCTGTAATAGATCTGCCTTCTGGATGTTAGTAACTTTTGCCAAATTGTCAAAGGATTTAGAATGATGAGAAAATGTATGGTGAGGGTTGTACGAAGGTTTACTAGTTGGGCGAGGGTTCTTTTTTACTAGAAATTATCAGAATCATTGGGAACCTTTGCTGGCCTTTTTTTTGTGGGAACTAACCTTCGCTGGATTTACTGGAGGTAAAAAATAGTGTAATTCAGGTCTAGAAATATTGGCGAAGGTTTGCTTTGAAAAATTGATGTCTTTTACTTAGGTTGGCGAGGGTTAATGACCAAAAATGGATAGTTTTGTAGTGTTAACCTTCAATGCAAATATTATGTGGGGAGTAACCTTTGCCTTATTAAGTGGAGATGGAAAATACTTTAATACATCTTTGGTAGGGTCAACGAAAGTTCATATGCAATATCAAAAAAGGTTCCCATTCGCCTTCAGTTGGAGGTTCCGTGGGATTGTCTTTTTCTTGCTCTTTTTCCTCCGCTTGTGCCTTCTGTACCCAGTGTCTTATTTTTTGGTACTGTCTTCTTTCTTCCCTCACATTCGGATATGGCGCTGAAGTTGAGGGTTGGTCGTTAGTGACCGAGGGGGGTGGTGAGAGAGCCACTTCTTTCCTCTTTTGTGCTCACGTGATGGCTAACACATGAGCATAAAATTGGTGTCTTTCTGATGGCATCCCTGCTAGAACTACTGGTTGTTGTATTTTCTCTTCTATTGAACAATCTAGGGGTTAAACAGGCAAATTGTCGTATCGTGCGATGTTGCATTGCACAGATGGCAGAATCTATGTGTCAGTCTCAGATTTTGCTTTAGGACTGGACACTCGTTCGATGTATGCTTTTGCGTGCACACTGAACACCATACATTCTCTCATCGTGGATATTGTACCTTGTTTGGTTCCGGTTGATGTGGCGTTATTGCTACAGCTCCCTGTAAGGCCTTTAATTTTTGGTCAAACTGCGCCGTAAGTTGCTCCATCTGCTGTCTGTGTAATTTTGTCATTTACTCCAACATCAGTTCTGTGGATAGAGCGGATGTGTTTGATGATGATGATGCTAATGAGGGAGTAGGAGTGTGGGTGGATGGATATTCATCGTCAGATCCCTCATCCTTTTTCCTGATGGCTTCTTGCAGAGTAGCGTACTGCTCCCATCGTTTTAGTTCTCTTCTGATGCTTCGTGGTAGTCCGACTAGGAACAACATGATCACCGCATGATCAAGAGTTAGGGCTACACTGCACTTGGATCGTAGGTGTTTGACCCGTTCGATATAGTCCCTAACCCTTTCTCGTTTTCCCATCTTGACTTTACTCAGCAAGAGAAATGGGTCTTCCAAAAACTTATTTGGTTTAAAGCGCGTAATGAGAGCCGCTTTAACCGCTTCCCAGGTGGATTTTTCTTCCTTTGACAGGTTGAATAACCAATTCTAAGCCACTGCCAATAAGGACATGGAGAACAACATCAGCTATTCCGTAGGTGTCCGTTTGTCATAGATTTCACAAGCTTGCTTGTAGATCTAGAGGAATCGGATGGGATCTGATAAGCTATCATATTTTGGTATTTCCATCCGAGGTGCTCTCCGAACTGCTTGCAAGGGAGCGACAGGTACGAGTTGGCCCATTGGATCCATTGGTGCTGGTTTCGGTTTTTCCTCTTGTTGCACAACTGCTAATCTTGAAAGGTGTGGTGCATGATTTGCTATCCTTCTTGCTATTGATCGTCCCGATCTCAGATTCATCTAATGGTGGATTCTAAAGTGGTTGGATCTTGCTTGTACAGTGGAATGCAGTCTGGATCTTAAGGATCTGATCAATCTGATCGGCCGGAAGTGAAATTTAGGCCCCTTAGGCTGGTTTTTCCTTGATAAATTCTTACTCCTTGCACTGATTGACCTAAGATTTTGATAGTAGCTGGATCTGATGTAGATCTTTCCACTGATCTAGTCTGCAAGGGTTCTCTTGTGCAAGGGTTGGTTGTGTGAGGGCTCTTTAGCTATTTTTACAGATAAAAAACTTGATATCTCTCAGATATTTGGGAAGTAACTCTCTCAAGGATCACAGTAGCTCGATCTGGGTCAGATCTCACTATGGAATTCTCTGCGAGAGTTAACTCTCGCACTAGGGAAAATTTCACTGTATGTGAGGGTTCAGAACCACTATTTTGGCTTGATCTTTACCAAATCTCAAAATTAACTCTCGCGGGCTTCATCACTGATGGAAATTATCATTCTGATTTGATTGAGAGGGTTTGCGAGAGTTCTTACTAGAATGATTTGCTGGATCTTCACTTTTTAGTGATTTTTTAGCACTTAAATCCGATTTTTTGCTCACTTAAATCAAACTAACTCTTTTAGGCTTTTCTGTGTCCTTGTCTCACAAAGATGGAGCTTCGGAATCTTCTGTGAGAGTTCTTGCCCACTAGAACTGAAAATTTTGGTGTCTGCAAGGGTTGGTACTTTCTCCTCTTTCTTTCACTGGAAACTCTCGCACAGGCACTCAGACATCAAACTAACTCTTAGAAGCTTGTCTATGTCCTGGTCTCAGTGAGATGGAACTTCAGAGGGCTCTGCGAGAGTGCTGGTGAAGTTTTGAAATTTTGTTGAATTTTTTCAAGGGTTTTTTGAATTTTTTATAATTTTTCTCTCATTTTTGTAATTTGCTTGGAACTAACTCGAGCAGGCTTCTATGCAGGTCTCGGACAGTACCCTGGAGCTCCTGCTAGTCATGCAAAGATTAATTCACACTGGTTTTGGAGATATAAAAATCTGATGAGATTTTAAGCTCTTTTTTCCTCCAAAATGCAAATTGGTGTGTTTTTTTTTTGGGTTTTGTGGCTGGTTGGTTTGGGTTTCAAGTCCTTAGAGACTGTTCAGGGTCTCCTCTACCCTCTCACACCTCCTCCGCTAGCTGTAAACAGTCCAAACACAAAAAAAAAAAAAAAAACAGAAAACTAATTCTAAACTCCCAAAAATCTACCTAAACTACTCTAAAAAGCAAGAAAATAGCTAAATTAGCAAATGAGGATGCTTGAGCTCTCAAAATGATAGAGTCTTCTCGTCTCTATCAAGCATGAAAATAGTGTACAAATAGTGCCTTTTTATAAAATGGGGAAGGCCCTTGCCCCAAAATCCTATTGGCTAATATTTACATTGATCCTATCCATTCATCTTGGACCCAACTTGATCCAAGGGTCCACAAAAAGTACATTGAAGTTCACAAGAAGCATGTGAGTCCCAATTTGGACCCAACTCTAAAAAGTAATTTCTAAGGTTATAATGACTTTGGGCCTCTAGTTTTATTTTAATTCAAAGGCCCAATTCTATTTTATTTTATTTACACTTAAGCTTGCGTGCTCATTGGGCCATGGGCTTATACGCGCAGGATGCCATGCCCTCGCAACGCATTTTATTGGTCGATTTTATTTATTTACAATTCGTTGGGAATACCCCCAACATTTACACCATATCTTGTGAGTCAGACATAGTCAATCTGAGGCCGACAATGCTTGAGTTTTTTCAAGTTTTGATCCATAGCAATGGTGATTGCTACAAAATAGAGGTTCAAGGAAATATGGTGCTTCAATCTACGCAAGTCCTAATATGTGGACAAACAAAGTTGCAATATAAAATAAGGTGAGTTAGAGATCACAACAAGATTCGCCACACAAGTGGATGCTCAAAGTTAAATAAGAATTAAATTGGTAGAAAAATAATAATAAAAAGTAAGAGCATTTTTGTGGCAAAGCTCACAAAAAAAGTTATATCATATTTGTTCACATGGCTGTGATAGCTTATCGATCCACAACAAAGTTGACTTCTAGCAAGACTAGAGGAAAATACACATTCTATATGTTATATGCATTCTCTTTGCAACGAGTCTTGCAACAACCATACTTTCTCAAAAGTGGGTTGTTCGTTGATAGCTCATCTACTCATGTTGAGGCTTAGAGCTTTAGTTTAGTCAAATGCACAAATGAACTATTGATTGATAACTCTATGCACCTTTAGATATAAGAAAAAGGTTATCCACTAGCTTAGATTCTAATATCAAAACTGTCTTCTCTCGGATGTCCGTTGTTGTATAGTTGTTGACCTTGATGAGAAGATAGTGTCCCACCACTTATTAGAGACACAATTTGCCATCTTTGGGACATGTAAAATTTGTTCAATAACAAGGTACCTCAATAACTATGGTCCACAAAGGACATATAGTTCATCTTATGTCTTGGGCTATTTTCCCTAGTGGTGGTTGGTGACATATATAAAAAAGCTTATGCCACTAGGAAAACAAATGAGATGACATGCTATCAAAATTGTCAAGATTTGATACATGTGTATATTTTAGTCAACAATCTCAATGGAAATTTTTATGCTTGATGAATAATTTGACCTAAGGTTCAACCCATTGATGTTCACATGACCCCGTGCACATACACACACATGCGCAACATGCGTTTTCAAAATAGTTTTTTGGCCAAAAACGATATTGATGTCATTCAGCCTAGAGGTTAGATTTTATGTCGATTTTCAAATGTTTTTAAAGTAATTGAAGGCACACAAGTGGGACTAATCTCACAAATTTGCAATGAAATGCAGATTTTGTAGAAGAAAAAATAGGATAAAGCTAAAACACAAACTAATAAAATGGGTAAAATCAATATGCGAAGGGGTATTTGGTACTATATGTGCACCATTAAAACATTTTTATTCAACATAGATATGAAATTTAAAACATCAAATTTTCTAGTATGTAGGATTCATTAGTCTAATAAGCGATTAAAAAAATGATAGAAAATTTTAATATTATTATGTAATTATTGTGGCATACAAGGGATTCAATGCTAAGGAAAAACATTAACATTAAGGAACTTTTAAGAATTCTAAAATTATACAACCATGCTAAGATTCATCCAAAATATAATTCAAGGGCCATTTTTGTCCTTATGCATAGGAGAGCCAAAAATTTAAATGGGAGTAATTTAGCTCCACGCCTGTTTAACAGCTTAAGCATTGACAGGGCTTTGTTAGAATATTTGCCCATACTTCCATGGCCATATCTACTTGAGAGGGTACAGGACCATTATGATGAGCATCATGATGACTTGCCTTAAGCTTGCTTTAAATAGATCTACAACTTTAGATAAACGCACATTTTGTTATAGAGATAATCTCTAACAAAGTTTTTGGAGCAGTGCTGCATCTCGGGGTGATGGATCGGTCCGCCTTATTCTTTCTCTTGTCTCACCTCACTTGACGTGAGATAACTCATCTTTGTAGTTTACGTACATATATATATATATATATATATATATATATATATATATACATACTACATTGATAATCGGTATATTACATATATATACATATATATATATATATACACACATATATACATATGTGAAGTCTCGGCTGCCGCATAAGGAATCAGGATGTATTATATCATCTTGCTCTGTGTTTAAATGACTTGAATGATTGCAATTTGCCACAACGTGCAGCATCAGCAGCAACACCCTCGCCTCGCCTTAGTCACATCTCATACTCGTACAAAATATACATGTGTGTGTGCTGGAAGGTCCTCGACATTTTAACCTCATGCATTCATTCTAATTTCTGCTCGCCTCTCATTTTCCTGCTTCAACACAATTACCATATTTCCATGGATACTTATGAATATTGTTTTGTGTGTCTAGTGTATTATCGGCTTCGTGTTTCGGATTTGAGATCATCAGCAGCGTCACAGGGAAATTAGGCTCAAAGTAAAGGATTGACATAGATTTGGCCGTTCATGGACGATTTCACTCAGGATGACTGGAAAAGGTCGTTGTCACCGCAGCCACCACTCGAGCTAGATGTGGGAGGAGTCACGGGGTCCTCAAATATGAGGGAATCACGGGCTAGATCTAGTTCCATCGCAGCTACAAGTCGAGCTGCAAGGAAGTACAGAATGGACTGTAAGAGGAGATATATGTCTCACTACCAAGCTCGCTCTGCCGCTTTATCTCCCAAGCTGGGATCTGCAACGTTCCAAGACAGTGGAGCTTGCCATGATTCTTATCAGCCCGGCGCGTATTCTTTTTTTCACTGTAGCAAGGTTATCATTCTAATCTCTTTCCATCGTACCACCTTTTCATATGCTATGTATCCGTTTTGCCATTTTGTTTATTGATTGGCCTTCATGCCCATCTCTGTGATTTCCTGGAAAGCTTGAGGTCTCAATCCGGCCTATGGGTTTCATTTTGTGAAAGTTTATTACGCCAAAGGAAGTGATATATAAAATCCGGTTGCGTCAACTAACAAGCGCAACCTTTTGACATCCCTCCACCTCCCACACTTCGAAGGTCAGCTTGTATGATGATAGTAACGAGTTTGTTCATGAATATAGGACCATCAAAGTTTGTTCTCCCTTATTTCACCAAAGCTATAAGGGAGAACCATTGGCAATATGCTGTGCTTAGGGCATGCAGCAAATAGCATTTAGTTTAGTTTCGTTTTTGACACTTCTAAAATGTAATCTTGCTCAAGTATAGAAACCATGTGCTACTTCACAGTTGCGTGCTGATTGATGCTCATACTGGACTAGTGTAGTGCTTTATATTGAAAAGGCTTACCCTCTTATCTCGTAGACTTTACTGAGCTGCAGAAGCCCAATTTGTATAAAAATCAGCCCCAGAGCAAACAATCTTACAATCCCTTGAAGTAAAATTCGAAACATTTTTCATAGCAATACTCTTTTGTCGTTTAGGACAATACAATCATTAAGTTGACATGAATAGATATTGAAAACATGAGAAAGGGATTCTCACTTTTTTTTTGATACAGTCACCCTTGGCTTAAAGTCACCCCTATATGTGTTAAACCTTTGCAATACTTGGTTTTATACTGCTCCCAAAATTTTACAAAGCTAAATTGTTAACTATCATTTGTTCAAATGAATTATTCCCTCCTTAAAGAACCTGACCTGGATAGGTGTTACTTACCACTTATATTATATGGGAGGTGTAGTGCACCAATTTACTTGGGATATTTTTCAGAATGCACTTTTCGGTGAAACTAGTGAATGGTGACCAATGTAGGAAAAGTAAGCTTGTGAGCATTTATTCTAGGGATCCACCCTCTTTCAGAGTTTAGGGCTTCAATAGTTTGTTTGCTAACAGCAAATGTTTCAATCCATCAGCAGCCTGCCAGCGGAGAAGATCCAATAACAAGTGGATTCAATCCATCATGAGACAAATTTTTTTGTTTAATTCCTTTCATAAAGATTTGTGCATGTTTTGATTTGATATTCACATTCTTATTTGATTCCCTACCTACATGTTCAATATAAACATGTTTTTCTTTTTTGTGATCACTTGTTTTGTTTGTTAAAATGTAAACCCTCTCTATTAGATTGGATCGTTGACTCCATTATATTTCGATATCTTCAAATGAGGTGTTCTTTTAATAATAGGATGAAATGGTGATGGTAGTTCGTAATCTCCATTATCTTGATCCATCTCTTGAGATTGGAAATCTTCTTGCTCTATGTATTAATGATTAGATAATGGCTCACTAAATTTGGATTTATGATTACTCAATGTTTTTTTCTAATCTCGATATCGTCCACTGGGAAGATATAGGTGGATGATAGTTTCAAATCACAATGGTGAAGAAAACCAATGGATGGTTGATCTCACTAATTGAAATGGAGCTGATCACAAAAAAATGGATGTTGTGGCGATGTGAAAGATAACAATAGAGAGTGTATAGCTAGCATCGATGGAGTCAAATGCGGGATGGCGGATGCGGGGTGGAGTCTGGGGCCTCAGTGGTATGACCTATGTATGATTGAGCGCGTGATGGATGTGTGAAGTAGTGCCTTGCTTGCAAAGGTACTTGGTAACAAATTAGTGTGTCTATGAAGGTTCTGAATTTTAGCAAGTCTTAATATATGGAATTTGTAATAGATCTAAAATCTGGATGTTAGTAACTTTTGCCAAATTGTCAAAGGATTTAGAATGATGAGAAAATGTATGGTGAGGGTTGTATGAAGGTTTACTAGTTGGGCGAGGGTTCTTTTTTACTAGATATTTTCAGAATCATTGGGAACCTTTGCTGGCCTTTTTTTTTGTGGGAAGTAACCTTCGCTGGCTTTACTGGAGGTAAAAAATAGTGTAATTCAGGTCTAGAAATATTGGGCGAAGGTTCGTATTGAAAAACTGATGTTTTTTACTTAGGTTGGTGAGGGTTCTGATGACAAAAAATGGATAATTTTGTAGTACTAACCTTCACTGCAAATATTATGTGGGGACTAACCTTTGCCTTTCTAAGTGGAGATGGAAAATACTTTAATACAGCTCTGGTAGGGTCAACGAAGATTCATATATATCAAAAAAGATTTTCAATATGGCAAGGGTTCTATAGATGTAAAACTAGTTTTTAAGTAAAACGAATCTTCACCTACATCACATATGCTAAAATATTGTATTAGGAATATTCAGGAGGGTTGGCGAAGGTTGGGTGAAGGTTAACAATGAGATATTAATGTTATTGTTGAAAGAGGTGGCTTTTATTCACAAAAACCATCAGAATCACTTCGAACCTTCATTAAGCTTTTATTTTGGAAAAGAAACTAACTCTAAGCACATGCAAAGCAATCAATATATGAAAAGGATTCTAACATGTCACGCAGAAGGTCATTCACATGAAAATAAAGCTTAGATTCATAATATTATGTATGCTACAATTCTAACATTAACATCCACTAATTCTAAATCTCCATGTTCAAGCTTACCTCTCTCTCTCTCTCTCTCTCTCTCTCTCTCTCTCTCTCTCTCTCTCTCTCTCTCTCTCTCTCTCAAAGATAGTGACAATAATCTAATCCAACAATTAGCAAATCCAACAAATATGAAATAGCAAAGATGTATGAGAGACAGAGGAAGAGGAAACACAAGGACATTTCAATTTTGAAAATGGTAGAGGTTCCACCTTCTTTGATTGAACATGAAAAATGAAATACAATGTACCACTATTTATAGCGGATTTTGGGCACTTGACCTCAATGACTATTGGCCAATCTCTACCTCCCTTATTATTTGAATTTGAATTTAGGTGGAACACCACTAACTTGACTTTTAAGCATCTATACCATTTACTCCCTCAAATAGCCTAAAGTCTCCTTTATTGCTATCTTATGAAATAAGGATGTGATCACAACCTATGGCTGATTTTGGCTTGACAACAAGCATCAAACATACTTATTAAAGAGGATAGGTATAATCTTAAACTCTTGATTTGCATATTGAGGTTTCAACCATTTGTAAGTCCTTTAAAATAAACAATGTTGCTCTTGTAATTGAGTGCAATTAGCATAAGTGGATTTTCAATTATGTGAAACCTCAAGAAATGTGCAGTTTGTGTATTGCTTGACTAAAGTTACGTATATTTGATAGACGACAATTCGATTTCATATTGTGCATATACTTGTTGGATACTTTGTGAGTCACATTTGCTTAAAAAAATCAATATTACTTCAAAGAAACATGATTTTCTCAATCTTGTGCATGTTGTTGGATCTAACTATTTTAAAGATATCTTACTTCTTTATGTCTCTACTTTCTTTCATGGCGTTGATGCAGGAAATTGGAAGTAAGAAGCTTCCTTGAATGGAAATTTGAAGCACTATGAAGGTTGAAATGAAAATCTTGGATACATTTTGGTTGAAATGAAGACTGATTGGGCTCAAAGCCCAATCAATCTTTGGCTTCAACCTTTGTTATGTGATAACTATCAAAAAGCATTATATTAATGAAGGGAGACTTTATTAGTGGGAGTGGTGCAAAAGTTTACTTGTGATTTGGGAAAAAATTACCAACATTGGAAATACTTTTGAGCCTTAGATCAAGCATATAAAACACTTTATGAATTTTGAAGTGGTTTTACAAGTGTTAGAGTGTGCTTGAAGGGGAGCTATCTAGATCTTCAATATTGATTTCTATAACGGTAGTCGGATTAAGTACTTCAATTAGCTTGAATAACTACATACCCTTGCATAGATAAAATTATGTATTTCTCACATGGATCCTTTAATGAAGATAAGCTCTACAACCATTATGTAGATTTGTAATTGATTGATGTACGATTTGCGATGCATTAGTAACTTTTGAGGCACCAAACAACATTTTCATTTGTTCAACAGGCTTGATGACCCATGATTAAAAGTTACATTTTGCATGACCATTCATGTTGCAAGTGCTTCATATTTGAGCTAACCACAAATGCATGTAATTCCTTGCAAATTTTATTTCTCAGAATTCTTATTGTAGAATACTAATGAATTAAAATATTATATTTGTAGCAAAACATATGTAAGAGCTCATAATAGGATGTTATGGACATCATGTCCATATGGGTGCCCATTTTATTCATGTACAGTTCTAAGGGCCCTTTTCTAGTCACCATTAATTCATGCAAACTATTACTTAGTTATAATTTTTGTTGGGGAAGTGGCCTCACAAAACCATTTCTCAAATGACGAGTTTCTGATGATTGAGCCTCATCTACTTACTGAGTGCAATCCACGGACTAGTATTGAGGTATACTTAAAAAAACTCTTAGTCTCTACTGATGATTGAAGGTTTGATTTTGAATGATAGGGTTATGCCTAGTGATAATGCTAAAAGTTATGACTGACAACTTGTTTTGATTATGGTTTATAATGTTGATACTTGTGAGAAATGTCAGCTAAAAATATGTTTTTATGAGTTTCATGGTTTAGTATGATGGGTTCACAAAGTATGCTTCTGAATTTTGTACCACCTCATATGGTCATTTTGATCTTCACCTAGAGTTGAGGTTAGATATTTTCAAATAGAGTTGTCTGAATGATAGGCATGTGCATGCAAGCATTTTGAGCTCGATTTTGCCTAGTTACTTTTTTCTCAAATACTACTTTGTTTTTTTATGGTAAATGGAATTGATTCTCTACGTTATTGTTGTCCTGATCTTTTGGAACATAGAGAAAGGGCTAATTAAGACCCAAAGAGGCGGAATATCCTCTTGGGTCTAGGAATCAACACTGAATTGTTTTTTTTTCCTTATATATAACACAATCCTTAGTGTGCCATTCGAATATACGGGCACTATAGGATTCAAGGACTCCTGGAACCCAAGTCCACACATTAGCACGAGCACATTAGCCCAAGTAAAATCATTTTGAAAAACAAAAACGAAAAAACCGAAAAAACAAAAAACAAGATCACCACTGTTTCAACTGAGAGTCCCAAACTTATTTAGCTTGAGTGCAAAAAAGTGGGAGACTTTGAGAGAAGAGTGAGAATGGTAGAATGAAAAAGCCTATATCTGTTGTAACAAGCATTAATGGGAGGGTTGTTTTTCTGAGTTTACTTGAAAGAAGCTATCAGTATTAGGAACACACTTTGAGAAAAGCACTTTCCTCAAGCAGACAAAAAATCATGCCATAATCACATGGGAATGCTTGTATATAGACCGTCAGAGTGTCAGCATGTAATACCATCTTAGGAATCCTATATTGTGACAGCATGTAATACCATCTTAGGAATCCTATATTGTGACATTTAAAAGCTCATTTCAGGCTGACTATATTTGAAATACCATTTTATGATGTGGTTAAATTCCGAGAGAGACATGACTATTGTAGAAAAAATATTAAGAATTCTTCCTCAAAAAACACGATGAAAGTTTGAATAAATTAAACTAATATCAGTGTCTTCGATCGGGTCTGTCTGGTCTATGTACTAATAGAACAGTTTTTACCTTTATTGAATAAAGCATGCGGAATTAAGAGATATATTGCATGAGTACTATAGACAATTTTAGACAATAAAAAACAATTGATAAAATCATTTGTTGAGAAACTTTGATCAAAAACAAATTTTTATAATTCTGATTTTGAATCATCAGTATACATCTCTTGTTGCCTTGTTTTTTTGTTGTGTCTCTCTGATGTGAATTGTTGCAACGAGTAGTGCACATGTAATTTTATTGTATTGATACTCAGATCTGTGCAAATGTGTAAGTATAATGGCACAAAGTGTTGTTCTTATAGGAATGATCATCGGCCTCAATGTCGTTTCCCAATCGTCAAAATGTCGGTTGAGATCCGCTACTACGTCTCTATAGATCATCGCAAACTCTAACCTAAATGTGAATTTACAAAGTGCAAATAGGCCTTTACATGAATTTAGGCGCTATAGCACATTTACATGTTAAAAAATTAACAATAATTTGGATAATGTGGGATCATGAGGCTCCACATATTCCCTTCCTCAGCTGTGCAGCGGCTCGCAAACAATTTATTTACATTCTTCTCTGTCGCTTCCTGCTGGATGGCTTGCTATGAAAAATAGCCTTAGCTCGGGCTTTGTTTTCTTCATTAACTTGCTCTAAGGTCATTCCTTTTGTAGCAAGAAAATAATTATTCTTCTGGTTGTAATCTTCTTGGAATGACAGATTTGAATATCCCCCCATTCCTTGATTTCCCAATGGTTCAAGAGGGTTATTGATCAATGTGTTGTTTACAAGATGCATGTACCAACTATCCTTAGACAGGATTTCAGACATCTCAACAGAAGGGACAGTTAGTGAGAGGGCAGCATATGTATATTCTGGGAAAAAAATTTTAATGTACAATTGTTGAACGGATAAAAGAGCATATGAAATGAAAGTAGTAATATTTACATAACTGTAAGTATGGTGTGGTCTGGTTATTGGATTAGTGGAGCGAAGTATATTATTTGTTTTGACTTCCTCCAAATAATGAGAATAGTTAGCTTCCCAATCTGTGTAGATTTCCCACAGATCAGGGAATAATAGTTGATGGGAAATCCGAGAAGGAACTGGTCTAAGACTAGAGACAACTTCTTTAACATCAAAAATGTTAATTGAGTCTAACTTATTCAAATACTCATCCAGAGCTAGAAAAATATTGTTTTCAAATGTTTTCAGTTATTCTTAAATATATATATACAAGGATCCTGCGACAACATGGATATAGTTAGTTTGCACATTGAACTTATTCTGAACAATGGCAAGAGCAAGGATTCCTTTTTGGTGCACTGTTGGTTTGGCCCAAAAAGAATTTAGGTTGGAAAAAGTCCAAGGGCTTTCCCATTGTTCCTTTGTATAACCAAAAATTTTAGGTGAAAGAAGGTAATCCATTTTCCACTGGAATTCTGGACTACAAAAGGGTGGAAGAAAAAATGCTAGTTCTTGTTGGAATGTCTGAAATTCTGTCTTTAGTAGTGAATACACTACCTTGTTCTTCCTTGCAATAGCTCCACTATGCGATGCCTCAGCTTGCTGTGACACTGATTGTTGGTTGGTCTGCAGCTGCTGTGACACTGATTGTTTTTATCTTCGCAGCATTCTCTGGTTCAGTCTGCGTCTCTTGATCTTTCTAGATTTGCTCTCAGATGATGTCTGTTTGGATGGCCTTCTTTGATATAGCTTTGGCTGGCTCATCCGTCTACATAGACTGGTCCTGGCACTGAGCTAGTCCTTCCTTTTCAAAAATCTGGATTTGGCTCGATTGGAATTCAGTCTCTTTCAGTTTTTCTTTTAATTTTTCATATGCAATCATCTAAGATTGCAGATAATGCAACTGGAAGGTTTGGATCATTCTTTCTTGGATTCCCTTCCAAGCTGTTGGGTCAATCTTGTATTTGCCATGAGATACACAGGCTCCCAATGTGACTTCGGCGCTTATCCGCCATAATATTGCCTCTTCAGTCTGTCTCTTGTAAATTTGGTTGCCTCTCCTCAGCATATCTACAGAATTCTGCAACTAGGCAACAGAGTCCTGGGAATTGTTAAGTTTGTCGTTCAGCTCCTCTAAATACTTTGCAAAGTAGTTCGTATGTGTCTCTCCTACTGTAAAGAAGCCTGCAAGGTCTGAATCTATTGTTTGAGCAATAGATTTTCATTTTCAAAATTATTGGACTGCTCTTGCATTTCTTCCAGTACTTCCAACGTAGCATCATGTCTTCCTCTTGCTTCTTCAAGAGCTACATCTTTTATGCTCAGCTTTGCTTGGGCTGCTTCAAGCTCTTCGCTCTTATATGAGAGCTCAGTCTTGATTTCCTCTAGTTCTGCACCTTTATGGATTAGGTCTGCTCGGAGGGAATCATACTTTGAGCCAAGTTTCCTGGAGACGTTATCTAGGCTAACAAAATGTTGAATAGCTGCCTGTGTATCTGGCAGCATTGTACCAAATTTTTTTTATATAATTCTGCATCGAGAATTGGTGCCTCGACATTACTTTCGCTTTCCTGCTGAATATCAAAAATTTGTTCTTCTTCTTGTGGTGCTGGCTCCTGCGGAATATCATCTTGATTCTGCTTCTGCTCAGCAACATCCTCTGTTTCTTCTTTTGCTTCCCTGTTCTTTTCTGCACTAGACAACGACTTATACAGGGATGACGGAGAAGACATCTTTACTGAGCTTCCTTGGTACTAGCTTGATGATGATGATGATGATGATGCCTTCACTGTAGTGGTTGCCTTTGATACTTGCATTTGGGATTCAGCCTCCACTGAAGGGGCTAGCTCTAGTAGTACCGGTGTAATTCTGATATCCTCCTGCACCGTTAACACACCAACATGCATACACAAGATACCCATCTGCAAACCAAGCCTGAAAAACTGATTAATCTTTACTAATTTACAGAATTGCTTAAAAGCAATTTGTCCAAAGGCAATGTATTTTCCATTCAGGGCTCTTAGCAGATACCCCATATTCGTATTAGAAATGGTGTACTCTTGCTCTGGCAAGAATATAGAAGCAAGAGCAAATCGAACAAAGCTTTTAAGATTGGGATCTTTGATGTAAGAGAGTTTATATCCCCGTTTCTCAAGATAAGCTTCTTCTTGGAAAACTCCACTTTCTGTGATGAAGTCTAGCTTTGTAACATGCATACTGCCGTCCATAGGCAAACCTAAGGCACGACAGTAAAATCCTTCTGTAATAATAATTTCTTGGTTTCAAACAGTAAATATGTCCTTCTTTTATTTCGTTCAGATTGCAGATCAGCTCATGGCACAAGTCCGTAAGGATTACTGATGGATTGAATTGAAGAAGTCCTTCAATTTGTGCTCGTATAGCCAATGGTTGTAAAGTTGATAAAATTGGCTTTGGGTGCATTTTGAATACGATTGCCATGATGCTCACAATTGTAAATCAACGATGGCGGAAAAGAGCTTGATCATAACAATTCAGAAATCAGAGAACAAGAGTGATTGAAAGTGGTAGCGAAAAAACAGAAGGGTTTGAGGTTTTTGGTGTATTGATGATATATCGGCGGATTAGACCAATATTAAATGAAAGCGTGTCCTTCGTCTTGAAGGTACATACTCAATAATATAGTATCTAGTCCTTAAAACAAACAAAAAGTAAATAAATAAATGAAAAATAAACAAAATACACATATGATTCGCTCAGTTCGCAAAAGTTCAGCTCAGTATTTGTGAGTTTTGAACTACGAAAATAATAATATACACAAACTATGAAACAATGTGATATTAGAAGTGAAGACTGTCGTTGACTTCATTAAAATGTATGAGAAAATATATTGGCGAAAAATGTATCAGCGAAAAATGTGGTGTCGCATTTTTTGCATATTTTCGTTGTACTAGTGACATGAAAACATGATGAAAACAAAGGTATGTGCAAAATGATGTGCAATATTCTAGCTAAATATTATATTTTTTTGCAAATTTTCGAAGGTCAAAGATGGAATGAAGGAAAATCGCGAAAAATGCGAAGGTAGAAGTGTCGCAATTTTCGTGTTTCTAAAAATGATAATTTTACTTAATACACCATATTCCAATATGATGTCGGTTTTTTCGCAAAAATAAAGTGAGAATAATGAAGCCGACATTTTCGCAAAAAATGTGGTGAAAGTAGAAATGTAACGAAGGTGTCGGTTTTTTCACTACAATATATATGGGCGAAGGATGCGAAGGTGTCGGCATTTTTTTTTTTAAATAGAAACTTTGGTGAAAACGATTGGACCAAAGATGACGGCCTTTAGAAATTGGATAAAATGTAAAAAACATTAGAAATTAGTCATAGTAGCGCTTCACCCTTGAGCCATTTACTCGAGTATCAAGTAAATTTTCCTTGAAGATCGGCTAACTGAAGTGATCCATTGCTAAAAACTTCAATGACTTTATATGGTCCCATCCATCTGGTATGTTATCATACAGAAGCACGTAGTCCCCTCATTTAATTTTTATTTTCTTAATGGATCGGTCAAATTTTTTTTTCTTTTATTCTGAACTCGTTCAGTCTCGATTAATGAAAGACGACGATCCTCCTCCAGTTGCGTCAAAGATATCATCCGCTCTTGGAGACTATTGTGTTCATCCATTTACTCTTTATTATTGATGCAAAACGTCGGAACTTCAAATTCTATTGGTAGTATGGGATGAATTTCATACACAAGATAGTATGGAGTCTGCCTACTTGTAATATTTTAAGCAGTTTTGTATGCCCATAAGGTAGATGGTAACTTCTGATTCCAATCAGAAGAATGTGTTTCCGATACTTTATTCAAAATTTTACACAGAATTCCGTTTGCCCGCTCCGGAAGCCCATTTGCTTTTGGATTATATGGAGTGGTTTGGCGATGTGTAATAGAAAAATATGACAACATGGCCTCGATGGTTTGATTAAGGAAATGGGTTCCCCTATCGCTAACGAGTTCTAAGGGACATCCATATCACGTGATAATGTTTTGGAATAAAAACTTTGCTACAGTCTTAGCATCGTTCTTAATTGTGGCTTCGGCCTCCACCATCTTGGTAGCATAGTCTGTCGCAACTAGAATGTAACGACACCGAGTTTTACGCATGATCGGTTTGATAGGCCCTACAAAATCTATCTCCCACTTCTCAAAGGGTGCTAAGGGAATAATTGGAGTAAGCGGCCAATGTGTCTCAAAGCTGGGTTTTCCCATCCTCTGACATGCATCACATATTTGAATGAATAGTTTAACATCTCTATAGATGGTAGTCGGTACTAATTGACTATACCAAATCCTAGCTTGCTTCTGTAGAGGACCTGGCAAAATTCTAACTTTGTCCTCGTCCGTATGTTCTTTATTTGCTATGGTAATGGATTCAAACTGCGACAAATAACTATCCGCATCTTCAGATGATGATCTCTTAAAGAAATTGTATTTGATTTTTGTAGATGTGGGTGGCACTGGGTTAGCCATATTATCAAGTGATGGCAAACTAGGTGAACTTGGAGGACTTGGGGTTGGATAAAAAATGTAACTTGAGTTAAAAAACATGATAGATCCACATGACTGATCAAACAATTTTTTGATACCAAGATCAAATATAATGCTTGCATCATGATATTATCGAGGTATTTGATTGTCCTGCTCTGTCCCGAGGATTCTCTGTCATATTGAAGTTTTCTGCTAGGATCCCTGGAAGATTGGGCAGCTCTTCTTGAAGAGAGTCCCGAAGTTCTTTTCTTTCAGTGTCGATATTAGGTGCATAAATGGAAGCTGTCATTTCATGCTTATTGCCCTCTTTGTTTTTCCTGGCAGTGATTGGTCTTATGTTTTTGTTACCTTTGCCATCTTTTGCAGGGTGGAAAAGTCCACCTTTTTTGAATCATAACATCTCCAAAATGCAATGAATTTTTCTTGCCTCACCCGCTCTTTGGATTTTTGTCTCTAATTCCACTGTTGGCATTGGTGCTTGTTCATACATGTCCTCTTGTTTCTTGTTTTGAGCTTTTTGAGATGGCAAGTTCTTTGGGTAGTCCTTGATTAGGTGTCCTTTTTCTTGACACCTAAAGCAGCACCCCGACAGGCCTTTTATCACAATTGGAATTGCAAATAACTTTGCCCCACTTCGAATTGTGACAGAATTTGGAATTGGCCCCTGACATGTGGTGTGTAGGAACTAATTTCGAACTTGGGGACTTTTAGTGGCTTGCCCAAAACAGCTAGCATTTTCTCTATGTATTGTCAGCAAAACAAGGGGAGAAAAGGGAACTCCACCCAGACAAGCATAGATCGGCTCCCGTTGGTTGTTGTCAAATCAGCATCCCATGGTCGGAAAATCACCGTGCAACCTAGACTTCAAGCATTTCTTCAAGCTTGAATAGATAAAAAGTGAAAAGACTGGGGTAAAGGGTGAGTGAAAGACTACGATGAACGATGAGTGGGTGCTCAGGATGCTCGCCTTTATTATGAAATTGCTCGCCGAGAAATGCTCGCCAAAAATCATTCCCCTTACTGACCAATGCCAATCGACATTCGTTAGTCTACGCAAAACTTAGTTTATGTCTATAGATTATGCCGATTCCCATGTATTTTTGTAGACTAAGTGGTAAACTTCGTGTATTTCTGCAGACTGTTAGAAAAGTTGAGTATTTTTGCAGATTTGATAGGTCCTCACTAAAAGAAAAATTAACTGAAAATTCTAACAATTGGAAGACCAAATTTTGAGCTTATTGAAACATTTTTGAAGTCAATATCAATTTATGTAGCCTTTCAACAGAGCAAATTTTTTGGGTCCATTTAGAAGGCCATATCTTGAAAGGCCACATCTAAAGTTTATAAAAAACTTTAAATATGACACGTCTTCCTTTGAGGCAATATATTTTTCCTTTTATTTGTTCAAGAGTTTTATCTTTTCCTTTTAAAACTTTCTTAAAAAAAGGTACCTTTTCCAAGGCGAGGCCTCTCGTGATTCAAATCACCTTGTTTCTAAACAAAATTTTTGCTATAGATGAATATAGTATTTCATTTGGAATTTTGCTATTGATGAATGTAGTCATTCATTTGGATTATGAAAGGTAAGTCTAAGGAGGTAAGGTCAAATTTAGTGTTGAGGAGGTATGAGCATATAAATCTAAGTTGCAAGCATTTTGCATTTTCGGTTAGGTGACAATTAATAATTGGATTGTAATCTACTTCACATGACATCACCTTACAGTCAACCATGGATAAAATATTATCTCTATATATGTTAATCCTATCTATTAGTTAGTTTTTTGTTACTCTCAGGGATTTTACACAGCAAAAGTGTTAATTTGTTAATTGTTAATATAATTTACTCCTTGCTTAAAGAACAAGACTTGGATAAATGTTATTTTAGACAAATATGGGGCCTATGATGATTTTGGATTTAGGGATTTGTACAAAATGCATTCCAGCTAGTCAATTAGGCTTTCAATACACACATCATGCTTGTTTTTCAGGGCATTCTGCTAGTCGAGCCCCCATCACCACCCATCAAGTTCAGCACAAAATCATCAATATCACAGTTGCGCAACACAAGAATCATCAAGTTGCGCAACGCAAGAATCATCAATTCTTTGACTGCAAATCATTAACCTTGTACAACTCTTGGTCTTGCTACTCATGAGGCCTAACATATTGTGCAAGAATCATCAATTCTCTGAACTCAAATAATTAACCTCTACATATCTTAGTTATTTTGCTTGCAACTCATGAGGCCTAACATAGATAAGATCCAAGGTTAACTCTATAAGGTAAAGAAAAGGCCTTAAAATGCAAACCCACCCCTTGCTGGTACACCACACCCTCGTTGTTGAAGGCGGCATCAGCAGTAGAGACTGTACTTCATTTTTGAATAATATTTTGATCAGTTTTGGTGTTGGTGTTGGTGTTGTGCTCAGTGCTGAGGAGTCGGAGTCAGTCAGGACGAAGTAGGATGGAAGGGGTGAGAGCTGTTTTGCGGAGCTGTGTAGCAAGAGTGGGTGGATTGACAGCGATTGTGGTATTATTATTGTGTGCCGTCCTGACACTCATTACTCACGCTACATCAAGGAAGAAGAAGGCATGCCCTCCTGTCAAAGAAGGGATGGTTGAGATTTGCGAGAGCTTGGATTGGGCACCCGCTAGAAGGCGCGTTTTTGCAGCATTCCAGAGTTTTCGCACCACATTCCCTCATACTCTATTTCACGTGAGGATTGATGAATGTTTGTAAGCTTTTCTAAGCATTTATTTGACTGCCCATCGATTTTTCCCTTTCGTGTCATCGCAGTCTTAACAATTCGAAACCTTCGCAGCTTATCACATGGCGGAGGTGTTGTTTTAGTTTACACAAGTAAAACTAGGTTTATATATCCCATGATCTTGCTACATGGTGCATGAGAACCTAGCAATTGGGCTTGCCCACGAGCTCCCATATGCGTATGCGAGGATACCTTGTCCCCCTTCCAAGAATCTTTTGTTTGTCGGGGGAAGTTTGAAGGCTCTTCTTTGGAGCCGTTGCTATTTGGATGTATTAGGTTGCCATTCCAGGCTACTCTGGATGCTTCGACAAAGTGTGAAGGTTGTGCTTTATGGCCAATTATGCTCTCCACTTGCCCTTTAAGGGCTGAATACCTTCCCTTTCGAGGCCGATTTGCTGGACTGTAAATAATTGTAAATATTGTTTATAGATGTTAGTGCTAAGTAATAAAGAAGTCATAAAAGAACGTGTTCTTCATAGCATTATAAACATGCAGGCCTGATGGTGGCCAACTCCTTGTTGAATTGCACCTAAAAATCCCCCAGGTTTCAATGAACCAATCGCTAATCGTCGCATCTGTCTGCAACACAATTTTTTGTGGCACATGACTTTAAGTGCCATTGATTGGAAAGGACATGCTAATTTGTTGTCTTTGTAATTGAAGATCAATTATCCTAGAGAAGTTTCATTTAAAACTGCACGTTATAAGACTTAAGTTACTCCCAGTAACACGTCGCGATTGCAATGTAATCTGAGTCTGTGTTTGGCAGGAAAACAATCCCAGAGTCAAAACTAAGGAGGTATGTGCCACCACTTGGCAAATGCGTCATTCAAACTTACACAATTGGCAAATTGTGCTCTAATGCTACATGGAAGCAAGAGAAAGCTTTGTATCATTACCCCCTCCCCCCCCCTCTTTTCTCTTTCAAAAACACATACACAAAGGTGAAAGCTTCATAAAATAGATGAGGTTAAGTTGCATTTACAACAATCAATTTTTCTTTTCAGATGTACCAAATTAACACCAGAGGTGTGGAGCTATTTACGAAAAGTTGGTTTCCTGAGACAGACCCAGCCAAAGCTATTGTTTGTCTCTGTCATGGATATGGGGACACTATTACTTTCTATCTTGATGGTGATGATTATCCTTCCTCTTTGGCTCAATGTTTTAGCTCTTGGTGGCTTTAAGCTTGTAAATTAAGTTACTGATATGAGCTATTAAATAGGTTTTGCGAGGAAGCTTGCAACAGCTCAATATGTAGTTTTGGGCATGGACTACGAGGGTTTTGGCCTCTCATCAGGCTTACATGGTTATATTCACAATTTTGATACCATTGTGGATGATGTGATTGAGCACTACTCTACGGTCACAGGTAGTACCTTTGGAATTGCATTGAGCATTCTAACAGGAAAACCCTAATTTCTAAGAGCACTTTCTGATACCTTTTTATTTTGATAAGTTGTACAGTCACATTTGTGCAGAACAGCCAGAATTGATGGGACTCCCTCGCTTTCTATTTGGCCAATCAATGGGAGGAGCTGTGGCTTTAAAAGTGCTCTTGAAACAACAAAATGCTTGGAATGGAGCAATTTTGGTTGCTCCAATGTGTAAGGTCACAATCTCTTGCCACATCATTATTGCTGCTAGCAACTTCACTTCTAAAACAAAAGTCTTCATTCAAAGTGATAGTAAGTGATATTAATTTTGATATTGATAACTTATTGCAGCCACATCATACATACACAATTTTTTTGTTGAAAGTTTACCTCTAAAATGGAAGTCCTCACCAAAGGTAATAGGGATGAATTTGATATTACTTTTTTGATGTAGCCACATCATGCATAAACACCATTTTTTGTAAGTCCATTTCCCGCTAGAACGTTTAAAATGAAATCCCTAATTGAAGTTAATAGGAAGGTTGGTGACTAGGGTGACTAGGCCTTAAGAGATGCAATCGACATTGATTTTTTGATGTAGCCACATTATACATAAGCCCCATTGTTAAAAATTGCAATTCCTTCTAGAACATTTGATAGTGAACTCCCTAATTGAAGTTAACAGGAAGGTTGGTGACTAGGGTTAGATAGGCCTTCAGGAGGTGAGACTTCAAGGTTAATGACAATTATTGTTTAAAGCATTTATAGGTAGGTTATCATCTTGTGTTCTTATTTTCCATTTTGTGTTCTTTGCATTAAAGTTTTTGGTTGGTTTTATAGCACGGGGTTACGAACTTGTGCTCAATTTGAGCTTCCTATAGTGAATCACTTCTATTGCACTTTACAATTCATCAATCAAATATTTAGAAGGAAGGTTAAAATTTCATCATTTTAGGGTTTTTGGCACATTATTGTACTTTCACAACTATTGCCTATATTGTCTACTTGTAAGTTGTAAAAATGCTTACGCGAATGTAATGAGCCAAGTCCATAACTCTCCCCTGCAGAAAAACAAAGCCCTCCACCGGCTAACAAGCATAATGACTATCTAGAACAATAAGGTAAGCGTGCTAGATACTGAAAAATCACGAACTAATGGAAATACTGATAAAGAGGACATAGGTCGTCACAACAGATATCCCAAAAGTATCATAACTGTGTAAATCAAGTACTAAGCAAATACTACAAACAAAACATAAAAGAATAGTCATAGCTAGTCGAATCATGAAGTAGAGGGAACATCTACAATGACATCTGTAGTAGAGGAGAGAACTAAAGCCATGAGGGCTCGAGCCTGCTCTGCCAATAATGGTGTGGATGGTCAATAGAAATGGTCCTTAAGACATGCATAAGACTTTTGAAAACCAAAATGGCCACCAATAGGAAGGCATGAGCATCAAACAACAACTGAGGACAAATGGAAAGAGAACTGGGAATACATAGAGCACCATATAACGATCATCAACAACAATATAAACCTGGAACTTCCGAGAGGACGAAAGGGGACGAGTACGATAAACATCAGAAAAGTCAGAACAAGACAAATATGCGGCCGGTAAATCATCAAATCAAGAAGGAACCGAAGCAACAATACTATGTAACAATGCAGGAAGACGAGATAAAGCATCAGCTGCCGTGTTTGCCTTGCCTGGACGATACAAAATATCAAAATGAAAAGACCTTGTAAAAATTGTAACCAACGATATTGACGATCACGAAGATCACGTTGAGAAAAAAGATAACAGAGAGACTGATGATCAATAATAATATCAAAGAGAACACGATACAAATAATGGCGCCATTTCTTAAGAGCATGGATGACAACAAGTAGCTCTTTTTCATGTATAGAGTAACGTTGCTCATAAGAGTGCAAACGACTAGACTCACAAGCAATAACACACTCGGACTGACGTAGAAGAGCACCTAAACCAATAGCACTAGCATCAGTCTCAACAATAAAACGCTGATCAAACTGGGGGAGACACATAACAATAGCATAAACAATGGCATGACGTATAGCATCAAAAGCAGTTCGACACTCAGAAGTCCAAACAAAGGTATGAGACTTCTTTAGTAACGAATGAAGCGGAGCAGCCACAGTGGCAAAATACTTAACAGGACGACGAAGATGGGTTGCCATACCTAAAAACATACAAACAAATTGAACATCAGTTGGGACAGGCCAATTCTCAATAGCCTAAACTTTCGGAGGATCAAGACGAATACGTCCACCACAAATAAGAAAACCCAAAAATTTGATTTCAGCCACGACAAAAGAACATTTGGACAACTTGGCGAACATTTGATGCTTAACAAGTAATTCAACACAGATGACAGATGTTTTACATGATCAGACAAAGAAGTACTAAAAACAAGAATGCCATCAAAATAAACTAAGACACAAACATCTAAAAGAGGACGTAAAATATTATTCATAGCATTCTGAAATGTCGGTGGACCATTCTGACCAAATGGAAGAACACGAAATTCATACAAACTCAAATGAGTACGAAATGCAGTCTTATGCTCATCAGAAGGACGCAGGGGTGCATCATACTTGGAAAGTTTCAAAGGAAACCTTTTCCAATTGATGGAACTATAAGGGTTCTTGATAAATTTGATTTGGTTCATAGTGATGTTTGTGGTCCGATGAGGACCGAATCCATTGGAAAGTGCATCTATTTTGTGACTTTTATTGATGACTTTTCCCGTTTTACATGGATCTATCCTATGAAGGCTAAATCGGAAGTTTTTCAACGTTTCAAAGATTTTCTAGCAATGGTGAAAAATCAGTTTGGGCATTCTTTGAAGACCCTACGCACCGATCGAGGAGGGGAATACATTAAGAATACGTTCGGTGCATTTCTTCGAGAAAAGGGAATTCTACATCAAATGACAACTCCCTTTACGCCTCAACAAAATGGTGTTGCCGAGTGAAAGAATCGCACACTTATGGAGATGGCCCGTTGCATGCTCAAAGCAAAGGGGTTGCCTCACAAGTTTTGGGCTGAAGCGGTTATAACGACAACATACATAAGCAATTGTTGTCCTACTAAAGCATTGAAAGTATTAACTCCTTATGAAGTTTGGTATGGAAAGAAGCCTACAATCTCTCACTTTCGCATTTTTGGTTGTACGGCTTATGCTTTTGTTCCAAATAAACTTCGTACAAAGCTTGAGGATAAAGGAGTTACATGCATTTTTGTTGGCTATAGTAGTGAAAGCAAAGGCTATAGGTTGTTCAATTTGAGCACTAACAAGATTATTGTTAGTCGTGATGTGCATTTTGATGAAAAGAATTCATTGGATGTGGCCCCAACACATATCTTGAAGGGGGACAGCCCACATAGTGTGAATGTTGAAGTTTTTCCAGATTTGGTACCATCTTCTATTGCTGGAGATAAGGGGCAGCAATCAACCAGTTTCGACTTGCCCAACACCTCATCAAGTTTAGAGCCTAATGTTCATCAAGAACCGCCCATCGTTGCTCAAAATCAGCCTGCAGGAACTGTTGGACAACAAGGACCAGTTTTGGAAGATCTTGGACAGCCAAGTGCGGTGTCGGAGGATCTTGGACAACAAATTGTAAGAAGAGACATGGCTGTTGGACAGCCCAAAACAGTTCCACGATGGCTATTGTCGATTTTGCGGGACAACAAAGTAAGTTCATTTTATGATGGAAAGACACGTGCCTCTACAAAATCAGTGGACTATGCTGATTTTTCAGATTTTGCTCTTACATCTCATGGAGATGTTGCGGAAGAACCTGTTTTCTATGAGCAGGCCAAGAGAGTAAAATGTTGGGAGGATGCGATGCAAGATGAGTATGGCTCACTTATGAAGAACCAGATTTGGGTTGTTGTTGATCTTCCTCATGGGAAGAAGGCAATTGGTTTTTAATGGGTATACAAAATCAAGTATAAGGCAGATGGTACCATTGAAAGGTACAAGGCAAGGCTTGTTGCCAAAGGCTATGCTTAGCAAAAGGGGATTGATTATGAGGAGAATTTTTCTCCTACTGCTCGGATGACTACCGTGAGGGTAGTAACGTCTTTGGCTGCCCATTTTGGTTGGCGTTTGCGGCAACTTGACATAAAGATAGCATTCCTCAATTGACATAAAGATAGCATTCCTCAATGGTGATCTCAATGAGGAAGTGTACCTTCAACAACCTGCTGGTTTTTTGGTTGAAGGCCAAGAAGATAAAGTTTGTCTTCTCAAGAAGGCACTTTATGGACTGAAGCAAGCCCCGAGGATGTGGTATCAAAAGATACATGCCTATTTTTGTGATCGTGGGTTTACTAATAGTCCTAGCGAATCTACTCTTTATGTCAAGCATACTTCAGATTATATCATCATTATTTTGCTTTATGTTGATGATATTATTATTACGGGAAGTAATGAGCAACAGATTGATGCTGTAATATTTGATCTTGGTATGGTTTTTGAAACCTCAGATTTAGGCCTATTGCATTTTTATCTTGGTCTTGAATTTGTACAAGAAGGGGCTGGAATTTTCATCTCTCAAGAACGCTACATTGGGCAGATTTTGAAGCGGTTCAAGATGGAAGATTGCAAGCCGGTTGCTACACCTATGGAGACAGGTCTGAAATTAAGTAGTCAAGGTGATGATGAATCATTTGACACTACTTTATATTGTCAAGCTATTGGCTGTCTCATTGACCTATGTAATTCAAGACCGGACATTTCTTATAGTGTCTCACTCATGAATCAATTCATGCATGCCCCGATGACATCACATTGGAAAGCGTTGAGGATCTTTCGATATCTTCAAGGAACAAGAAGTCATGGACTGGTTTTTCCTGCTTGTGATGATGCATGTTTGGTTGGTTTTAGTGACTCGGATTGGGGTGGAGATCAAGACACTAGACGCTCTACAAGTGGACATTGCTTTTTCTATGGAAATTTTGCAATTTCTTGGTCAAGTAAAAAGCAGCCCACTGTTGCTACTTCTTCTAGTGAGGCAGAATATAGAGCGATATTTTCAGCCACAACAGAGTGTTTATGGCTGAGAAGACTACTTGTTGACATGAAGTTTGGCGAGCCCTCAGCCACTCTTATCTTGAGTGATAGTCAAAGTGCTATTGCCATTGCACGGAATCCTGTTTTTCATGCGAGGACGAAGCACATCGAGATCCATTATCACTTTGTTCGGGAGAGACTTCATGATGGCGACATTTTACTTGAATATTGTTCTACGGAGAATAATATTGCGGACCTCTTCACTAAGGCGTTGCCTAGAGTCAGATTTGAAGTTTTATGCAAAGCTTTAAATTTGATACCACGTGTTGGTTTTGTTACATAGTGAAGATTTCAGTTTTGGCATTGTCATTTAAGGAGGGTGTTAGAAATAAATGACTATGTTGAAGTTAATCCATAGGTTACTTTGACCCAGAGGATTTGTCTTTGGCCTCGGGCTTTGGTTGCTCTTTGCGGGTTATCGTGTGCGTATCGTCGAAAATTCGAGCGAAACGCACATCCTCTAGGGACTGTGGCTGATTACGACGTACCTCCAACTGATATTCCTTGGGCAAGCCCAAGATGAAATGCAGTTTAAGGAGTACCTCGTCTATGCGGTTAAAAAACCGCGAAGCAGCCTCTTGGAAGTCTTGTAAATAGACATCCAAGGGCTTCGTCCCCATTTGCAATGTAGCAAATCGACGATAATATTCAAAATCGTCTAGGACAGGCATAAAGGCAGCCTTAAAGGCTACTTGGAAGTCATCCCAAGTGGTTGGGACTGTAGCTCGGTCTTTAAGGTGATTATTCAAGAGGAGGTGGAGAGGGCTGTCCCTTAGCAGATATTATTATCTCCATTCTCCTATACGCTGATGATGTGGTTCTTCTCTCGTCCTCTGCAGCTGGCTAACAGAGACACCTCTCTGCTTTACATGACTTCTGTCAGCTTTGGGGATTGACGGTTAATACTAAGAAGACCAAGATTATGGTGTTCAACACCAATAAACAGCATATGAGAGATGTGACCTTCTATTATGATGGGCTGCCGATTGAGATTGTGACCTCTTACACTTATTTGCGTACTTTTTTCTGGTCCGCTACTCACCGACAGCCCTCACCAGACTCCGTAAGGGGCACACTTCTCTTGTTCATATGGAGAGATTTTGCTCCGCATATTGTGTACAGGACCCTGCTACCAGATGCTTACTATTTTCTACCACTGTCTCTCCGGTTGTTTTATACTCTGCTGAGACTTGTTGTCCGGATTTATTACGTGATACTTGGATGATTAGGGCTAAGCCCTCGGTGCCACATGATATCATATTAGCGGAGTTCGCTTCCCCTCCCCTGGTTATCGGTGCTATGTTTCAGATCATTACCTTTCTTCACAGGATATCAGAGTTAGACACTTCCAGATATATTATTGCTGCTCTCACTTCATCACGCACCATTGCTGAACAGGGGCCCAAGCATTCTTGGTTTGGCAGTGTCTCCGCTTTTCTTCGGACTTGGGGCTTATCTGTACTTGATCTTCCGAGCGGGACTCATGCTTATATCAGACAACATATTTATCGTAGCTACATACTCACTATATGGTCACAGCCCGACCCTGATAAGGTCAAGATACATTTCTATGGCACACATCTACTACGGTTGGATACTACGGGTACCCCTGTCCTTCCAGCACATCTACACCCATTATCTTTTGGTCTGCGATACCGTATGGGACAACTCCGAGTCTCTTCTCATCAGCTGGCTATTGAGACGGGTAGATACACGGACACTCCCAGATTGCAGAGGATATGTCAGCTTTGTTCTCTTCATGAGATGGAGGATGAGTTCCATTTCATCTTTCGCTGTCCAGTATATTACGAAATCAGGGGGCGTTACCATTGTTTATACAGAGATACCCCTCTCACGTTGCGATCGTTCCTCGAGTATCCAGACTCCAGATGTGTAGGTCTTCTATTGAGAGAGATGTATACTCTACAGGCTTCACTTCTACCTGCCATAGATATGGATCACAGCCAGACTCATATTACCCTGTTTTTTCAGAAGCGAGACAGCGAGGACATTTCCGTTTTGGATTTTGAAGTCCCCACTCGGAGATCGAAGACACAGAGAGTCTCACATATTTCTCTTAGATCCAGGATCACTAGATCTTCACGGGCTTCTCGCCAGTCCACAGCACGCTCCACTACTACTATCACTCACTATTTTCATCTTACTCGTAGCTAGTCTCCTCCGCAGAGCAGGTGGTTAAGCTCTTGCATTGTACCCTCGCAAGCTGGTGGTCAAGCTTGGATATTTCTTCTTCTTAGAGATAGCGAGATAGATATGCTAGTTTCTGGTCTTCTTCTCTTTTCTAATAGTAAATAAGTCCGTATGCGAACAATGCTTGTACTCTGTTTTGTCTTATGTACCTTTGGGTACCAAAAGACGTTAATAATAATAATAATTCTAATTCTCTCTGTCTCTCTTTCTCTCTCTCTCTCTCTCTCTCTCTCTCTCATCCACAACGCGTGCGTGAAAAAAAAGCATCATATAATATTAGGCCTATGGCACCATAATGGAGTACAATTGATGTTTGAGAACATTGCTCACATGCCCCTATCCATCACCTCACCATTTTCCTCTCATCCATGGTTGCTTGGAAATATGTTAAAATTATAGGACAAAAAGCCTTGAATTATGTTGATATTGGTAGGAATCTTTCAGAAAAGAAAAAGCTCTCTATTGTTAATAGCCCTTGTTCTTGTGGTGACTCTTGTTTTTCTAAGTTTTGGGATCCTTCTTTAGGTCATAATGTTACTGTACATACATCAATTCTTCCCTCATTGTTTTTGAAAGAGTCTTTTTCTAAAGGCACTAAATTTCGTCCTCCTCTTTTAGTACATGCTTGTTTGTTAAAATTTATAACTCAGAATTTGAATAAGTTCATTTATCGTATTGAAGAAGCTCTTGGAGTCCACGGTTTTTTATCGGAATGTACTTTATATTTTACTGAGGAGGAAGTTCTTCCTCGTAAGTTTCAGAGGTGTTTTGTCATTTCGTATGTGGATAAAATGCTCAAACAATTTTGTATTTTTTGCAAAAATTTCTATTTGGAATCATTATTGAATGAAGTCCATTCTCCAATGGGAACTTATAATGCTTGTACTCTTTCAACTATGTGTATTAAAATATCATGAAGATTTTTGTCATTCCGCAGTTTCCACTATAGACTGGTTCTTTCTTTTCGCAACTCCATTTTGTTGAGGCGTGTCCGTGTTTGCAAATTGTCTCTTTATACCATGATCCTTGCAAACTTCTTTCTCCACCTGTGTCTTAAACCATGTAAATATTTGAATGCTTCACCCTTATTCTTCAGAAGATAACTCCATGTCTTCCTAGAATAATCATCCACCGAGTAAAGTAGTTCGTTATTGATTCACATGTACTCATCTTCAATGTGTGAAGCTTATTAGTCAAGAACAAGATCCGTGATTGATTTACCATCTCATACAAGTTCTTCAGTATATCCCAAGCCTCCTTGGGTCCAACAACATCTCTGATATGAGGTATAATCATATCTCTAACTGACAAGTTGATGATATGATGAGCTTTTCTTCTACGGCTCTGATACCATGTAGGAATTCGGTGGGCCTTCATCGGATACAACTTAGCCTTTTTGGTTCAAAGGTTGCACCGGGATGCAACTTTTAACCTTTTTGGTTCAGAGGTTGCACCAAAATCACGGAGCCTTTTGCCCCTTCCGTGAGCCACGTTCCGGGATCCCGTCCCCGGACGCATAGCCACCCACGAATCCAAGTGCTCTCCCTTACCCGCAAAGGGGTTGGTACCAAGGGACATTAAACACTTGGACATTTTCAACTTATATCCACTTTGAACAAAGTCCCACTTCTACTTATGGGATATCTTTGAGCGTGGGCTGTGGCGCCACTTTGCCATTCCAACACTCTCCCTCAAAATGGGGCACAGGTCACATTGCCTGCTCTGATACCATGTCAGAATTTGTGATACAAATTCTAGATGAAGTTACTAGTCCTACTAGCACTCACACAAAACCAAGCATAGAGAGAATTCAGATCATAGGAGAATTGAGCAATGCTCTAGCATATTGGAATGATTGTGGTGGGGCACCAGCCTACTTAAATAGTTTCTCTAATGAATGAGAAAAGCTAAGAACCTAAAGCAAATAGCAAAATAGCAAAAGCTAATTGCTAATAATACTACCTATATTTGGTAAAGACCAAAAATGACCTAAGTACTAAATAGATCCTAATCTATTAGTAGTGCGCCCACCTACATGCATAAGCAATAAAAAACAATTTTACTATAAATAGAATGGCCCCTATAATAGCACGTAGGCATGGCCAAACTATCATTAAGGGGTATCAAATAAACATTAGTTCCTAACAGGTTTGTCTCATGTCATGTAGGAGGAGAGGCCATCTATACATGGCCCTCTTATTACCTCGATGCAAATAAGAAAAATGGACTTGCAGTATTTGTGGTTGTGTTATTTGGTAAATGTGAATCATGATTCCAGTTCTTATGGTTTACCAATAAATCCACACGTCAATAATTCAGAAGCAACTTCAACTGATTTAACTTCTTATGTTAATTATGCTTTAGATCAGCAGCTTAGATCTGACACAACAAGTCAGTTGGAAAAGTCCATCCGAGCTAAGTTTAAACATTTGTTGATTGATAGCATGCCAGTGGGGTTGCCACCTAGATGGAACGTGGAACATCATATTGAGCTCGTTCCAGGGGCAAGCTTGGTATGTTGACCTCTTATAGGATGAGCCTGAAAGAGGAACATGAAGTACGGAAGATGTCGGAGGAATAGCTCAAGTTGGGGTATATTCGCCCTAGTTATTCGCCTTTTGCCTCCCCCATTCTGTTGGTTAAGGAAAAGGATGGTAGTTTCCGGATGTGCATGGATTACAGGGGATTGAATAATATCACTGTAAAGCACAGATATCCGATGCCCATGATTGATGATCTACTGGATGCGTTGCAGGAAGCAACCATTTTCAGTAAGATAGATCTCAAAAGTGGGTACCATCAGATACGGATTTGTGAGGAAGATATCCAGAAGACGAACCCGTTTTCGACGCCCACAACATTAGGGTTTGTGGGATCTTGGATACACAGGATGCCATGGCTGAAGCCAAGCGTTTCCTTGACACCACATTAGGAGATTGGATATTGTCAGATTTGCAGAGCGAGGGCATATTTTCCTCACTGGGGATTTTTATGCCAGGATCCTCATGATAGTTAGAGTTTTATGACACCACCGACCAGCTCTGCGTTTATGCCCTTGACAGTGATGAGATGAGAGTTACCAGGATTTCCGAGGATAGGTTGGGACCTATTACCAACCCCATATGGTGAGTACTTATTACAGTTTGAAGAGGCCCATGAGTTAGCCATTTGTAATGGGGTGTGATAGCTCTTTTGAGAGAGTCTTGGGTTGTTTCCGACATGGCAGTGGTATTTCTAAGCACATTTGGAGCACGATTGAGGTGAAGCAGGATTTCTCTCTTTCACTTATATATTGATGAGCTAGAGAGAGTCATCTCACAGTGTGGCGGATCTGGTTGCAAACTTGGCGATATTCTGATTGCCATATTTCTTTATGCCGGTGATGTGGTACTAGTCTCCTTGATTGGAGAGGGGTTACAGAGGCAGTTGGATTGCTTACAGGGCTTTTGTACCCGATGGGGCTCGGGGGTGAACATTGTGAAGACCAAGGTTATGGTCTTCAACACTTCTAGAAATTTCATGCAGCGTCCGAGCTCACTCTCGATAAACATATTCTAGAGATAGTCTCTTCATACATGTACTTGGGGATACTTTTCTCTAGTTCTACATTCAGCATGCGATAGAGGTAGCTACCACTCGACTTGGGAAGGGACATGCCTCCCTTGTTCATCTAGAGCGGTTTTACTTTCGGAAGTCCATTCGGGATGCTCGGAGTAAGTGTAGACTTTTTGATACCATTGTCACCCCCAAATCCTTATATGCAGCATAGACATGGTGTATCGGTCTTTCCTCCTCACACTGGGCCAATATCTCGAAATTACAGACTACCATGTTAGTTCGTATGATTCCACACAAGGTCCTCCTTGCCGAGTTTGTTGTTCCACCTATACAAATAGATGCAGCTTTCCAGCTTATTGCATATATTCAGAGAGTCAGGCACTTCCAGATGCAGATGGGAGATATTACAGATAGCACTTGCTTCTTCACATTATCTTCATGATCAGGGCTACAGGTTGTCATGGTTTCTTAGGCACCCACCTCTTCCTTGAGTCATTTGGTATCTCCATTATAGAGCTTCCCTTTGCTAGTCACCAGTATATCAGCGCGGCATATCTTGATCGTACATGGAGACGACAGTTGGGGGTTAAGCCCTACTATTACCAAACTCATTTCATTGAGCTAGACATAGCATGGTTCCCAGTTTTGTCACATTATTTGGACTCAGGATTATCACATAGCCTCAGATTTACATAGGGACAGCTCCGCGTATCATCGCATCAGTTGGCTATTGAGATTGGGAGGTTCCATGGTGTTGCGAGAGAGGTGCAAATCTGCCAGTTATGCTCTTTGGATGAGGTGGAGTCTGAGGAGCATTTTATCTTTAGGTGCCTTGTATACTATGAGATTGGGGGAGATACTATTGTTTGTTTCGCGACATGCCCACCACAGTACGGTCGCTCATAGCATATGAGGACTTTGCACTTATGATACGAGAGATGTTCCTACTGCGACGTGACCTATGTCAGACAACTTAGTAGAGTCATCTTATTTCTTAGCCTCTGATTACCTCTTTCTTCTCTAGGAGAAGATCACGACGAGACCCAGAGTCTGGTAATGATGATGATGAAAATGTACCCGTTCATATAGATCATCACCACTCTTAGTCATGTTGCAGCTCGAGCTATCCGACCTATCATGAGGAGACACACATCTAATCCTCCTAGACAACGTTAGCGGCTACCAAAGTTCCCCCATGTTGTAGCTCGTATCACATCCTTCTAGAGCATTAGCAGGACAATGATGATAGTGCTATACTTCATTCGTGACATTTAGTTGTATCTATGCTCCTATATATCTTATCTCATTTATTTCATTTCATAGTATAAAGATATGATGTTTTTTTGTTACTGTTTTGGAGATGTTTCATACGCTCCCACTGTTACCACATACTTGACATGTACATCTATTAGTCTTATATGCCGTTTAGCATGGAAAAGACATTAATAAAGCTCTCTCTCTCTCTCTCTCTCTCTCTCTCTCTCTCTCTCTCTCTCTCTCTCTCTCTCTCTCTCTCTCTCTCTCTCTCTCTCTCTCTCCCACACACACACACCAAAGTCCAAGCTCTCTCTCAAGTTTCAACTTTCAAGAGTCAAAGCCTCTTAAAGGAAAATGCCACCTGTGATCTCTCAAAGTCCATCTTGTAGGTTGCTACTAATATTTTTGACATGAGACTTGACTCGTGACTCATTAGATTAGTAATTACAATTTACTAATTAGTAATTACTGGTTAGAACTTACTACTTGATATTTACTACTTGGCGAAGCTATGGAGTCGAGTCTGGAGTCCGGACCATAAAATTAAATTGTCAGACGTGGTTAGACAGAGCGAGTGAACCAGATCTTGGAAGATATGCTTAGGGCATATGTTAGTAGTATGCAAACAGACTGGGTAAAGGATTTACCGCTATTGGAGTTCGCGTACAATGATAAGAGACATGCGCCCATTGGATTGAGTTCATTTGAGCTCAATTATGGTTTCAGGCCACTTAGTCCTGCAATCATAGGGATTCCACATAGGGTACCTAGTGCTGTAGAGTTTTTGGCTCAGATGTAGCAGAAGCTAGAGATGGCACGAGATAACTTGTCCAAGGCTGTAGCTAGGGCACAGAGTTATACCCGTGAGAACCGTACCTATCGGGAATTTGAGAATGGAGATTGGGTTTATTTACTAGTCCCTTCGAAGTCGAAGGTGCTATGCACAAGAAAGTGCGCCAAGTTATCTCCTAGGTGTTGTGGACCATGGTTGATTATTAAGAAGGTGAGCCAAGTAGCTTATAAGCTACAACTACCTATAGGATGCAAGGTGCATCAAGTATTCCATGTTAGCAAACTGAAGAGATGTTTGCACGATGGCGATAGCTTGGTTGAAGGTCTAGTGTCTCTTGAGGAGAAAGACACCACAGGTTATGGGCCAGATAGAATCCTAGATCGAAGGGAGCGACGCTTGCGTAATCGCCTACTTCAAGAGTATCTAGTGACTTGGAAAGGGCATCCGTTGTCAGATGCTGCCTGGAAGACGTGACAGGCGTTGCAGAAGTCTTACCCAGAGTTTGTCATCAAGGACCGATGACTTGCCAGAGGAGGGAAGGATTGTTAGAGCCCAATTATGGCTCTATCATGATCTCGGCACGGCCGGTCACCAGAGGGCCTGAGGCCAAGTATTGGCAAGGGCCGGTGATCGACGAGGACATTTGTCCCATGTAGGGACCGGTGCGTCACAAGTAGTGATCCGGTGTGGCCGCCTGACAAGCTGTCAGAGATGCAGTGTGTCTTGACCGTCGGGGGACCCTAGCCGTCAGTGACGAGATGCTAGCCAGCAAGTAGTCGGGGTGACCAAGAGGGTCACAGGTCTTTGGCGGGGCACGGGGGTGGTACCCTATGAGTCACTCAGTATTCACAGGTCACAGGGGCCAGGTATGCCAAGTGGACTGATCATCCACAGGTGGATGCCATGTGCCAGTTGACAGGAATAGCAGGTCGAAGGACTCAAGGTTGGGAGGCTCATTCGACACACCGGCCTTCTAGAATTCACGAGCTTGGAGAGACTTGCTTGTGACACTAACCTTCAAAAGAAAATTACAATATAGTAAAATCCTAAGAAAGGACTCAAGTCCCAGGAGTCAGGGCAATCAATATAGATAATAGAGCCAAGTGGCAAGAACCAAGGGCTAAGAGTATTATAATATCTCTCCAGGCTGATGGTTGTACACTGTTGCAGCTGCTCGCCTAACTTGTCCATGAACTATAGAAGACCCAATGTCCTCTCGATCTGTAAGTTGTAGGACAATGAAGATAGGCTATAGGACCACTACAATGGATCTTGCTTCATCCCAAAATGAAGATGAGAGCACGATGACCAAGTCAAACTTCCTACTCTTGGGCTCTTGTGATGGCCCCCATTTCATCCACTCATTCAAAACAACCCTCTGCCTCAAGTTTACGTGAAATTTTAATCGTCATTCCAAGACTATGAACATAAAACGCAAACTTGCACAATGCATTCCAAATTTGCATTAGTACAATCTTGAATCATCAAAGCAAGCACCCTTCAACATTGAACATAACTAGTAACTACTAGCTAGTAGCTACAAACTATGAACATAATAGATGTCAGATGAATTATGATATTAGAACCTTCAATCTAGAATCTACATATATCATCAAATTGAAAATTTTCATAAATTACAATAGTAATTAGTAATTTCCAAGTAGTATGAGCTACAAACCTTGTGGGAGCAAGTCTTAGGACCTCCAGAGTGAAGTGTCTCCTGAACATGCTTAAGGCCCTTGGCCTCTTGGTGATGAATCTCACCAAGGACCACAAGCACCTCCTTGACCCATGGTATCTTGGCTACATATTTGACCAGGAGGTCCAAGCAATGTTATGCACAAGGTGTCCAAAAAATGTGGGGGTAGGTCTCATTAACGAGCCTACCCATGGCAACACAATTTACCGCATTGTTTGTGACAACTTGTATAGTGCACAAAATTTAAAAGATTGGTAATTCAACATTCAAGAACCAACATTGTCGATTGATCATTAAACATCTGATTGTGAACAATGAACATTGTACAAAGTAGTGAGCACATCAAAATCTTAGTAGAGTCGTAGTGAACTGTGGCAACTCAATCCTCAATATCTATGCTTTACAATGATCTTATTTAATCCTCTGTAATCAACGCCCATCCAAATACTAACATCCTTTTTCTGGACAAGCAAAATAGGAGAGGTGAAGGGTGAATAACTAGGACAGGCGTACCCCAGCTTGAGATACTCCTTCATCATCCTTCTTACTTCCTCCTCTTTTAGGCTCATCCTATAAGGAGCCTCCATACCGGACTTGCCCCTAGAACGAGCTCAATACGATGCTCTACATTCCGTCTAGGCGGCAATCCCTCTGGTGTGTCGCTAACTAGCCAATGTTTAAACTAAGCGCGGATGGACCTCTCAACCTCGCTTGCTCGGTCACATCTTGGCTATAGTGAAAATTTGTGCAATGGGGAATTGGTGTCCCAGACTAAATGATCCCGATAGCATACCGGTGGCATCCCAAGGTGTGTGACCCTCTAATACTTTAGCATTAATTCTATTGTGAAAATATAGAAAGCGTTCAAAATGTTAAATCCACTATACTCCTGTCAATACTATTACAAGTTTCCTCTTTACATAAACGTTTCTATTACTTCCAAAGACACATTGATGTACAATTATATACAAGGACACTACAATGATTTTTATATCTTGGCAAATAAAAATGTCAATGGGCTATGGGGTCAGAATCTATAGTATTGACACCGTATAGCCCAAAAATAGTACATAGAAAGACCAAAGTAGTCCTAAAATTTTGGTAGAAGTTTTTGGAATGTGACCAAATTTAAAATACACACGCACACACACACACACACACCCACACCCACATATATGCTAAGAATAGAGTCATATCATCTAGCCCTGCTGCTGAAAATTCTTCAAAATACCTTTGGCTGCTTTGAATGCGTCATTTGTGTTGGGAACACCTCTTACTTGAAAGTTGTGAGCCCTTTGCTAACATGGTCCTCAAATGTATTGAAGATCATGACTTTGGTCTTCTTGATATTGACATCTAGTCCCCATACATTGCAGTATGATTATAGTGTATGCCTATGCTGCTGCAATCCCTCTTTGGAGTGAGAAATCAAAACCACAGGATCACATATTATAAGATAGTGATCAAGATATCACCCAACCTGCAACCCTCGCCACCATCTCTAGAAAGAAATGACAGTCTCTACCTCATCAATTTATAACCCAAACAATGCGAGAGAAAGAAAGAAAGAAAGAAAGCTTTTAACGTCTTTTGGGCACCCGTGGGTGCATAAGACCGAAAAGAAAATATGTACAAGGAACAGTGGGAGCATCATCCATAGGAGGACGTGGCCGTAAAATGCTATAAACTAGCTACGAATGAAAGTAGAACAAAGCAGAAGTGAAATAAGCCAGAGAGAGAGAGAGAGAGAGAGAGAGAGAGAGAGAGAGAGAGAGAGAAGAAGAAGAAGAAGAAGAAGAAGAAGAAGAAAGCTTTCAATGCCAAAAGGCATTTAAGACCAAATAAGTATATCTCAAGTGTGATAGATACTGAAAGGAGCGTATAAATGTCTCCAAAAACAAACGACAACTACTAGCTAAATGATTGGTCTATCAAGACCAGCCAAAGTCTCTAAACTGCCCTCAAGACATGGAAATCTGAAATATGGTACAATGGGGTGTCATGTAATAGTACAATAACCGTCCGAACTATATGATAGCTCATGTCGCCACAGGGCCGTTGCTGAAGAAAGCGAGGATAGAGGAAGATGCCGGTGCTGGAACAGTGGGTCTACGCACATGAGCTCTAGATCTGTGAGGTCTCCTGGTAACCCTAGTGTGTGGTCTGGAGGCAGTACGCTGCCGGCGATCACGATGAGAAACCAGAGATAGAGAGAGAGAGAGAGAGAGAGAGAGAGAGAGAGAGAGAGAGAGAGAGAGAGAGATCCTGCTTAGCCCCAACACAGATGAAACACATCATGTCTGTGTTTGTTAAATTAAAGGATTTTGCAGCAGGAGAGAAAAACATTTTTTATGGTAAGAGTTGGGGGAAAGTGAGAGCATTGGCTCGGAAAAAGATTTTAAGGGGAAAGATCTCTTTGTGGGGCAGCTTCTAATTCTTGCCTGCAAATTGTGTATTTTGTGGAAATTATGCAGATCTGCTGATTTTGCATTTGTTGTATCTTTTTTATGAAGATTTGTGGAAAGGTGGTGTTTGAAGAGTTTGGAGCAATTTAAATGTTGTTGAGATATTTGAATCAACAATTTTTTGAATAGGTGATGTTAGATTTTTAGACTGCATGTGGTGCATCAGATTTGAAAAACAAGTGATGCGGAGGCCTGGATTTAAATGGGTTTGTAGTAGTTGCAGCGGTTAAGTGTTATGATCACTTGTTGCTGGAACATATAAATTGTGGTAGGTGATCTATAGTGGATAGGTTTTTATCATATTTCAGTTGGTCTCGTGCTAGTTTGTACTGGCTGATTATTGATTTTTAAATGTGACCACATTCTTTATCAGATTGCAGATGACATGTATCCCCCTTGGCTCTTGGTGCAAATTCTGAAGGTTTTGGTGCCTATGTTTCCTACCTGGAAGTTAGTACCAAATAGAGACGTTGCTGGATATGGATTTCGGGACATCAAGAAGAGGAAGCAGGTAGTTTGTGATTTTTTTGCAGTACTGTGCAAAGTCTTCTTAGTGTTGAGACATCTCTCTCTCTCTCTCTCTCTCTCTCTCTCTCTCTCTCTCTCTCTCTCTCTCTGGTGTTGGGGATACAAATTATATTTTTCTTATGGCTGATTAATGACATGCCATTTTTTGTATGGACACTACCAGACTGCATATAATGTGATCGGATATGGAGATCGACCTCGTCTTAAAACAGCGCTTGAGCTTCTACGAGCCACAGATGATATTGAAGCGAACTTGCATAGAGTAAATTTTACTTATAGCATAACCAACTTTCTAGCCATACAGTGTATTGTTTTTCTAGAGTGAGGAGACTATAAATGCATTTTGAGTTCAGTGGATTTGTTTGCAGGTATCCCTACCATTGCTAATATTGCATGGTGCAGCTGATCGGATCACAGATCCGTCTGTTAGCAAAGCTCTATATCAGCTTGCAAGCAGTTCAGAAAAAAATCTACACCTATATGAAGATGCTTGGCACTGCATATTAGAGGGTGAATCAGATGAAATCATACATAAAGTCTTAGGTGACATTATTGTGTGGCTTGATTCCCATTGTGACACTCAAGTATGTAACAAATAGCAAGCCCAGCAACTTTTAAGTCACAGGTATGTATCTTGATCAGGAACATTTCTGTACATAGATTATCCAATTGCAACACTTTTTATATTTGAAAATAGGCAATGATTGCAATGTAGTGTATACCAGAGAACATTCACATTGATAGATTATTCGAATATTAGAGCAGGCCCCATATCGCACGTATGTACATTCTATCAGTATTTAGGTTGGTGTTCTTTCAACTTTTTGTCTGTTTAAAAATCAAGAAACTAGACAAAAGTAGCAAAACTTCACCAAATTAGGCAAAGTAAAGTATCATTATTCATGATTATGGATCATTCAAAGGATAGGGGCCTGATTCTAGAGCATGATCATAGCTCTCATGTGATTTTAGGCACATGAATCACTTTCTTCATCAAGAAAGCTCTCCAAGAGAAGCTCCAAGGTCTCTTAAAACTCAAAATCACAAAATGAACAATAGCCTCCAAATTTAGCACGACCTCAGCTATTTATAGTGGTCATTTGTGCCTCTACTATAAGTTTGGGGTCTTATTTAGCTAAATTGGGCCATACAACTATTATTACAATTTTGCTATTCTCAATTATAGCGAGGTTGTTCGAACCACTTTATTAATTGTCCTATTGACTAGTTTTGATCTAATTTAGCTCCATGACTATATTTGACAATTCATTAGTAAGCTCATGGGCTAATTACATGCAGCACATGACACTCCCACTTTAAGCATTTTTGCCCTAAAAAATGAAGACCGTGTAGTCCTTTGTTGAGTGCCATGTCTCGTGAATCCTTTGGCGGTAGTCGAGAAGTATTTGGCCACCTTGAATAAGAAACATCTTTTCTTGTATTATTCTTGTCAGTAGCCATGTATCATTTAAATTTTGTTGCCTCAGGTTCAACTTCCAGCTTATTGTTGTAGAACAAGATTGCGACGAGTTTTCTTCATAGAAAACCTTTGATCTACAACTGATCCCATAGAATTAATAAGATCACTGAAGAAGAGATTGATGAAACACAAGAAAGCCTCAAGTTGCATTAGTTCTGTATGGGTTGACAGGAACCAAGCAACATGACATTCAATAGTCTTCTTCTTCAGTATCTTCCTTGATTGGATAGGCTATCCAATTCCTTTAGCTATTGGAACTTCGCTTTGACACTGCAACTGATCCAAGGAAATTTGAGGTTCTTGTGACGGATAATAAGGCTAAGCAGGTTGGATGTCTTTATGAGATTGGCATTCCTCATCAGGTTGGTCTTCAAACTTGGACTTCATCCTCTTTGACCAAGTTTTTACTTGATCGATTGGATCCAATTGGTTTGTTTGGTTTGTCGGTTGATCACTGAGTTCTTGTCTATCCCCTTGTTGTTGTAATATCTCTTGTTCGAATTTTGGGTCTTGTGTTATTAATTGTTGATCGTTTGAATGTTGACCCATCAGTTGCTGAGATCCTGGTTGTCGAGAGAAATCACTTCCATGATTAGGATGACTAGTTTGTACATCAGCTGATTGTTGTGAAGTGCATGCCAAAATAGAGTCAAAACGAGTGATCAGCTTGTTGCATATTTCATTCCATCTTTGTTCCGACTTTTCTTGCAAATTTTGCCATGTCAAATTACTTTGATCCATTTTTTCTTCCACGTGTTTAAATTTACTGTTAGTAGTTGTAGCTGTATATGGAGGAGCTCGACAAATATTAGTTGACTGTTTCACTCTTGATTGTCCATCCCATATACCATCTTGATTGTTTTAGTCCAAGAGAACATTACTACTTCGGCAAGTATCAATAGATTCAGATGTAGGATTTTTCTGCAATGCAATATTGTAGTCTTGGACATAATTAGTTTGATAAGATGAACATTGACGTTGAAAAAACATTTTCTCTTGAAAGGAATTCGAGAAAACTTTGGTACACAGCTGCTCAAATTGGATCCAATTGCAAGTTGCCGGTTGTGATTGTGCAATTGCTAAAACTCTTTGCCACCAAACATATGCTTGACCTTCAAAATGAAGAGAAGCATAAGCAACTTTAGCTTCATCAGACCTTGGAAACCTTTGGAAGTGATTGTCCAACTGGTACAACCATTCTCTCACATCAATGGTGTTCACATCGCCACTGAAGTTCCGCAAGTAGATTTTGTTATTTCCTTTGACTCTAGTCTTTCCTGCATTCTCAACAGAACATCCATATGTTCACTGAAGTCCATAGCATTTTGATACTCAAGTGACTGATGATTATAAAACTCAAACTCAAACCCATTGACTCAAACTCAAACTCAAACTCAAACTCAAACCCATTGACAAGGATCATGAATAATATGATCGACATTATTTCCAACAGGCTGTTGATATTGGTTCAGATGCCATTCATTTTGAGGTAATTGCCTCTTGTAAGAAATTACACTCATTGCTCCAGTTCCACCATAAGACAGAGAAATTATGTGTTGATCAAATATTGCAACTTAGCAATATGTTTGTTATGTAGCTACACAATTTCCTGAAAGTCTTTCTAAACACAGTGAGTTCGATTTCTCCACCCACTTATAAATTTTGCGTCCTCAAAAAATAATACTCGTTATGAAGCTGATGAATTTTGAATTTAGTGGCACTGAATTTCGAGTTCAAAGCATAAAATGTGAACAACTTGGGACAAAGGGGTCCTAAAAAATTTAAAAAAATAAAAAGTAAATAATGATGACTAAAATGATGATCACGTGATTCAGCTCGATGAACTGAGCACTTTTTGTTCTTGAAGCACTGAATTTCGAGATCGAATAAGAAAGTTAAGGAAGTTAAAAGATGAATATGAAATGAATCAGCTAAAACTTAGAATGGAGGTTCTAAAATAATTTAACAAATCTAATTCTATAAGATTTGAAATCCTTGAAACACTGTTGTGCTCGTAAAAAAAAATGTAAAACCCATCAAAGAAATAGGAATAATCAGGAATTTTTCTTTTTTATCGGGCATGTTGAGGGGAAGGGAGAGAACATTCAAAGAATAGTTTTAACGGAATTTTTTTTAGAATATTCCAAAATCCGGAGGGAGTCGCAGGCCTAGACACGGACAGACAGCACCAAGGAGAGGGAGAGAGGAAGAGAGAGAGAGAGAGAGAGAGAGAGAGAGAGAGAGAGAGAGAGAGACGTGGGAGGAGAAAGAAATACGAGAAGGAAATGCGACGGGGTCGCGTGGAGTGAAGGAGAGGGGGTCGGAAAGCGCCAGAAAGAGAATAGGGAGAGATCGTGCGAGAGATGGAGGTGACGTCAGGGAGAGAAAGAGTAAGAGAGAGAACGGGGAACCTGTGGAATGGGGAGGACGCCAAGCGGTGGGACGCGACTAAGGGAGGAGGGAAGGAGCATGCGTTAGGTTTAGGGCTAGTTTTGTTTTTTTCTTTGTTTTTTTTTGTTTTTGTTTTTTTTTTAGGTTTTAAACTCAGAATTAGGGTTTAAAATTTTTGGCAGCATATCTCTTTGTTTTTTTGCACTTTTTTTCTCTTGTCCTAAATTGCGAACGTAGGGTTAGGGTCGTGCGAGGGTAGGGTTAGGTCATTTTTTTTTTTAAATGAACCTGCGAAAACTTCAGAATGAAGAAATAGGAAAAAAAATTATCAAAGAAGCAAGACTTTAGAAATGAAAAGTTGAAGTGCTTCTCTCTCAAATTTTCACCAAAACTAGTTTTAGACCTCCTCACAAGAATTGTCCTATCTCTCTCAATTTTCAACCAAATTGGCTGCAAATTGGCTCAAATTCAAGCTAAGACAGAGATTTACAATCCTATAGAAATACAGTCATGAAATTCGGCCAAAAATTCAGCCAAAAATAGAGAAAAACAGACTACAAAAACTGACACTAACTAAAATTGGAATGAAAACACAAACATGGCATTCAAAGGATAGGGGCCTGATTCTAGTGCATGATCATAGCTCTCATGTGATTTTAGGCACATGAACCACTTTCTTCATCAAGAAAGCTCTCCAAGAGAAGCTCCAAGATCTCTTAAAACTCAAAATTACAAAATGAACAATAGCCTCCAAATTTAGCACGACCTCAGCTATTTGTAGTAGTCATTTGTGCCTCTACTATAAGTTTGGGGCCTTATTTAGCTAAATTGGGCCTTACAACCATTATTACAATTTCGCTAATATTCTCAATTATAGCGAGGTTGTTCAAACCACTTTATTAACTGTCCTATTGACTAGTTCTAATATAATTTAGCTCCATGACTATATTTGGCAATTCATTAGTAAGCTCATGGGCTAATTACATGCAGCATATGACATCCAGAGTACTTCTTGGAACCTCTATATTATCTGTTCATCACGTAAATTTATCACTAGATGTTTTGTAATTACATGAGAAAATAGTTTTGCTTGAGTTTATCCCAAAAGAGCTGGCAAGATTTTTTTGAAAACATCTAAAGGTTACTATTTATTCGCATAATTTGAACAAAAAATCTATGAGTATCTAGAAGAGTCGAGCCGTATCCAGCAAACAGTACAAGACTTGTTGGTTCAGTCCAAAAGGAGAACATATATCTACTATCGATGTTAACAGCAAAATATATTTGCACATCACTAGAAGGTCCAAGTTTATTTTAGAAAACTGCCTACATCTCATAGTGTGAAGGAAGTCTTCATCACTTCATTGGCCCTTTCTACAGAGCAAACTTCATCTACCTTTCTCTACTCCAAGAAAACAAAAAACTCTCTCTTTATTTCCTCTGTTAGAAATGTTGCCCTGAATTTTTGAGCTCTAGAATCACACGTACTCTATTCCATCTGAACTATTGAGATGTGAATTCTACTTATTCTTCTATGAGAAACTAGGGCCTTCATCTGATTAGGTTTACTCTTTAGTTCTAGCCGTCATCATGGCTAGGTCTTTTTTTTACCTATAAAAAAGTGACAAGAAACTTAATAGATTGGTATTTGTATATGTATGAAAGCTATCGTGGACATATGTTTGTGCATGAGGAGGGGATATCATAGCATTTGGTCTATGATATGCATGGAGTTGTGGTGGGTGGACTCCATAAGTTGAAGATTGCAAATCTTCTTTGCTATGTCGGGTACTGCTTACACATAACATCATCATATACAATTAGTTGTACAAGCAGACCTGCAATAACCAGTTCTCATTCTAGACGTTTGTCCAAGTTACGGCCAGTTTGGTTCATTCTTTCTATCTTTAGTGGTGCACTTTCTCCATTAGCTACGCTTTCCACTTACAATTTCAACAAGCTGAAGTGAGGAAATGTTGCTTTTTCACTTGGTTTTCTATGAAGAAGTAGAGACTTCATTTTTTTGGCTTTGCTCTTTAGGGCCAGCCTTCTCATGAGTGAGTCTTTCCTTCACCATCTAGGAAGTGACAAACACGTTCCCAGACCTGGAAACGTGGGTGGCAACACTTGGGAATGTTCCCATGCGTTCTCGTGGAAGTGGCTTGGTGGACACATAGTTGCCCGTTCTGTTCTGGAACGCTTCCAGAATGCGTTCTGTTCCGAAACTTGACCAAAACCTTTTTAAAACAAAAAAATATCTTCGAGATCTATGCTGGAGTCATCTACACTGGATTCAACTTTTGAAGATCCATAATTGAAGACCATCCAGTAGATCAGATTTGGGAACTATCGAGGGATAGATATGCGCGATTTTGACAAGCATGGACAACACGATTTTCACAAAAAACTGTACAAATTGCTCGCATATCAAGATGCATCCCTTAGAAAGAAGGAAGATTTAGCCAGCAGGTGCTTTTATTCTTGTTTTTTTATATTTAAAAAAAGAACGTTCCGACCAAGTACGTTCTAGACCGTATTGTACGAAACGTACACTACGTTCCAGCCCAAAGGGGTCGGAACGAGTTTCTAAGGTGGGAATGGCGTTCTTGCATTCCCAGAGAACGAGCGGCAACTTCGCCTTCACCTGCATAGCAAGGAGAGAGAGAGAGAGAGAGAGAGAGAGAGAGAGAGAGAGAGAGAGAGAGCCTAGGTTGAGAAAGGCCTTGGGGGCTCGAGCGCCTACCCAAAGCTATTCTATCCCAACGTAGGGAGAGAGAGAAAAAGAGAGAGAGAGAGAGAGATGGAGAGAGTGAGAGAGATGATGGAGAAACCAAGAGAGTTTTATTAAGAAGAGAATGGAAGATGATACAATACAAAGGAAATGGCTCCCTCTTATAGATTTTAGAGGTGAGTCTCTTTCATTCTCATTGGCCACTTCATTGGGGCAAGTTTTCTAATTCAAGCCTTTAAAATAAACACAACTTAAATCTATTGGTGTTAAGAAAGCACAAGGGCACTCACATGATTCATGCGAGTTTTAAGTTGGGCCCTTTTAGCTTTTTTATTTGCAACTTGACTTAGGGCCTCTAATGTCATTTTAGAGTTTTAAGTCCCTAGTCTCTTATTCCTAGGAATTACAACTTGCTACTTGTGCTCATTGGGTTGGGCTTACACGCGCACAGGATGCTAGTGCTCTCGCACTTATTACCCTACTTACAATGTACTATGGCGGGGCCCACTAGGTAAGGCTTGGCCAATAGTATTTTAAGTGGTGGGACCCTCTTATATTGCTGGGACATGGGTGCTTCAGGAAAAGCGTGGATAGAATTCGCTTACGTAAAATCTGAGGCTTTATTAGTGGATGATCAGCATGAACCGAGACTTGCCAGATTTTCAATAATACCCATAAGGGTCTGGTGGCTATTCCGGATAACCTTTTTCATCAACAATTGGGTAGTTGAGGCATTCCATAAGAGTATTTCAAGATAAAACTAGATCCTCATAGATTGGCGCAACTAGTCCCAACGTCATAGGCTCTCCCAATTCGTAATGTGTGACAAAATTTTCAGAATTCACACGTGTGGAAAATGTCCACAAGTATGATGGATCTAATTAAGCTTTGTGATTAGCACAGTAACCTGATTCTAGATTGATTAACAAGATCTACTTCAGAAAATATGGCTTAACCACAATCTAGCATGCTAAGCATCAGAATATGATAGCAATAAATCAATAATGAGCAAAAGTACAAGATGTTAGTGTATTAGCATTAGCCTCAACATGAGTTAGAGAGAGAAAGATAGAGAGATAACAAACAAAAAATGTGTGGATCCAAAATGCTTCTTGGTTTAAATAATGCTTCTTGGATGGATCCAAAATGACATGAGATAGCTACAAAGCTTTGGTTCTTCATCATCAAATATGAGGAGAGCTACACATATTTATGGAGTTTGAGGTAGCTCGAGGTAGAACCTCATCCATCCATCATTAATGACATCTAAAGTGAAAACTAGAGTCTATGTGACATTTGTCACTTCTCATGCATGCTCTACCAACTTTTTTCAAGTGTGCTAGTTCTAACTAGAAATGTACAAATCATCATGCATGTGTGCATGCCTTGCATGTCACTATGGATCACTTACAATTAATGCATGTGAATTGTCACGAGTTTCTACAAGCATAATTTTGCTAAATCTATGTCTACAAACTATATGCAAGTTGTACTCATCATTCTAGATGTGACATATCCATGTAGCTCGAGTTCTATCTAGGTGTAGCGCAGGCATCCCAAAGGGAGTCGGGAACCACGACTTAGCTTCCCAGCCTTCAACTCTTGCCATCCAAACCCACTTGACATACAAGCAGCCAACTCGCCAACAACGATCAGACTTAACCAACTTGAAGTTCCGAAAACCAACATTGAGATCCAACCTGGCGCCATGCCAGATCAGGGGTCCCGACGTGGGTGACTTCCCTCCAAGCAAGCCGCCCGACATACATCAAACTTAACCAACTCGAAGCTTCGTTACAAACGAGTAACATCCATTCCAAGCAAGCGGTCTGACTTACATCAGACTTAACCAACTGAAAGCTTCGTCACGAGCGCTGGAAGCCAACCTGGCGCCACGCCAGACTGGACAGCCATAAACAGGTAACATCCACCAAAGCAAGCCATCCAACTCAGCCGACAGGTTAGAGCCCGTTCCCCAAGAGCTTAACCCATTCACGTTCATGCAAGGAACACTCAGAACCACAAGCCGCGACAGATATGGAAACAACCAGTTCCTGGACCAAATGGTCCCGACAGCATACCGCTGGCGCCACGGACCGAATGGTCCCGACGGCATACCGCTGGCGTCCCGGGATACGACCCTCAGCTATGTGCCAAGTTAAAAATTTTGAAAGCGGCCTTACAACTGGCACTTTTACCGAACACTGAAACCCAGAAGGTAATCAGAGTCAGTTTGAGGAAAATCCCACTTTATTGATAGATCTGAGAAGGTTACATTTCAAGTGTGTGACCGACCCTAGTCTCCGGGGCGCTAGCATGCCAAGGCGAGAGCCATGACAACATTCCAGCAAGGGAGGCTGAGACTTGGTTGGAGCTCGCCCTGAGTCGCAACCCGCACTCCCCTATAGTATTGGTGTGATTCGGCACCCCCCCTCATACCAAGCACTCTACCCAAGCTGGTAAAGCACGTTTTTCTCTCTCTAGGATTTTCTCTTTCTAGAAAGTCATTTTCTCTCTCTAGATTTTATTGATCCCCAGGCTTCCTTTAATCATGCCTAGATCGTGTGAGGTGATTGCACATCGATCTGAGCTCTCTGGACTTCGCTAGAACCGATCAAAGATTTTCAGCCATAGGAACTTGGCGCCAGCTGGATTCTGGTCACAGTAACGCCGGGAGCGGCGCCGGCGCCGTTGGCGCCGGGAGCAGCAGTGGCGCTGCTGGCGCCGGGGACATAGCTGGCGCCGATGGCGCCGCAAGTAAAGCTTGTAAAGGTAGCTTTACAACATCCACCCCACCTTTATAAAATCTGATGTCCTCATCAGATGTCAGATTAAAGTAAAGGTGTCTCCCAATTAAAATGACTATACATTTAAGCTACTAGGCACAGTACTCAATTTACTGGCCACTTTTTATTAACATTGAAGCTGGCACACCACAAGTCGGAGGCTCAGCTCTTTGTACTGAAAAATTACATAACTTGGAAATATATCTTTGTCTGAGAAAAGCGTAGATTTGATATCGCTTTCGTAAAACCCGAGAACCTTATTAACTGGTGGCAGAGGTCTTTCTTTGAAATGTTCGCCCCTGTCGCTTTTGACTTTCGACTTTGGAACTCCTTTGAGATCCTGATTTGTCCTTGATGCATTTTGTGTTGAGCTCCCTGAGCTCCAGATTTGTTCAGTTCCGCACAGGTATCAAGGCTCCCTGAGCCGAAGGATTTATCGTTTGATTGCCCACTTTATGGTCCACTCCGTGCCTTGTTGCTTCTGCACCTTGATTTCTCTCCTTGTCCCAGCCTGATCTTGATACTTTTCCATCTTGGCTCTTTAAGGTAGGCAAAGATTGAGTACTCCGCAATGCACCTCTCACTTAGCTTGAAGTAGCTCTTTGAATCAGCCCAAATGTAACCATTGACCTCGTGGAAAGCCAAAGGGTCGCACCAGTTTGATCCGCATCCGAACTATCTCTTCGCGTTTGTTTGAAGCACCATGTCCGTCGCGCAAAACTTGACTTTCACAATTCCATCACTAGTCAGTTGCCTCACAGTCAAAACAAGAAGTGTACATCGAGCTTGGCTTCAAGTAGCTCTCTTTGAATCAGACACATGCACCCAGAGTTTGCACTAGTCCGATCTCAACGCGAACTGTCCCTTAGCGTCCGTTCGAAATACCAAGTCTCTCATGCAAGACTCAACTTTCTCAGTTCCTTCATTGATCAGCTGCCTTACACGTAACACAAGCCAGCGTACTCATATGTTTCCTCATCATTGCTGGTCCAGAGAAAGCCTATAACAAGCTTTCCTTTCCCAACAAAAACTTGTCAACTTATTAGGTCCAAAGTTCGCCAGTCTCCTCGTGTGAGTATGGCTAGGTCACCTTGAATTTGCCCCCATTTTGATCAACTTTAATTCAAAATTTGCCCCAAGAGAGAGGTGTGTGTGATAGTTCCCCTCCACTTAATAAATCAGCTGATCGGACTTTAGAGTAGAGTTCTTCGGACAAAAAGCCTTTCCAACACTTTGCTTCCCATCTGCTAGGATTATGGCTCGATCCAACTTGTTGCCAATCTCTGAAGAGGATCCTAGTCTTTTCCCCTTTGAGGAAAAACCCAACTGATACTGGATATCACCCATGCTCAGTGAGTTTCAGTTCCGAAGGTGGCCGTCCCAAAATGAAGACCAACTGCTCCATAGAAGATCTCCCCTGAAATTGCCCTTTCCAACTTTTGACTTCCTGCTTGCGTCTGGTGGGCGTTGTCGCAAATGAAACTAACCCAAGAAATAGGCTAGCCATCCATCCTTTGCAAACATTGAGTCGTTTCGTTATCGTTCACGTGTGAGTACTTGAACTGCAAATCCGCCCCACAGATTCTGTAGTCCTCTTTGTTTGATGGTATCAGCCTTCAAAAGAAAAGGTTCCTTCTCGAGCCATCAGCTCCTTGTATCACAAGCAATCATGCAAACCAGGCAAAGCACGAGTACTAAGACTCACCACGAATACATACAAGTAAGACACTCAGGCAGGTTTACTAACAAGTAACAAAGACAAGGTCCCCCTTTGAGATGGTCCTGCCAACGGACCTTTGTCTGGCCGCGCCCATACAAATCGATCACGGAATCAGCCCACATAGGACACCCCTCCAACCATCCGTGCTTTCACCATTAAGCAGCACATTGCCTCAGTCACGCCCCACCACTTTTCGGTCGATAGCCCTTATAGCTAAACGATCGGCAGCTATCCTTGAATATACCACCCCCGTGGACGCACCCGTGCTTTCACCGTCAGGCAGCACATTGCCTCAGTAACGCCCCCACCAAATCTAGTCGATAGCCCTTATAGCTAAACGATCGGCAGCGTACCCCCCAATCGTGGACGCACCCGTGCTTTCACCGTTAGGCAGCACATTGCCTCAGTAACGCCCCCACAAAATTTGGTCGATAGCCCTTATAGCTAAACGAATGGCAGCTATCCTTGAATATACCACCCCCGTGGACGCACCCGTGCTTTCACCGTTAGGCAGCACATTGCCTCAGTAACGCCCCCACCAAATTTAGTCGATAGCCCTTATAGCTAAACGATCGGCAGCATACCACCCAAATCGTGGACGCACCCGTGCTTTCACCGTTAGGCAGCACATTGCCTCAGTAACGCCCCCACCAAATTTGGTCGATAGCCCTTATAGCTAAACGAACGGTGGTCATCGTGAATGTCACCCCGCACCCCACAAGGCACAGACCGTGCTTACACCATCCTAATGGCAGCACATTGCCTCATCTGTCCTACGTGCAGACGGCGCCAGGCCCGAACCGCGGAAACTGACCGTGCTTACACCTCAAGGGCAGCACTTTGACTCATCAAGCCCCCGTCCTGCCAACCACCCCGACCGTGGACGCACCCGTGCTTACACTGTGGGCAGCACCTTGCACAACAGTTGTCTTGATGAACCCCAAACCGTGGCCATTTCCGTGAGATTCGCATAGCTGACCGGCCAGTCGGCTCTGATACCACATGTAGCGCAGGCATCCCAAAGGGAGCCGGGAACCACGACTTAGCTTCCCAGCCTTCAACTCTTGCCATCCAAACCCACTTGACATACAAGCAGCCAACTCGCCAACAACGATCAGACTTAACCAACTTGAAGTTCCGAAAACCAACATTGAGATCCAACTTGGCGCCATGCCAGATCGGGGGTCCCGACGTGGGTGACTTCCCTCCAAGCAAGCCGCCCGACATACATCAAACTTAACCAACTCGAAGCTTCGTTACAAACGAGTAACATCCATTCCAAGCAAGCGGTCTGACTTACATCAGACTTAACCAACTGAAAGCTTCGTCACGAGCGCTGGAAGCCAACCTGGCGCCACGCCAGACTGGACAGCCATAAACAGGTAACATCCACCAAAGCAAGCCATCCAACTCAGCCGACAGGTTAGAGCCCGTTCCCCAAGAGCTTAACCCATTCACGTTCATGCAAGGAACACTCAGAACCACAAGCCGCGACAGATATGGAAACAACCAGTTCCTGGACCAAATGGTCCCGACAGCATACCGCTGGCGCCACGGACCGAATGGTCCCGACGGCATACCGCTGGCGTCCCGGGATACGACCCTCAGCTATATGCCAAGTTAAAAATTTTGAAAGCGGCCTTACAACTGGCACTTTTACCGAACACTGAAACCCAGAAGGTAATCAGAGTCAGTTTGAGGAAAATCCCACTTTATTGATAGATCTGAGAAGGTTACATTTCAAGTGTGTGACCGACCCTAGTCTCCGGGGCGCTAGCATGCCAAGGCGAGAGCCATGACAACATTCCAGCAAGGGAGGCTGAGACTTGGTTGGAGCTCGCCCTGAGTCGCAACCCGCACTCCCCTATAGTATTGGTGTGATTCGGCACCCCCCCTCATACCAAGCACTCTACCCAAGCTGGTAAAGCACGTTTTTCTCTCTCTAGGATTTTCTCTTTCTAGAAAGTCATTTTCTCTCTCTAGATTTTATTGATCCCCAGGCTTCCTTTAATCATGCCTAGATCGTGTGAGGTGATTGCACATCGATCTGAGCTCTCTGGACTTCGCTAGAACCGATCAAAGATTTTTCAGCCATAGGAACTTGGCGCCAGCTGGATTCTGGTCACAGTAACGCCGGGAGCGGCGCCGGCGCCGTTGGCGCTGGGAGCAGCAGTGGCGCCGGGGACATAGCTGGCACCGATGGCGCCGCAAGTAAAGCTTGTAAAGGTAGCTTTACAACACTAGGCCAAACTTGGCATTTTGCATTTATGAACAACATACTTGCATGGTACAATATTTGTAGCAAGTCTAAAGTCAAGATGGATTATTTTTCCATTTCAGCACTCCTCCTAAAAACAATCTATATTGACTTGAACATTGATCTTGGTATTACTCCAAGATTGGCTCTATGCTTGATGAAGGAACTTTTGCTCAAAGGTTTGGTGAGCATATCAGCAATACAAGATGATGTGTCGATGTGTTCCAAGTAGATTTCCCCTCCAATGAGCTTCTCTTTCACGAAGTGATGTGCAACTTCTATATGCTTGCTCTTTGCATGAAATATTGGGTTGTTGGCAAGGGCTTGGGCTGAAATGTTGTCACACATGATCATAGGTAGATCCTCTTCCATGATTATCTTTAGCTCCACTAGTAACCTCTTGATCCAAAGCACTTCATTTGTTGTTGTAGTGAGTGCCTTATACTCAGCTTCACACGATGAGAGTGATACAGTATCTTGCTTTTTGGAAAGCCAAGATCCATTTTCCTAGCTATCTTGTTCAAATTTGGATCAAAAGATATCAATAGGGCATTGATTGGTATGAACTGGTACTATACAGAATCAGGTGCTCAGACACATGTGAGGAACATGCAATTTCAGTTTGGGAATTCTCTTTCATGTTTGATCCAAAAATCTTGCTAGATAGCTTGTTTTAAAGCTATTTTTGTCTAGTTTTTTGATGCAATCAGTTTCATTCCATTTGTTGAGCCAATCAAAAGTTATAAGCTTTTGAAGAGAGTTAGGTAGGGCATCTAGACCTGGGTGGACACATTTGATTTGGTCAAGAGATTGCTTGTTTGATCCAAAATCACAGTTGAATGCTTATCAATCTCATCTATATGTGATCTAGGCACTGTTTTGAGATCTTAGCCATCTTGTTTCATGCAATATCATTGTATTTGAGTCAAATTTGGTTTCTTAGTGTATTTCACACGTGCTAAGAGTGTTTGATCCTAACTTTGCCTATACTCCATCATTTGATGTGAAGTAGATCTAGTTTTGGAGAGATTGAGGTAGCTAGTGAGAATCATCTCACAGTTTGTTGCAAGATCTTGCATAGGAGATGATAGCACACCATTATTGGATCCTATAGTGAGAGAGAAGCAAAACTTTTTGTTCATCACTTTTATTTATCTCCACTTTACATGAGTTCAATGAGTTCATACTTGTTGCAACCAAGTGAGAGATTGTCTACTTCTAATTATTTAATATGGAAGTTGAGGATGGAGTCCATCTTGATACTCCAAGATGTGATGGACATTGTACTTGGGATTGAGGAGGACCTCAAGTCCTTCAAGAAGTACAAAAATACAAGAAGAGAGCTAGGATGACTCTCCACTACATTAAGATGAATGTCTCTAATGAGATATTGAGGGAGATTGGTGATTGTTCTACATCCAAGGAAGCTTGAGATTGTCTCAAGTCCATCTATGAAGCTAAGAACACCTCCAGGCTCCTCACTCTTAGAAATCAAATCTTCCAAAGTAGTCAAAAGAGTGATGAGAGTGCATCTAATTATGTTTTGAGAGTCAAGGATATTCATAGGGAGCTTGCATGTATTGGTGACTCAATCAATCAAAGTGAGCTAGTCCAAGTCATTCTCAATGGCTTGAGAGATGAATATGACAACCTTGTCCAATCCTATGCCATTAAGGAGGAGCTACCAAGTTTGGAGGCCCTTCAAAGTGTGCTTATTTCTAAAGAATCAAGACAAGAGTACAAACTCTTGAGGATGGACAAGCTATCACTCAATCATGATGATGACAAAGTTCTATTTCCCAAGCACAAAGACAGGAGTAAGAAGCAACACCATCACTCCTCTAATGACAAAGCGAAAGACCAAGATGGAGAGGAGGAGGATACCTCTCATGCTTCTATTTCAAATCTCAAAAAAAAGATGATCAACTGCTTTTATTGTGGCAAGAAAGGCCATTATGCCACCAATTGCTTCAAGAAGAAGAATCAACTCAATCAAGCCAACATCACCAATGAGAAAGAAGACTATTTTGTAAGTGATGGAGAAAGCTCTCTTATGGCATCAAGCTTCTCCTCTTCCACCTTCAACAATGATGACTCATGGTATATTGATAGTGGAGCATCTTCACATTTGTGTGACTCCAAACACTCTTTTTCATCTATTATGCCTTATGATGGAGTCAAGAAGACCATATACATTGCAAATGAGCATGTGTGCAATATTGAAGGAGTAGGGATTATTCCCTTGAAGCTTCCAAAGATCTCTTTCTCAACAATGTTCTTTTTGTCCCAAAGCTTACAAAGAACATCTTAAGTGTTGGCCAACTTCTTGATAGTGGCTTTAATATCAATTTCAATATTGAAAATTGTGTGATCAAGAAGGATGGTGAGATCCTTGCATATGGATCAAGATTTGAAGGCATCTACAAATTGGATCCAAGTGAGAGTGCAAACTCTCTTGATGTCTCTTATATGTCCAATCTTTCAAAGGAGGATGATCATACAAGATGCACATATCTTCTCTCTTCAAGTATTATGGTGTATGATTATTCCCTATTATTCAAAACATATGTTGAGAAGCAATTCTCATTGAAGATCAAAGCTTTGAGGAATATTGGAGCTCTTGAAGCAATAGCACCATATGAAGTTTTATTCAAGATGAAGCCCTTTAAGGTTGATCACCTTAGTGAACTTGGTAGTGCTTGCTTTGCACATATTCCCTTGGAAACAAGGAGGAAGGGTGATTGGATACTCATCCATCAAGGAGGCCTTTAGTGTCTTTACACTCTCTATTTCAAAAGTGGTAGTGAATAGAGATGTCATATTGCATGAAGATTCAACTTTTCAAGTGGCCGAGATCAAGGCTTCTCAAGAAGCATCACAAGTCATCTATTTTGAAGGTATTCAAGTTGTGATTGGGCCGAGGTGTGAGGAGGAGTCTCTTCTTCATATGATTTCAAGATCTTCAAGATGCATGGACGAGTCTTTATGGCTCACCTTACATGGAAAAGAGGGGCATTTTTCATGTTGTATTTACTACAACACATTCATATAGGCTTCTCTTCCTTTGTTTGATATGCTATCTTGCTTCATTGAACTTTTTGGATCTCAAAGTTCAAGAAAGGCTATACTAGTTTTGTATAATGCTTATGGTATGGACATGTTTCTTTTCATTATTGACTTAGATATGTTTCCAATACATTTTGAAAGCAAGATATTGTATTATCAAAAGTATGCTCTTGATTCTAGTGAGAACAAGATTGAGCTTGTTACTCATGTTTTCACATGTTTTGAGGCAAATTGTGAACTCCTCTTGAGATTAAGTGAAGCATCCAAAGTGGACACTTACATCCTTGAGAGGGTAATCAGCCTAAAAAAGATCAAGATAGTATTTGATATCAAGATTAGATCCATCATGGATATAGTTCATTGTATGTGGACTAGTCAAGCTAGAAGCATAATCTTGATGATCATCATTTTTTCACATCTTATGATTTTGATCTCCATGATCTTTATGAGGCTTAGAAGTCTCGGATTTCTCTATTTATGGTGCAGCCATCATGCAAGTGGAACTTTCAAAACAAAGATCATCATCAAGCATGGAGGAAGCCCATGCTCATAGTGGCATATTGGTGGAGCACTCTTCAAAGGCATTGGCAAGAGATCTCTACCAAAGAGATCTTATCATAAATATGGTGAGGGTGCTGCTATGATGGATCCCTTGGCTGATCGTCACTTCTTATGCATACCAAAGGATCCAGTCAAAAAGATTTACAAACTTCTCAAGTGATCTAGTACCTTTCCAAGCTATTTTTTGAGGAGTGTGAGAAATTGGCAAAAATCTAGCTTGGTATTTTTTATGATAGAAGTTTGTAAGTGAATCTCACATGTGTGGAGGATGTTCCCACGTGTGGAGAATTGTGAAGTAAATAAAAAATGTTTGATATAGGGCTCATAGAATTTCATAGTCAAGCATCTAGGTGTAGGATGTTGATAGGGTGATGTTGATAGGGTCAAATTTGGCATAGATGGAAAATTATCCATTTCCACTTGTAATGCCACTACTGAGCCAAAATAGAGGAGGCCAAACTCGTGCCAATTAGATTGTAGACAAGTGTAATGCTTTTGTTTGATGAAGTTTAAGAGGTCCAATAGGATTTAGAGGTGGAACCATGAGTGGTCCAATAGAATTTGAGATATGCTTGAAAATGGTCCAATAGAATTTAGAGGTGAATGGATCAATGGTCCAATAGGATTAAGAGGTGGCAAAAGTGTGGTCAAATCATAGTTAAGCATTGTGGTAGCTCGTGGATCTACTAGTATCATTGTACTTCTCATTTGGATCTAATTGATTTTGAGATCGAGTGGATTTTAAATGTAAGTGATTTTCTAGCTTTCTCTCTCTACTCGAGAGCTCATGATGATTTTCTCTCTCTACTCGAGGAGTGCAGCTTGTTTTTACTTAGAATAATTTTTTGATATGAAGAATAATCAGATCATTAAGATTCAATCAAACTCTAAGATCTTTGATTACTTAAGAACACATCTAGCACCATTGACAATGTAGAAATCTAGCTCTAACAATGTATAAAAGCCATAAACTCTAATAGATCTTGGATAAGAACCAACATTTTGTTTTTGAAAAATTGATTAATTTTATGTTATTTGTGTTTTGTACTTGTGCATATATGCAGTTTATCACAACGAGATGAATTACATTCAGATCAGTCTAGCGATGAAGACACTACTCAAGTTAACAAGGTAAGTGATAAACATGCATGTTTTCTTGTTCATAAAGACTTTGTTATTATAAGTTAAACTATTGTGCTAAAGCCAACAAACATCAAACAATTGCATTCTACACACAAAAATTCAAGATATCAACACTATAGTGCACCAATGAGTATAGAACCTCAAAGAGATCACATGTATAAGCATGAATGGTAAAGAGAGAAAATGTATCTTCTAACATGCTTGTAGGCTATTTATATCAAGCCTATACTGATTTGGATGTGGTTCTCCAATCTTATCAACAATAGGAAACCTCTAGATCTCAAATCCTACTCACAATGTAAACTAGATTCAATGAACAAAATATATTCAAATTTGAATCTCCCAAACTTGACCTTCTACATTTCCCACACTATCTGAAAGTGGTAACTCAAATGAACTTAGGCTAAAAATAACTTCATAAAATTTATCTCTAAGTATGAAATGAAGAAACTTAATGTTTCTGCCCACAAAGTGCTTTTAGCTTGTGAGCCTTAACCTGTAGAAATACACAAGATTTTTGGATAGGCAGCAACCGATTCAGCCGAAGTCCCCGACGCCAATGAGTTGCCAAGGCATCAATACCAATCGAAGTCATCGACGACGCCGAAGTGGCCAAAGTCCCCGAAGACAACAAAGGCAACGAAGGTAAACTAGTCCCCAAAGGCCGAAGTCCCTGAAGTGTCCGAAGTCGAAGTCGTTGACATCATCAACACCAAAGTGACCGACGAGGACTCAACCCTAGAAATGTGCCAAAGCCAAAAGTCGGACCAACCATGTCAAACGTTGAGTACCTCATCAAAGCTTGACGAGCGTGACAGTTTGAATGTCACGACTCAACCGTTAAGTCCTTGTAGTTAAGCAGAGTAGCAAGACGTAGTTAGCTGATATTTTAGCTTAAAGTATCTTGTAATGCTTAGCTAATTAGTTCTTGTAATCAGACCAAGCATATGCTATATGTATTGGAGGTCGGATATAGATAGAACAGAGAGAAGGTAAAAAAGTAAGCATACACAGAGTGTGTGGAAGTAGTGGATGAGTGTTAGTCATGCAGTAGCAGACACACATCACCACACTCACACTTACATAGAAATAGCAATAGCTAGTTTCTATTCATGAGAGAGAATACCTCTCTTGCACCAATGTGCTGATTTGGAAAATAGAGAGCGCTCAAAAAGATCATTATTGTATACTTGATTTTGGTAATATAGACAAGTAACAATTCTTCTGTTTAATGTATGCAATCTCTGAATGTTGTGATGCTTGCTCAATTCATAAGTAGATATACTTCTACTGTCATTTGACATTATCTACTGTTCATAAATTAGTATTAAATTACCAGTAGCTATCTGTAGTTCGGAGGATGTCTGATCGCGGAATGAAGCAGTAGCTTTTTCGGACAGATTGGCTCCATTTGAGCTCATATCAGTGAATCAGACTAGCTCTGACTTTGAAGTGCTCGAAATCTCTGACTTCTTCGAATTCCAGGATCCACATCGCTTCTATCAGAGCAGCTCGGAGAACCGAACTCGTTGAAGTCGACATCAGAGATTTACAGTAGATGTTAATCAGAGCTTCGTCTTTAAGACTATGGCTTCCATTAGAAGCATCCAATCGAAGATTTGCACAGTACTTGAAGCAGACAGGTAAAATTTTTTGGCGTGAAAGGTAAAGACTTCACTCATACTCAGAGGAGAAGCACTATGAGTTAGAAATAGTAAGCTCAACTGTGATTGTAGTTTACAGTTATGTACTGTTTCAGTTTAGCAGGCTTTAGTTAAGAAGCCAGCCCGGGGGCTTGTCCCGGGCTAATAACGGGAGTTTACCTGTATATAGGCTGAAATGCCACGTAGAGGCCAATAGTGAATTTCATGCATTTATTAGGTCTGTGCCACGTGGCGTCCCCATGCAAAGGGGACCTTTACTTGTATATGTATCAGTCTCTTTGTAATAAAGATGCTTTTGCTTTGTGAGCTCTTTTGCTTTATGTGAGCTCCTCCATCACTCTGTTACTTGTGGATGTTGTTCATGGTTTCGATGGTTGGCAATCAGTCAGTGATTGCATCTCTAATCTACACTCTCCACTAGATCAGAATTTCCGCATAGAATGTTAACTTGGTATCAGAGCCCTCAGGTTGTGGAGGAACGTGCACGATTGAAGCTCTTGGAAGAGTGATTCCATCGATGGTAGCATCAGAACCGAGCAACGGTAAGGACGCCGTACGGGTTACAGGATGGTCTGGGGTGATCGGTGACGCAAAGCCCTTTGATTCAGTGCATACGAAGCCAATTCGTAGAATCAAAGTAAAAGAAAATTTCATAGCAAACAGGCTATGAGGCAGCTGACAAAAAAAAAAAGTGCTCATAACGGAGGCAATTCTCAGTGAATTGTGGAGCGGTTTGTTGCAAACAAGGATTGGGATAGGTTGCTGGACAGCCAGGGTAGCTGTGAAGGTTCAATTCTCAGTAATTGAATGGAAGGCAGTTCCAAATATATGCAACAAAGTGTAGTCTTTGCAGACCGGGGTTTATAGAGCAAAAAGCTTGGATCTTTCTCTGTAGGAAAGTGTTTTTGCTACTGTAAGAAGCTATAGTAGGGCGCTAGAGCAGCTAGGTGATGACCGCAAGAAGCCATGCTCAGCCATGGAAGGGTGGAGAAGTAATTGGCAATTCTCTGAGCATTCTCATGGACAGCTAGGGTTTATAAGAAGAAAATGTTGGATCTTTCTTCACATAGAACCAAATTTTGAGCTGTAAGAGGCTTCATGTGGGTGCCCTGGCAGCGCGACTCAACTGCTAGGAGGCCGTGGACAGCCATGCTTTCATCAGAGAGCAATTCAATTCTCTTGCTATGAAGGTTTTTGAGAGTCAGGGTTCTAGGGAGGAAAAACCTCTGATCTTTCATCATTCTAAGTCTTTTTTGGAGATGTAAGCTTATACAATTGGACGCCCTGGGGAGACACAGTAGCTGATTGAAGGCCATAGATGGCCGCGGACTCTAGGAGGAGCTTGGATGCTCTGATCAGATGCGTCATATTCAGTGCTCAAAAAGGCTGGGAAATCGTCGGATCTTGGCCCATTCAGATCGACGGCCAGGATCAAGATCTCTTGAAACGACGCAGATCGTTAGATTGGAGGACACGGTTGGATGGAGAGTGAAATGGGCCTAAAGGCAATTGAAGGGCATTTTGCCAGGCAACTTCATTAAAAATTTTCATTTCGAAAGCCGTTGAAGGGGTCCGACTGGTTAATTTTTCGAGTTGAAGGGCAGGAGCTCTTTGAGATGAAAAAACAGTCCATTTTTTGAACTCATTCTCTAAGGCCACTTTGGAAGGGCCTAACTTTGGCTAGAAGAGGGCTTTTGGGGTCAAATAAGGGCCATTTTGGAGCCTGTAAAAGCCTGCACAAAGTTGACGGATGTCAACGACATCGTCAAGGGAGAAATGCATTTTGATGCATTCTTGACACCATTATATGGAGCGGGAGACGAGTGACCCAATGAGGTATGCTTTTCGCTATTTGGTGACTTATGTGTCAAATTAAGCCCAATTTTTGGCTGAAAGTCTGCGGGGCAGACTAGGAAAAAAGGCGTGTGCCTATAGCCAAGAAGCTTCAAAGTTGTTCGCAAGTGGTCTTGATGAGCTTAATCACAGTGCATTGTGAGTTAGAGCAGTGAAGGGCAGAATTGCATTGGAGAAAGCTAGGAGATGCGGAAAACTTGCAATGAGGCGTTGTGAAACTCTTAATTGGCAAAAATTGAGAGAGGGAGATAAGGGAGAGATAGACAGAGAACGAGCCTTGGCAGGATCATATGGCTATGCTTGCCTGGCCTCTTCTACATCTCCTAAAACCTCATCAGTAATGGAAACCTCTGAAGCCACACGAGTGGTAGGGGCAAACAAACCAATCATGGACGACCCAGAAGATTCTGCCTCGTCAGGGATAAGAGCAGATAAGAAAAACACGAAGGCCATACCCTCCTGAATGAAGCAACATACTCGATTGTGTTCCTCACAAGGTATGACACGTTTAAACAGATCGATAAGTTTGGTAAACTTTCGATCATGTCTTTGCTTGGCACTAGGCTGAGCATGAGTCAAATCTGTAAAATGCACAAATCTCAGACCGTCCATCAGAAGGGTACCCTGTTGCAAGCACTCATAAAAATCCTTGTACAGTTTAGGAAAAACTTCCCTGTGCTCAATAACAAATCTCTCTATGTCAAACTGAAAATCGAAATAGGAAAAAAAATGGGCCTGTCTGTCGCTAACCTCAGCATCAACAAGGAAAGAACTAAGAGCTCTATAATAGATCGAACTAGCAGAAGAGGAGGCCATATCAATATGAGGCGCCAATTACCAAGGGGACATAAACGGTGTAATCGTGGGCGCGTGATGGTGATATGCACTGTACACGATTCCAAATATCGGAACCACGCGCCAGGGAAGTAGTGCAACTATGGAATTGTCTGTTGGGCATGTGGTAGCGATATTGTATGTACTGATTTTGGAGCAGGTCGGTTTCCTGGACTCAATATGCGAAACTGAATTTCGAAAACGACACTCATATATATAGTCTAATATAGAGCATCTGAACCGTACACGTGTTTCAGTAACGTGTGGTCAAAATTGCCACACGTGTGGAAACGACGGCCAAATCATTTGCATGACATGTGTACACTTCGGATCCTGACACATGTCCTCGCATGTGCATGCCCACTGTACGATTGTACGAGTCAGTCGTCCCGTGACGCATGTGTGGCTCAGATCTTGACAAGTGTCCTCGCACGTGCATGCCAACCGTATGATCATGTCCTGACACTGTGACAGCTCCGTGTGATGACACGTGTGACCACACGTGCGAGGAGTGGAGGTGTCACATCACACGTGTGAATATGATGGGACGTTCTACAGGTATAAAAGGACATTTTCGGCTGATATTTTGGTTTCGGATTTCTTCGTTTCCTAGCTCTCCTCAGCTTTCTTCGTTCACTTTCGCTCCGCTATACGCATATCACTACCACGCGTCGAGAGACTCACATACCAGTACAGCTTCCCCCTCCGCGCGTCGGCCATATAGCCATTACGCGCCTCCCCTGTCGGATATGCACTTTTCTTTCTCATTGGCGCGTCATATCGATACCTTAGCTTGAAATGGCCCGTACCAAGCAGACATCACGCCTTACCACATTTGCCCCGCCTCCTCGCTCTCCTGTACAAATGGCAGTGGGCATTGGTAGGAGAGTAGGTCGGCCCAAAAGACCATGGTTAAGGGATATCAGGAGACTTCAGAGGACAACGAATCTTCTGATTCCCTGTGCTCCTTTCTACAGGTCTGTGAGATTAGTGACAAGGTCACTCTCACATGATGTTCGCTGGAATACAACAGCCTTGGAAGCCCTCCATACTGCCTATGAGGACTTTCAAGTCAATTCCTTGAGGACTCTACGTTTTGCACAGTGCATGCTAAGAGAGTTACCCTCATGCCTCAGGACATGCATCTTGTCATGAGGCTGAGTACATACGATTAGGTCTTTAAGAGTGGCTTCACCTCTAGGCCACCACCTACAGAGAGAGGGCCTGTTCCTCAACAAAGAAGGAGAAAGCAGACCAAGCCCACCAGGCCTGCCAGGCAAAGGGTGGTACTCAGCGAATCACCATCCCCCCCTCACATCTCTCGTCCTTTGGTTGGACCATCACACCAGTCTGTAGTGCGTTCTTCTCCTCCCACCACCCCTAACTATTCAAGTAGTTCCTCTTCCATTCTTTCCATTCCATCCCACAATAACGAGGATATGACCTCTATTGTAGATAAAATAATTTCGGATCTAGATATAAGCTTAATAGGTGATTTTTATAAGGATCTTTGTGTAAGATTTCATGTTGATCCCAAAGATTCATTTTTGGATTATGAGAGGTATATAGTTTTTTATGAGTATGTTGCCAAAGAGATTGATAAGAAAGGAGGTCAATTTTCTTTTTGTCTAAGCTCAATCAATTATGTAAAATCACATAAATAAAGACTTTTGTGATGCCCTAAAGGAGAAGGTAGCAGATATATCAGATCCAGTTGTGGAGGCTGTTTTGATGTATTTTGTAAATAGATGTAAATGCAATGATACTAAGGACATTGGAGTTGTGCTGTCCTTTTTTGCACACAGCCTTCATAGTCCAACTAAGGCGACGAAGTATCTTCTCCATACAACCTCGGAGACCAAAGTCTTTATTATTTCATATTGCCAAAAGTAAGTGATTACATAGAATATATTCAAGTAATATTTTTAATAGGTATTGTAATTCCTTCAGTTTAACTAATTATCTTTTGTTTGCAGTAAGCTTTGGAGTATGCATATAATTTTCCTTAGGGAAGATTCAGATGAGATCATTAATCCCATCTGCTTAAAAAGATGAATTCCTTGAAGTCTACCCATGCCGAAATGGACGTGATGTACAGTAGAATGTTGCCATTTTTGCCAAGGCCGGATGGGGCCACTGTAAATAGCCACCTGGAGATTGTTGATGCAGAAGTAAGTATTTCTCATCAAGTATCTGATAGGTAATATGATTCATTTTTTTCAGAGTGCACAACTAACGTATTATATGTTTTGTGATTAAAGGCAGCTCAGCAAGATGATGGACATGGTTGTGGATGGTTCTCCAAGTGGTACATCATGCAATTCGGGGCTCCAGATATACGAAAGGTAAATAGACTAGTGAATGGCCTAACTAAGCTATTTTCGATTTGGTTTCTGATAAGTCAATTGACTCGGTTCTTTTGGATTTGCAGTATAAATGTCGAGCATTTTCAATGAATGAGATATATGAGTTTCGTCAACAGATGTTGGTGAATTTATTATCTCATGCAACACCCAGTCCAGCTGCGGAAACGGGAGGCCAATCAAGTCCACAACTGACACTAATGCAGGGTGGAGATAATCCATATTACTTTGAGCTGTAAATAATAGATTAAATAGAGATATTCATTTTTGATGTAATGCCCTGTGAATAATTATGGGCATATAGAAAGATAGAGACAATGGGGCATCCATTGTCAAATACAGGACACACATGTACATTCTCAGAAAATGAGAAATATATTGATATTTATGAGAGCTTTTACAAATCTTGTATCATGATTGCTCTAATATCTGAACAATTCCGTCCAAATCTTTGCATTTGATTTTCTCTTCATGTCTTTTACGTATCTGCACAAACATACATTAATCAGATTAGTGATCCGAATATTGACAAAAAAGATAATGAATACAAATTAATATACAAATTCATAGATTTCACATACCAATTTTCCATCCAATATAAAGCTGAAATATTCGGGGATATCTTGCTGTAAAAGTGTCAGTTCCGTTCTAATGTAGAATAAGGTCCAGTCTTGCTCAACCTCAATAGTAGTAAGTAAATCTCCATGTGCCATGATATCAATGCATATACGATCAGTGTGTCCAATGCTGTCTAGATCTTGATCTAATGGGGCCCAAGTACCATTGTGTTCTTTCCATCTCTAATAATGAAACACCATACTAAGCATTTGTTTTTTTATACTGTATCTAAATGATATGGATGAATGTTTGATTCTACAAGAAATATCTTCAGTGGATCTTATATCCCAACCTTTGTCCATAAATTTGAATAAAAAATCATCTGATAGATTTTTGCAAACAAACAATGTGGGAGTTCGATGCACTTCCGTGTTTGAAAAAGAGCTGACAAACAATGACATTGGAACAAACCAACTTAAGTGCACATTTCTTGTTCCAGTACTAGTTTTAAGTGACTTTTGTATATCATTATATAGCTTGGAACGAAAACATTTTATTATATTGTCGTTGATTGCAATCCACCACACGTTATCTTGAAAATTAGGTAGAGGTATACGCTCTAGTTTTTCCATTCCTCCATTTGTATCTGGAATATACGTAGCATCATAAAAAAATATTCCAAAATCTGCAAGTTTTTTTGTCGTTCGTCCTCTGTATTGCAATTGCCAATTTATGAATGGATGACATCTATAATACCTGGAAGAGATGCCACAGGTTCCCATTCATGTATATTTGAAGGATATAGATCTGCAATACAAATTCATAATAAGCTTCGATTCATAAATACGATTACGTTTTAAAAATGACAAACAATCCAAAAAAATTAAGATACTTACAATTACGATTTACAGCCTCCACATTAAGTTTTGAATGCATATAAACATGTTGAATAAGCACCTCTGAAATGGTTTGTCTTCCTAGAGAAACTTTGAAATCAATAATCCGCCCTTTCCAATAAGCTCTATATGTATACTTGGCCTTTTTCTTTTGGCGAAAAGCCCCTCTCGCCGATGGATACATAGTACCCAAGAAGCCTTATGATATTCACGAGCAATCCATGTGCCATCGTCTTCCCTCTCATTATAGAAAATTGCAGAGCATATCAAGGATCTCAATCTTCTTCTCATTGCCATAGCTTGAAGAGTTCATGTTTGAACTCGTCAATATGAGAGTCCAGAGTATAATAGGCGCCAAACCTATTTGTGAGTCCCAAGATAATTTTAACTTGAAGTTAACCGAAGCAGTTTAGTCAACTAGTCGTCGCGCATGCCAGCCAATAGTATGCTTCCAATCTACCGGACGGGAAATTCAAATTTGCCCAAACATGAATTGTGTTTTTTGGGTCAGGCGAGTTATGTTACATAGAAGCCACTATGTCAAGAACCGATTGGGCCACATGGACATAAATAGCGAGGCAAAAAAAAAAACTCGTAACAAACGACCCTTCTAAGTTTGAGAACTCCTGTAATGTATCTTCAAAATCTTCTCTGGATTCCGAAGAAACATCCAAAGTCAAATTGGTGCCTTGGTGTACGGGTTTCTTCTGTTCCAAGGTTACCACGTACTCCTTCGAAACACACTCGTCAAGGATGTATACCTCTTCCCCCTCTACATCACAAGTAGGAGTTAGGTAAGTTCTCAACGTGTAGGCATCTTCCATGTAGATGATCGCTGAAATTCCAAACATAATACCTCGAGGACCCACATGCCTTAGCAAAAAGTTTTTTTCTAATTACAATCTTTCCATCTCGAAAGGTCAGTCTCAGAGGGTTAATAATGTTGACTCGAACGAGACCATTGCATCCATCTGCAGATGAGTAAACTTAAACTATTATAAGTGTAATCGTGAATTTGACATCGATAGTTTACACCATCCTAAGATTTAATGCATCCTTACTCTTAAAATATTCAACCTTTGTAGTCTTAGGACATGCAATTCATATGCCGTAATGTTTGCTTTTTCCTAACAAACTTTCTCGTGTCATTAGCGGTAGTTTCCATTTCTTTCTATCTCGAAATGATTTTATACTGATTTTAACTCTGAGGACGATGGTACTAAGTGAGGTGTAACTGATTTACCATTCGTGACGTGCTATAAAAATTGCATGCACTACTCATTAGGTAAGTTGATTATGTATAAAAAGATTACAGAATAGGTAAGTTGATGACGTATTGAAAAAATATAAACATGTACAATTTTCACTAGATTTAAGAAATTAGAAGGCCCAGAGTAATTGAATTGAAGCTAGGCACGTTACACAACATTTCATTAAGTCATAGACCATGGCGGCCATTGACACAAGACAAGTTATTTTTCTGGAAGTGAGATTCTGATGCCCCTGCAAGATTGTGGCTCTAGAACAAAAATCGAAAAACAAAAATGACAGAATGTTTTGAAAATGACAGAATGTAGTAAATCTGAACTAAAAAGCCACGTTTTGAAACGATGGTTCACCTACAGCAAAAATCTTGCTGTTGTCACCAGCTCTGAATTGCTTCTCCCCAAAAAACCTATGTACCTAAAACCTCCAATGCACATGTACGTACAACTTCTGATGCCCTTGGAGGACTGTGGACCTGGAATAGAAATCGAAAAGCGAAAATGACAGAATGTAATAAATTTGAACTAAAAAAAATACAAAGAGTTAAAACACAAGCCACATTTGAAGCGACGGTTCACCTACACCAAAAATTATGCTGTTGTTACCAGCTCTGAATTGCTTCTCCCCAAGAAACCTATGCACCTAAAACCTCCAATGCACATGTATGTACAGCTTCTCATGCCCCTGGAGGACTGTGGACCTGGAACAAAAAACGAAAAATGAAAATGACAGAATATTTTTTGAAAATGACAAAATGTTTTGAAAATGACAGAATATAGCCACAAATTATAGCCGTTTGAATCCTAAAATCTATTTGGACCCACCACAAACTATCCATTTGCACCTAAAACCACCCTAGCTAATCTCTCCTTCCTCCTCCATGCCCACCTCCGTGCCCTCCAAGCACTGCACGCCCTCCACGCTCTTTCATCACTGCACGCCCTCCGCGCCCTCCGCGCCCTCCACTTGCACTGTGTGCCCTCCTCCGTGCCCTCCTGTGTGCCATCCACGCCCTCCTCCGCAGCCTCCGCACCCTCCTCCACGGCCCGCCAACCACGTCCTACTGTATTTGGTCCTCCTCCGCTCCTCCTCTTTCGACTCCAGCCTGACGCTCTACTTCCAACGGCCACCTTCAAGTGCTCTTCAGCCAGCAAATGAAAGACTAAATACTTCTAATTACTCAATTTGGAAGTTCAGAATGGAGTCTATTTTGATACTCCAGGATGTTATGGACATTGTGCTTGGTGTTGAGGAGGAGCCTCAAGCACAGGCTAAAATTCCTAAGTATAGGAAGAGAGCTAGAATGGCTCTACATTTCATTAAGATGAATGTATCTAATGAAATTTTGAGAGAAATAGGATCTTGCACCACAGCTAAGGATGCTTGGGATGCACTTAAATCCATCTATGAAGCAAAGAATATTTCTAGAATACTCACTCTTAGGAATCAGATTTTCCAAAGTTTTCAAAGAAGTGAGGAGAGTGCATCAAACTATGTTCTGAGAGTTAAAGATTTACACAGAGAGCTTTCTTGTGTTGGTGTGACTATTAACCAAGATGAGCTGGTTCAAGTCATTCTAAATGGCTTGAAAGATGACTATGATAATCTTGTTCAATCCTTTGCCATTAAGGAGGATGTGCCTAATCTAGAAACTCTTCAAGGAATTCTTATTTATGGAGAAGCTAGGAGGGCACAAGTGAAAGTCTTACAAAGCGAAAAACTCGTCTGGCTAGCCCAACCTGCACCAGACTCAAGGCCACTCTCTCAAGCAGAGATGAATCTCTTCAGGCGTCAGGTGCAGGTATATAGCCAAACGTTAAACAACTATCAGGCGGAGTTCGACAAGTACCGGGCAAGCGCAACTCACGAGCTCTCCCAGGTTAAACAAGCCCTCAAGGCTTGCCAACAGTACATGGAGAAGAAGACCCAACCCAACCCAGTGGTGATTCCACCGCCACCTGTTTTTAATGCTGCACAGGCAAGCACGAGCCAGGACCAAGGCCAGCAAGCAGCAGTCATGATCAAGGGTCCGAAGGCCAAGACCAAGGACCAGTTGATACGGGTGCTGAAATGCGGGACCAAGGCAAAGACGCAAGTCCGAGCCAAAGCCAAGAGGAAGGACAAGCCTCCTCATCAAGAGGCTAGCGTACCATATCTGCCAGCCGAGCCTTCCGATGACCAAAGTACGTGGAGGAGAAAATAAACGAATTTCTAGCTAAGTATCCCCATGAGTCATCAAGAGGCGGCTGGCAGATATCATTTTCGGCACAAACAATAAAGGCAACGAGCTGCAAGCACTACCTGCCCTCCAACCACAACCAGAGTGGTGTCAGCAGCTCTTTGAAAGAAACCTTGCGGCCATCAGGGCCTATGTGACACGTCCGCAACGACTACGGGTGAACGCGCACTTCCTGCCACGCACACGACGATCCAAACCGACGGAATGCGGCACCCCTCTAAACAAGATCACTATTCATAATTTCAATTGGCCAAGAATTCCATCAGAGCACGGTTGGATAGGGATGTAGATGCCCGAAGCGCTCTCACCCTATTTGCCAATAAATATTTCAACTGTCTTGATCCAACAGTCCGCGCGATAGCCACTTATGCCCGGGACTTAGAGCACTTAATGGGAATTGAAACCAAGTGGGACAATTTTCTCCCTCCCATATTCTTTGATCCTAATAAGGCGCTAGCCTCTGACAAAGTCGAAGATCAGCTGCCAGTCGCTCGAGTCTAGTATCGAGCTGCATTCCTTGGCGATCCCTGGACGTGCAGATTCCAAGCGTGGGTCGACCAAGACTGGCTGACAGGAGTCCACAAGTCCCTTCACACACCCAAGGACTTGAAGAAACTGGACCGCATTAATTTTATGGAAGACATCACGGGCTACCTGATCCACCAGAGGCGGGCCAAGAAGACTCTCTACTAACCGACAGAGTGCCGAGGAACCGGCACTACTTTAGGCCGTGAGTCCTGTTGGGGGTATTCCCAACACATTGTAAATAAATAAAATTGACCAATATATTGTGTTGCGAGAGCATGACATCATGCGCGTATAAACCCATGGCTAAATGAACACGCAAGTTAAGTTGTAAATAAAATAATAGACTTGGGTCCCTTTGTAGTTAAAATAAAACTTGAGGCCCAAAGTCAATTTTAAACTTAGAGTGTACTTTTTTAGAGTTGGGTCCAATATTGGACTCACATGAATCTTGTGATTTTCAATGTACTTTTTGTGGATCCTTGGATCAAGTTGGGTCCAAGATGAATGGATAAGATCAATGTAAATATTAGCCAATAGGATTTCGGGGCAAGGGCCTTCCCCATTTATAACAAGACACCACTTCTACTCTATTTCCATGCTTAATGAGAAGGAGGAAACTCTACCACTTTTTGGAGAGAAGCATCCTCATTTGCTATTCACTACTTGCTAATGCTTTTGATTGTATTTTCCATTGCTTTCTATTTTCATGTTATTTGGTTGTCTTAGTTAATGTTTTTCCATTAGCAAGCATAAGGAGCATTTGAGCTAACCTCCACTCTCACTCTCTATCTCTCTCTTTTTCTCTTCTCTTCTCAATTTCTTCTAATCTTCCTTTTCCTTTCACCTACAATCATGATGAAGGAAATTTAGGGGAGTAGAGTTAGTGGAAGTAGTGTTAGTGGTGGTAGAGCTAGACGAAAAGTAGGAAACTAACTAAAAGTAGTATCTAGGCATAGTTAGGTGCCTATCCAGTGAACTAACCCTTGTTGACAAACGGGAGGGCTATTACTATAGCAGATATTCGACCCTACATTATTTTACAATTCTCCACACCTGGGAACATCCTCCACACATGTGAGATTCACTCACAAACTTCTAACATAAGAATACCAAGCTTTATTTTTGCCAATTTCTCACAAAAGCCATCGAAGTGCAACTCAATCTTCAAGGAGATCCACAGCTGACCAGCAATCCACCATTATTGTTGGTCACAATTAAGAAGCTGCTAGTATGATCCAAGCTAACGAGTTTTTAGTGAATGCGGAAACCTTAGTCATGGCCATCAAGGCCCTATCTTATTTTGCCCAAGGGCATAAATATCCAAAAAATACATACAGAATCATTTTTGTCGAAAGAGATGTTGCTCTTAAAGTGTTCAATTACGTGCCAAAAAATGTTCCTATGAGATCATCTGCTCTAAATTCTCAGTTTAAGGATACTTTAAAACAGTTAATGGATGAGTTCAATGATGTTTTATCAACGAACAACCCACTTTTGAGAAAGTATGGTTGTAGCAAGACTCGTTGCAAAGAGAATGCATATAACATATAGAATGTGTATTTTCCTCTAGTCTTGCTAGATGTCAACTTTGTTGTGGATCGATAAGCTATTTCAATCATGTGAACAAATATGATATAACTTCCTTTGTGAGCTTTGCCACAAAAATGCTCTTACTTTTTATTTTTATTTTTCTACCAATTTGATTCTTATTTAACTTTGAGCTAAGGATAAGGCTAAGGACATCGAATTGTGAAATGTCCCTACAAGGGACAATATGCATCCTTCTGTCGAGAATGCGGTTATGGACACTGTTTCAAGAATTGTCCATTTAAACCTGGAACCGGTGCACCTCTCAACTTCATTGCGATACAACAACAGCAGTTCCAGCAGGGATGCCATCAGAAAGACACCAATTCCACGCTCATGTGTTAGCCGTCACGCGAGCACAGAAGAGGAAGGAAGTGGCTCCCTCACCATCCCCCTCAGATACTGACGACCAACCCTCAACTTCAGTGCCATATCCGAATGTGAGGGAAGAAAGAAGACAGTACCATAAAATAAGACACCGGGTACAGAAGACACAAGCAGATGAAAAAGAGCAAGAAAAAGACAATCCCACGGAACTCCAACTGAAGGTGAACGGGAATCGCAAGTGGGCTCACCACTGCGCACTGATCAGAATGATCAATTGCACCAACATGAACCACCCTTTCTCATGGTGGAGCTCGAGGAACCACGCACTGAAAGGCTCACACTTTTACTAGCGATTCGTGTTAGTTTACCACTCGGGGAACTACTGCGGATTGCACCACAAGCGAAAAGCCTTCTAGCTGAATGGGCCAAAGCAGATGAAGAGCCAGTAGTGCCTGAGCCCATATATTGTACGGGCTATGAAGAAACAAGTAACGTCCTCCACATCGGGGTAGCATGGGAAAGTGAGGAACACAACATCACTTTACCAATCAAACACAAGAGATACGAGGACGAGGCAGCAGTAGATGGAGGATCGGGTGTTAATTTGATCTCCACTACTTTATATGAAAAATGGGGCTTGCAAGGATTGAAGCCAGCAAGATTCGCCATCAAGTTGGCAGATCAATCCTGTGTGAAACCAAAAGGTGTAGTTATCGATGTCCCTGTAAAAATCGCAGGCATGCAGTTCGTGATCACTTTTGTAGTCATGGATATACCTGAATCTCCAATTGCATACTGTGTGTTATTGGGATGACCATGGTAGTACACAACTGGGGTACAGGGAAACTCACCTTCGAGAACAGAGAGCAGGTTGTAAAGGTTGATCCAACCACATGGGCGGTGAAACCTATTGCACCCAGGGCTGATGACGGATCATCAATGACAGATCATATGATTGATCGCCCAAGGCCAACCAAGGGAGGTCACTATGTCAAGATGGACTCGGATATAGCGTCATCTTCTACGTAGGTGATAGAAAACCAAAAGATGACCAGTCGGGCTAAGATCAATATGCTAAAAGAGGAATCTTGACAAGCTCTAGTTCATGAGATGCCTGAAATTTTCAAGAATTATACCTTGGACGACGTGATAATTATGATGCCTCAAGCTCAATGAGAACTTGATCAAAGTCAGGCACCAATGAAGCAAGTCTTTGAGGGACCTACGCGAATACAACCGATGAACCTTGCCGAGCCAGGAGAAGAAGAAAAGATAGTGCATGTGGGAGAGAAGCTAACTCCCACACACCTCAAGAGACTACGATCCTTGTTGGTGGAATATAAAGCGCCATTCAAAAAGTGGGGATTGGATTACATCGGTCCCATTCACCCTGCGACAAGGAGTTCCCAGGCTCGATACATAATTGTGGCCACAGACTATCTCACCAAGTGGGTCGAAGCCAAGGCAGTAAGAGTAGCTGATGCTAGGATCACTGCCAAGTTCCTTCATGAAAATATCATTGTGCGCTTCGGATGCCCGATGGAGCTAGTCAGTGATCACGAGAGTCATTTTATCAATGAGACCATCAAGGTCCTGTTGGAGGAATTCTTCGTGATCCATAGAACCAGTATGCCTTATTACCCTCATGGTAACGGGCAAGTAGAATCATCCAATAAGATCCTGTGTAGCGTGCTCATGAAAACAGTTGAAGCTAGCAGATCATATTGGGAACATAAGTTGCATGCTACTCTATGGGCATTTAGGACAACATATAAGGGAAGCACTGATCAAACACCTTTTTAATTGGTATATGGTCAGGATGTTGTAATGCCAATAGAGTTTCTAGTTCCTTCATTAAGGATTGCTACAACACAACACCTGAATGAATCCAAATCTCTACAACTACGCCACGAACCTCTGCATAAACTCTGTGAAACACGCTTACTAGTTGTTCATGCACTGGCAGCTGAAAAGAAAAAGACGCAAAGCATGGCATGATCGCAAGTTATAAAAGAAGGACCTTCACTCTGGAAATCTGGTCTTGATGTATAAAACCAAAGCGATCAAGTTAAAAAATTAAAATTCACAGGCGAAGGTCCTTATCGGATCAAGGAACTTCTTAATCATGGAGCCGTGAATTTAGAGAAGCTAAATGGGACACCGTTCGATACACCCATCAACGGTAGCCGGTTGCACAAGTACTGTGGCCACCGCAGTGAGATAGATCCAGATTGGTGGTGGCACATTACGAAAAGCTATTCTGATAGACCATCACCACTAGATCTAGGAAGATCAAGCCAAATCAAGCTAGATCCATCAAGATTCGGCTAGATCTGGCAAGATCGAATAAATCCATCAGAATCCAAGAGGGATTCAGATCTAGATGGGATCAAGAAGGAAGCAGATCATCAGATTATGTCAATAAGTCCCCTAAAATTGCAGATCAAAGACCTCGATCTCAGTAACTATGGCAAATTAAGGGAAAATTTCAACCAAAATTGATGGGACTGTTACCAATTATCCATCAAAACTTCCAGAGAACTACCAACAGTCAGATCAAGCATGGATGAAGCTGATTACCAGTTTACAAAAGCTAAAAATCAGAGAATCTCAAGATCTCGTCAAAAAACACTCTAAAAGAGCACTTTTTTCATGATTTTTGGAGATCCTCTCGGAGATAGCTTTTGAAACTTGGACAGTCACTAGATTTGATCTAGATGCATTTCTAAAAATCTCTGTGAGAGTTCTTGATGGAGGAATAATCATTTTTAAGTGTGTGCGAGAGTTCCCAGAAGCTGAATCTTCAGAACCCTCGCAAAGCATCAAGATCATCCTACCAACTCTCGCAAGGTGCTAAATGGAATTAGAGTAGTAAAATTAGTCTGCCTACATGGTCTGATCTTGAAAATACAATCACAGGAACATGTTGTACGAGAGATGACTTTCTGCGAGAGTTGAACCCTCGAAGAACCTTCGCATGGCAGTCAAATCACCTTCTGAACTCTCGTAGACTTCCCCGAGGTCTTAGAATTTTGTGAAGAAGGTCCCTGCCAAAATTTGGGTGGAACTGAACAAAGGAAAGTGGATTTCACCTAATACGCCTCTAAATTCCGCTATATAAGGGCTGAATTTGAGTCATTTGTCACCTTTGCTGGTGAAGCTCTGCTGAAATTTCCAAGTTCTCTGTTTGTGACCAAACTTCCTACCAGCTATCATCTGCTCATATTGAGCACAGATCTGCGCTTTGAGCTACAGTTCTTGCCATCCAACACTCATTATTCACAGTTTTTTGTCGTTTCCACACCTTTTTACCTTTTCCACCGTTTTTTCTACTTTTTTGTCCTTTAACTATCACTGCTAACATGGCCTCCTCATCCTCTGAAGACTCTGGCACCAAACAGGTGATCCAGCATGAATTCCCCAAGGCCATACAGATTTGGCCCTTACCCTCTAACGCTCTGATCCAACCCTGGATACAGACAACCAAGCCACTTCTTGAGGCAATGGATTTTTACCCGATGCTTTTCCATTTTGAGATTAACATGGGCCTCGCCCTTCACGCTTATGCCACCTGAGATGCGTCGAAGACACGCTTCCACTTCTTGTACCAAGGTACCACGTACAAGGTCAGGATTAACACAAACTCGATGGTCACCGTTGGCATTATGTCTGGTGACCGTTAGCCCATCTCCCATCGTCAGGCCAAAACTCTGATCAAATCTTTCGTCACCCAAACTGCACGAAAAATCCCAATCCAGACTAACAATGGTTACCTGATAGATGCTATCACGGAACCCGTCATTCAGGTGGCTGCACATCTGTTGAATAACTTTTTGATTATTTCAACATTTTGCAAGGACAGAATCCAGTCCAACCTGCTGAGTCAGATAGTGGAATCCTTTTTGGAATTCTCTGGCCCCTCAGTTGTGCCATACGACTGACATAGCTTCGTCATTCGTGAACTAACCATCTCCATTAACCCCAACAACTGTGAGGGTATTGCAACAGGTCCCCTGTTGTGTAATTTTGCCTACGCACTTCTCGAGGCAAAAGTGCGCGGTTTCCACTGCTCATCCCTTTTGTCTTCCATCGTGCCGCACACTAACCTCTATTTGCCATCTCAAGCATCCACCTCCTCCCAATCTGCAGTTACTGACACAACGGCCAACAAACAAATGTGTGGCGCTGCCTCTACATCTTCATCTCCACCTATTACCCGAAGACTCACCACCACCACTGCACTAACGGCTCCTTCAACCACCACCACTTCTTCTTTCGTGCAGCCTTCCTCTCCTGTCTCTGTTGTCACTACCCCACTTCCTATTCCATCCACAATTGTTTCTATGTCCATTCCCGTTTCCTCTATTGATACCACTTCCGTTTCTGTCCCATTATCCACTACTTTGTCCATCAATGCAAGTGGAACTCACAAAACTACAGCACGAGCTGATTCTAGCTCAGCAATATGAACAAGAAGGGCATCGGGAGATTGCCAAGCTATAGCATAAGGAGGAGGGCCTCAATCTTTACATCCAAAGCCTCTCCAAAGCGTTGAAAGAGGCCTCCATGAAGGTGCGGAGCTTCAATCCTAAGCGTCCCAACAACTTGCTCCACTCCAGACACAACTACAGATTTACGAAGCAGAGAATACGCGCCTGGGGGTGGAAGTCAAAGCCCTACAGAATGAAAAGCTTGCCTGGTTAGCTCAACCTGCACCAGACTCAAGGCCGCTATCTGAATCAGAAATGAATCTCTTTCGGCGTCAGGTGCAGGTCTATAGCCAAACCTTAAACATCTACCAGACGAAGTTCGACAATTATCGAGCAAGAGCAACTAACGAGCTTGCCCAGGCCAAACAAGCCCTCAAGGCTTGCCAATAATTCATGGAGAAAAAGGCCCAGGCCACCCCCGTGGTAATTCCACCACCACCTGTTTTTTACGCTGCACAGGCCAGTACCAGCCAGGACCAAAGCCAGCAAGCAGCAGGAGGATTTAGACAAGACCAAGGGTCCGAAGGCCAAGACCAAGGACCAACAGATACAGGCGTGGAGACGCGAGACCAAGGCCAAGGCGCAAGTACCAACCAAAGCCAAGAAGAAGGACATGCAACATCTTCCATAGGTTCACGCACCATGTTTGCCAGTCGGTCCTTCCGAAGACCAAAGTCCGTGGAGGAGAAAATAAATGAATTCTTATCAAAGTATCCCCACGAGTCATCAAGAGGCGGCTGGCAGATATCGTTTTCAGCTCAAACAATAAAGGGCAAGGAGCTGCAAGCATTACCCGCCCTCCAACCACAACCAGAGTGGCATCAATAGCTGTTTGAAAGAGACCCTGCAGCCATCAGGGCCTATGTGACAAGTCCGCAACAATTACGAGTGAACGCGCACTTCTTCATGCCATGTACACGATGAACCAAATGGGCGGAATGCGACACCCCTTTGGACAAAATCACAATCCAAGATTTCAATTGGCCAATCTTTCCATCAGAGTACGGTTGGACTACGGATGTAGATGCCAAAAGGGCTCTCACGACATTCATGAATTACTATTTCAACTGCCCTGATCCAACAGTCTGCGCGGCAGCCACTTACGCCCAAGACTTAGAGCATTTAATGGGAATCGAAACTAAATGGAACAATTTTTTCTCCCCCATATTCTTTGATCTTAATAAGGCGTTACCTTCCGACAAAGTCGAAGATCAGCTGCCAGTCGCTCGTGTGTATTATCGAGCTACCCTTTTTGACGATCCATGGACAAGCAGATTCCAAGCGTGGATCGACCAAGATTGGCTGATAGGAGTCCACAAGTCCCTTCACACGCCCAAGGACTTGAAGAAACTGGACCACCTCAACTTTATGGAAGACGTCACGACCTACCTGATCCAACAGAGGTGGGCCAAGAAGACTCTCTACTGAACTGGCAAAGTGCTGAGGGACCGGCACTACTTCAAGCTGTGGGTCCTGTTGGGAGTATTCCCAACGAATTGTAAATAAATAAAATCGACCAATAAAATGCGTTGAGAGGGCATGGCATCCTATGCGTATAAGCCCATGGCCCAATGAGCACGCAAGCTTAAGTGTAAATAAAATAAAATAGACTTGGGCCTTTGAATTAAAATAAAACTAGAGGCCCAAAGTGATTTTTAAACTTAGAGATTACTTTTTAAAGTTGGGTCCAAATTGGGACTCACATGAATCTTGTGAACTTCAATGTACTTTTTGTGGACCCTTGGATCAAGTTGGGTCCAAGATGAATGGATAGGATCAATGTAAATATTAGCCAATAGGATTTTGGGGCAAGGGCCTTCCCCATTTTATAAAAAGGCACCATTTGTACACTACTTTCATGCTTAATAAAGAGGAGGAGACTCTATCATTTTGAGAGCTCAAGCATCCTCATTTGCTAATCACTCTTGCTTATGCTATTGTTGTGATTGCTTGTTATGTCCATTTCCCATGCTTTTTGGTTTATGCTAGTTAAGGGTTTTCCATAAGCGATGAAATTGAGCATTTGAGCTAACCTCCATCTCATCTCTCTCTCTTTCTCTCTTCTCCTTCTTCTTCCTCTTCTATTCTATCCTCTCTCTTCACACAAAATCATAATGAAGTTAGTTAGAGGAGTAGAGTTAGTGTGAGTAGTGTTAGTGGAGGCAGAGTTAGATGCAAAGTAGGAAACTAACTAAAAATTGCATCTATGCATAGTTAGGTGCCTATCCAGTGAACTAACCCTTGTTGACAGGCAAGAGGGCTATACTATGCAAGAACATTCGACCCTACAGTAAACTATTAATTTGCTACAACGAGAGATTGTGGGCATGAATTCTAAGGTGCTTTAGATGATGACCCAATCCAGTTAGGCCATGTTGCACTCTATGCTACTTGTGTAATGTTTCTACGTGGCAAGGCATATACATGTTGATAGCCAAAAAACAACTAAGAAAAACAAAAACTCTAAAAATCGAAAAAGAACATAAGATTCGCTGGTGAGTGACTCTATCTTTCAGATAGCCTCCTCCCACGACTGCAACGATTCTATTCCCTTAAACTAATAAAAACTAAAAATTGGAAGAAAAATCTCTACGTGGTGAGCCTTCTCTATCTTTTAGATAGCGTCCATTGGACTTTGTCGGTTGCCAACTTCTTGACTTCCTCAGTTACCATTGGCATGATGGATTCTACAATCTCTATCTTCTGTAATGGTTTTACTTGTTTGCCCAAGGCTATCTTTGCGTACCTTGGGACTTTTGTCAAATTGTCTTCTTCATCACTCGCTTCATAACCTGGTGGCACTAAGATTTTTCTTTTGTAGTGCGTTCGAGGTGGAAGGGTCACCACAAATGCATGTTGGTTTAGCCTCCTGGTTATTTGTGAATTTTTCATTAGGCAATCTCGGCATGGATGATTAACTCCGCATTGTGAATATGAGGGATCAAATGTTGATGGATCCCCTCGGTGTGGACATTCAGCAGAGTGGTGTTTTCCTTTGCATCCATAGCACCTAGCTGAATGTCGTATGCCATCGCCTCTAAGTTGATAGGCATACACCGGTAACAGATTCCGCTTAGGATCTTTCACAAAATAGACTGGTAGGCTGTTATGGTCCTCCATTGAGTTTGGTGACATGCAAGAGGATATAACCAAAACTTCCACCTTGCCACTGTTCGTTGAAGAAACTTGCGATTTAGATGGATCAATCTGACATCCATTCTTCTAGTGAGCTCCTTGTTGGCTTGATTTTGCTTCTGACCATTGAATCGCTGGATCTTGTTGTCGAAGAGCTTGTTGCTCTGCATTTTGTCCTTTTTATAAGCACAAATTCTTGACACACATGGTACTTGGATGATCTCCAAAGCAGAAGGTACATTTGTCCTTTTCAAGAAACTTAATAGAGCGAGCATAAGCTTGCTGACAGCTTGAAGTGCAAGGTTCTTGGTCTTCCGCAGCAATTGATATGCTTGACTTGGCTGCACTTTGTTGTCTTGCATGGGGTTCCATTCTTGTTGGATCATCGTTCAATGTCGACCTTTGTTCCTCTGATTTTCCATCTGATGATTCATCAGAGTGAGGAAAAATTCTTCTTCTCGAGGGAGATTTCCATCAAGGCAGCATACTTACAAAGTTGTACAAGTGACGCATAGGATGCTAATCTTCCATACCAAATCTGATCCTTTTAGACAGTCCGGCATAGTATTTGGCCATGATAATGTGTTGGAAATCGGGAGATCACAATCCTTCACTAGATGATAGATCCGATAAATGTAGTCTCGGACTGTTTCATTAGGGAACTTTTTTAATTTCGATAATTCTACAAGGGCGGTCTTCATAGTTCAGCACTAGAATGTCACAAAGTAGCTGGTTGGTGAATTGCTTCAAGGTTTGCTCAATAATGCTGGTGTTCCAATTTTTTTTTTTTTTGAAGATGGAGAAGAAGAAGAAGAGAAAAGAGCAAGTAAAAAGATTGACAGTAAGGATTGAAAAGTAAAAGAAATTAATTTAACAAATGAGAGAGCGGATGGAAGATTGAATGGAGATGGACAAGAAAAATGAAAATGATGGATGGATGGTAACTGATATGAAGATCACTCACCACCAAGCCTCTTGGTGCAATGATCCAAGGGAAAGTGCAATCACGCAGCCTTCAACGGAGAAGTGCAATGATCAGGGAAAGACTAAGGTTAATGATTGCTCCTCAACGAACAAGATCCAACCAAAGTCTCCTTGTTCCACAATGCAGTAGCCCAAACCAATGCCAAACCCGGGAATATCCATTCTTCAAAGGCCAAATCCAGGGAATCCAAGCCCAAATAGGCCTCCAGTACAGCAAGCACCAATGCCTACAATGACAAAGCCTTGTCCTCAATCTATGATATTGACTGTTGAGGAAAGTTGTCAGGTTATGGCATACCTCGAATACCTGGACAGACAAGAAAGTCAAGCTAGCATGTCATATCTACCTTACAATTTGGGGGAGTCTATGACATTGGGACTAGTTGCACCGATCTCTTAACCGGACAATTTTTGTAGCAATGTCCGTATCTGCATTCTTTGCAAAAGGCCATATATTATCCCTTATAAGGACATTCAACAATTCTGTGGCCTATGTCGCATCTGAGGCAACCATAGATCCTACCTCCCTGACATTGAGGTTGTGCACTGTAGATTGCATAGTATTCGTTGATTGCCGAATCGACAAATGTGTCTTCAGGTTTATGCCACTACTGCTGCTTAGGTTGGAATGGCAGTTCTTGCTATGTTGCAGCCAGATTTATATAAGCCACTTGATTGTTAGTTGGCCCTGGTGGTGCAAATAGTGCCATGCGCTGCTGATTCATTGGCGTTCCATATTGTGATGCCGCATTCGGTGCTCCCTAATAGTAAGGATAAGAGGTCTGGTACTGATTCCTCTTTTGTTGTATGATCCGAGGCTTGAATGGAAAAAATGACATTTCGTACGAAGATGCATTGCACAGGTGGCAAAATTTTTGGGACAGTTTGAGATTTTGTTTCAAAACTGAGCACTTATTTGTTGTATGGTTTTGAGTACAAATTGGACACCATACACTTTTTCTTCGGGGATATTGCAGCTGGTTTTGTTCTGGTGGATTTGGAGTTGGTGCTACAACTCCCTGCAAGGCCTTAAGAATCTGATCAAACTGTATCGTAAGTTGTTCCATCTGTTGCTTGTGTAACTTTGTCATTTTTTCCATTAGCAGATCTACCAAGGGAGTAGTATTATGGGTAGTTAGATATGATTCATTGTCTGGACCCTCATCTTCTTCCCTGATCACATCTTCCATTGCTTCTTGCAATGTAGCATATTGATCTCGTTTTTCTAGCTCTCTTCTGATACTTCGTGGTAACCCGACAAGGAACCACATAATGACCACATGATCAGAAGTTAGGGATGCATTGCATTCAGATATTAAATTCTTGACCTGTTCAATGTAGTCCCTGACCCATTCTCTCTTTTTCATTTTGACCTTGCTCAATAGGAGAAACCTAGGATCTTTCTTGGTCTTAAGCACGTGATAAGGGCCACTTTAATCTCTTTCCAAGTGAACTTTTCTTCATTTGAGAGATTGCATCTTGCACTGCCATACTCAGTGACATTGGAAACATCATCAACTTTTTCGCTGGTGTTCGCTTGCCATAGATCTCGCATGCTTTCTCATAGATCTGGAAAAATTTGATCGGATCTGACGATCCGTCATATTTTGGCATCTCAAGTCGAGGTGCTCTCCAAACTGCCTGCAGGGGTGCGACAAGAATAGGTGGGTCCATTGGATTCATTTCTGCAACCTCGATTTGCACAGTTGCTACTCTGGATAGGTTTAGAGCTTGATTTGCAATCCTTCTAGGTACTAATCATCTGAGATTCATTCAACAAAAATGTCCAGAGTAGCTATGGATCTTGATGGATCTGTGGAATTCATGCTGGATCTTAGGAATCTGATCAGTCTGGGTTGCCGAAAGTGTGATTTTAGGCCTCTTACAATGGTTTTTCCTTAATAACTTTTTTATCTTTGCTCCAATTGGCCTGATATTTTCACAGTAACTATTAATCTAGTCTACAAAGGCTACTTGTATGAGGGTTGGTTGTGCACAGGTTCTTCCACTATTTTACAATAAAAAATCTTGACTTTTTAGATCTGTTGGAAATTAACTTACACAAGCTTGTCAGGGTTTGGATCTGGGGTGGATCTGGCTCTGTTCCAAGGGTAGAAGGTTTTTTCTTATAGATCAAGAAGTTATGGTTGTCTACGAGGGTCCAAAAGCACTTTATTGATCACAAATTAGTCATCTTTGGTAACTAGCATTCGTAGGTTCATCATATGGAAAAAAATATTTTGAAGATATTGGGATGGTCTTCAAAGGTTACTTCTATGAGGATTTGATGGATCTTCTGGTTTAGATCTATGTGGGTAGGGGAGTAGTGGACATTTACCCATAATTGCTTGGGACTGTTGACATACGCCCTGAAGGCCACAAGGTTTCGTTCAAACAGTCTTTTTCACCATTCTGGTTGGGTGCCTAGGGTCGGAATGTAGGCCAACTCATTTTCCTTGATCTCTTTGATGGTGACAGATAATTGCCAACCACCGTGTGAGCTTTCGTGTGGAAATATTGCCAGGTAGGTCTTGATTTCATCCTCTACCATTGTGGGCTTTCGGAATGCGCAACTGGAGGAGATCAATCTCGAGCTTTGGGATGAGGAAGCTTGCACTTGGCTCGGATCTACTTGTTGTGTATGATTGAGGCCTGTGTCTTGCCCTTAAGTATCAGCTCCCATTGTGTCTTGGTGTCCTTGATCTTGTGCACTTGATCCATGATCTGGACTTTAGTGATGTCCTCAAAGGATGCTTCATTACTTTCCTTAGAAACTTTTACACTTAGTTCCATAGTAGTTTCAACTCCTTTACAATCAATCATGCCAAATCTTGCTAAGATTGGTCTAGCATACTTAGATTGACATATGAAGGTAAAATCATTACTTCTAGTGACTTCTATTCCAAGTATAACTTTAAGAAGTCCTAGATCTACCATCTTAAATTCACTAGACAAGGAAAATTTTACATTCTTGATGCCATCTAGATCATTTCCTATGAGTATAATGTCATCAACAAATAAAACTAAGATAATGATCTTTCCATCATTACATTTGTAGTACAATGATGGTTCATAAGAACTTACAACAAATCCAATGGAAATAAGATAGGAATGCAACCTAGAGTACCGTGCTCTTGGTGCTTGCTTGAGTCCATAAAGACTCTTCTTCAAGAGACACACCTTGGCTTCTTCTCCATCTTTGATGAAGCCCTCGGGTTGGCACATGTAGATTTCCTCTTCCAAGAATCCATTGAAGAAAGCATTTGTCACATCAAGTTGGAAGAGCTCTCATTTGAAAGAAGTTGCAAGACATATGATTAATCTAATGGTCACAAGCTTTGCAACAGGTGCAAAGGTTTCATCATAATCTATGCCTTTGACTTGCAAAAAACCTTTTTCTACAAGTCTAGCTTTGTACTTATGAATGGAACCATCTTGATTATATTTCAATCTATATATCCGTTTACAAGTAAGAGGCTTCTTTCCATAAGGCAAATCAACAAGTTTCCAAGTTTGATTTTCCATTTATTCAAAATCTACTTGCATAGCTTTCCTCCAATATTGAGACTTATTTGCTTCCTCAAAACTAGTTGGTTCTTCAAGCATAGTAGTCAAGAAAGTATAAGAGTCGAGTAGTTGATAATCTTCCCTTTGCTCCCCTTTGTCACTATAAGTGAGCCTTGATGGCTCAATCCTTGTCCATGTTGATCTTCTTGGCACCCTTGGACTTGGAGTAGGTTCCACTTGGTCTTCATCTTCATGAAGCTCCTCCTCGGCCATAGCATGATCTTTGACAAGTTGAGTGTTGTTGGAAGTCACCTTTCCTTTGGCTTGGAGAGATTCATCAAAAAGTACATCTCTACTGGCAACAACTTTTTTTGTAATAGGATCATATATCCTATAAGCTTTCTTACTTTCACTATAGCCAACAAAGATGCCTTTGAAAGAAGTGGCATCTTCTTTTTTCCTTGTTTCTAAAGGAATATGTACATAACAAGTACATCCAAAAACTTTCAAATCACTAAGATTTGGCTTTTTGCCAAACAATACTTCATAAGGTGTAAGTCCTTTAATGGCACTATTAGTCATTCTATTACAAAGAAAGTTTGCACATAAAATAGCTTCTTCGCAAAATGAAATAGGAAGAGATGCATCTAATCTCATAGCTTTAGCACACTCACATAGTGTCCTATTCTTTCTCTCAACTACTCCATTTTGTTGTGGATTATATGTACAAGTAAACTCTCTCTTTATGCCACTCGTTTCACAAAACTCTTTCATACTATTGGAGATGTACTCCCCTCCATTATCACTTCTTAATACTTTCAAGCTAGTATTAAGTTGCTTTTCCACAAGAGTTTTGAACTTTACAAAGGACTCAAAACTTCACTTTTTTTAGACAAGAGATAAACCCAAGAGTATCTTGATTTATCATCAATAAAAGTGACATATATAAGAGCTCCACCATTTGATTCATGTGAAAATGAATGAACATCCGAGTGTATAAAGTCAAGAGGAGAGTTAGATCTTATCAAAGATCTCTTGAAAGGAAGCTTATGAGATTTGGAGAGTCCAAAAGCTTCACAAAGCTTGCCACACTTGGATATGGTTTTGGGAAGTCCTCTTGCTAGCTCCTTTGTCACCATGGTCTCCATAGATTTGTAGTTAGGATGGCCTAACCTTTTGTGCCATAATTCCACTTGAGTGAGCTCCTCCCTTGCCATGTTCACACTTCCAACTATCACATTAGCATTCAATTTGAATAACCTCCCTTGCTTGAAACCACTAGCAATACATTTTTTATCTTTCAAGATATAATATGCTCCATGCTTGAAATGTACATCTAATCCACTATCCATAAGTTGTCCTACACTCAACAAGTTCTTTGTAATTGAAGGTACATAAAGAACATTGTCTAGATCTACTTTTTTAGATAATCCTAGACATAAAGGAATGGATCCAACACCTACAATCTCACATTCTTGATCACTTGCAGTGAAGATAAATCTCTTAGAACTATTGTAAGAAAGTAGATTAGAAAAGTAGTCTTTTTGGTGAGTCATGTGAGAGCTTGTCCCACTATCAATCCACCAAGTGTGTTGATTAGATGTTTGTGGTGAGAATACCATCAAAGATAGATTGTCTTATTCCTCCTCCTCAATCACAAGATGACAAAATTTCCAGAATTCACACGTGTGGGGAATGTCCACGAGTGATTGATCTTGATTAAGCTTTGTGATTAGCACTATAACCTGATTCTAGATTGATCAACAAAAACTAGTTTAGAAGAAATGGCTAATTCACAATCTAGCATGCTAATCAACAGAATATAATAGCAATGAATCAAAGAATGAATAAAAGTACAAGACTTCAGTGTATGAGTATTAGCCTCAACACGAGTTAGAGAGAGAAAACTAGAGAGATAACAAGCAATATTAGTTTAGATCCAAAATGGCATGAGATAGTGTGAAGATGTGTATTTATTAAACAACGAATATACATCCGAATGAAGTAATATATATTCACATAAGAAGACAAGAGCTGGATACATTTATAATGAAGGGACCTGCCTATATTTTTCGCGACATACTAAATATCACATATAAAGGACAAGTCCTCAGCAATGAAGCGACATCTACAACAACCCTTAAATAAAGACACTTACATGAAACGACTCGATCCGAATCGACAATTCTAACTATAGTAATCTAAACTCAGGGTTAGATACATCTTTGCGGTATAATCTACATACGTGTCAGATATATATTGGTTAACCTTATTCAGTAAAGCGACACGCCTCTAATTTATAAAGACGTGATTGTTCGCTCTGAAGATGATAAAGAGAAGACACGATTCAGTCTTACTCACCAGGAGATATAGTTTATGTATTCGCTAAGAGATAAAAGTTTATGTACTTGTGAGAGATCTTCTGAAGTACTCTAACAATCTTTCTTATATAAATCTATCTCTGGTCAGACAGTTGCATAAGCACATTACAGTCTATGCTGTGTATCCGTGAAAGTGTTCTAACGAACTGTCTTAAAACTAACTTATTCGTTCATTCGAATATTTGTTCGACACTCGAATACTTGTTCGATACCCGAATAACGTTTATCATCAGAAGTCTATCTCAGTCATCGATAGAAAAGTATGTATACAACTGAATTAATAGTCCCTGTCTGAAGAATTGAGATAAGATATTTGTATTCTGAATATCTCCGAACATATGTTTCTAACATATTCGAAGATTATACAAGAGATTTAACTCTGAGGAGAACACTAGTTGTTGAGGACTACTGTTTAACTTTTGTTAATCCAAGAATAAGATTAACTTTGATCACTGATGAACGAATACATCGAAATCAATCCGAATTCTTGCCGACACCTTAATCAGATAGAGTGGAGTACATTCGTACTACTCTGATAACAATTCTCTTGTAGAACGCCAATTCTTCGATTCGAAAGAGAAGACTGATATTCCAATTTTAAACATTCATTTATCCATTAAGTAATATTGGTTACTTAACCCAAATGTTTGTTTGACAACCAGACTACTTCTCCATTTTATATCATACGAATAAGTCAGAACAATATCAACATTATACCATAAAGAAGCTATCCTCTTGGGGATTCGACATTAAATACTACAAAACTATACCAAATACAATTGGTATACCACGACATAAACCAAATTTTGGCGCCATTGCCGGGGATAGCCAAAAACAAACATGTTGATATAAAACTGACAAAATCATCGTCATTAATAAGTATATGTCAGACAGAGCTTCCCGACTCGAAAGATATCGAAAGATTCGAGAAGATTTTTTTCAGAAATTTTTCTGGAAGTTCTGATAGAGCTGAAACTTATTCGGATTTGTTAAAACCAGTTGCCAAACTAAAACCGAATATGGAAGGCCCTGCACCCCGACTTTCTTCAATTTCGAAGATCAGATACGATTATTTCAAAGGAACAACCTCAGATGATGCGGACAGTTATGTTTCGCAGTTCGAATCAAATGCGAACGCGAATAATGAAGGTTCGGAGGCGGACAAACTGAGGATTTTTCCTGGTCTTCTCAGAAAACAAGCACGCATATGGTACAGCCAAGTCGAACCAGGACGAGTGGCTACCTGGTTGCTGCTGAAAGATGCGTTTCTACACCAATTCAGAGAAATTGGTTATTCATCCAGAGTACTCGGCAGACTCAACAACATAGAGAAGAAGAGTCGAGAATCTCTGAGAAGGTATACTCGTAAGGTCAAGAATCTTATTGGAAAACTAACTGGAGTATACCCCGTTGCGATGCAGATTGAATGGTTTCTGTCAGGTTTACCACCGAGTATAAATCGATACTGCAGACAAGGTGATACGACTACCTTAGCAGCAGTCATTGCAAGTGCTGAAAACTATGAGACTTCTAAGCTTGATCAGAAGAGAAAATCAACTAGACGAAGTCGAAAGTCTAAGCATGTTTCCAGTGGCAGTGAAGAGGATTCGAAGTCTGAATCCAGTTCCAGTTCCTCCAGTTCAGAATCCGAATTACACGACTCATCCGACTCTGAGACTGATGAGAGAGAACGAAGTAGTAAACGAAAACCCAAACGAAAGGACGATAAAAATTCGGAGATGAAGCCAACAACATCAAAGGTCGAAAAGATTTGGAGGAGAGATCTTGCAGATATTAACAAAAAATTCAACGATCTAAAAGTTCAGATTTCAGAGGTTGCTGACAAGAGACCGAAATCATCTTCTTCCAATTCAGGACTATGGTGTACGAGGTGCGGTGCATCAGGACATTCGAAGGAAGATTGCAGAACAGTGAATATATCTTACGTTGAAGATCCAACACAGGAGGTGCTGTTTATTTTTCAGAATAATGATACAACAACAAATTTTGTTCAAGGCACGACTACACCATTCCAGCAATCCACCCCCACATTCGGACCGAAAAGATATAATCCACCCGAATTTGTAACATCAACAACAAAGACTTCGAATTTTCCAAGACCAGTTTCGGGCAATTGTTACAATTGTGGAGAACCAGGACATTTTTCACCAGACTGTCCGCAACCACGGAAGCCAATTGGGTATGTACCTCTCTGTTCGAATTGTAAAGAACCAGGCCACAAATATCCTGATTGTCCCCAACCACAGAGACCAAGACCTAAATACCAGTATGTAGCGACACCTGCTACAATGGTAGACTCGAAAGGAAAAGTTTCGACAGATGCGGTTATACAAAAAATTGATCTTGTGGAAAACCAATCAACGAGGACAACTGACCAATCTTGGCCAAGTGATATGGAAACAATATTCAAAGTAAATACGAGGAGTTCTTCGAAAGATGACTCGAAAACCAACTCGAAAGGTTCCTCGAAGAAACGCAGAAAATCATCTAAGAAGAAGGGAACGAATAAATCCCTAATAAAAGAAGATATTAAAGATGATCCCGACTATGATCGAAATGCTAAAAATTTGTTTTCAAAAGATATATCTGCAGAAGCGAAAGAAATAATTGAAGAAGAACTACAAAGAGCAGCTACAGAAAGGAAAGTCACATTCGAAGAAGGGAACGAATCAATTCATAAAACCAAACTGTCGGAAGCCATGATTGACAAGCCGATATCGAAGACGAAAGATTACGATATCGTAACTGATATTGGTTCTCTTCGTCCAAATATCACATTCGAACAATTGTTGGCAGACAATACTTACTATCGCAAGCAGTTAAAAGGACTTTCTACTCCAAAGAAGAAAAGAAATCCCTTGCCAGAATTAGGAGTATTATCTATTGATTTGGGAGATCTTGGCGCACCGAAAATCGACATTACTATTGAGGGATGCTTAATCGAACATGTGCCGATTGATTCAGGTTCGAGCGTCAATATTATTACTGAAGAAACTGCTCACGCTCTGGGTTTGACAGATATTCGACCAACCAACCGAAATATCAAGTTGGCAGACTCAACACGACGAAAGCCTGTCGGAGAGCTGGAGAACGTTACTGTGTATATACAAGACAAGCCTTTTACCATGAATTTTATTGTTATCAAACCAATGGGTTTGCCTTCTTACTCTGTGCTAATCGTAAGGCCGTGGCTGTATCAGTCAAATGCTAGTGTTCATTGGAAGTCTAGGGAATTAAGATTTCAAACTGGCGAGGCCAATAATCGTGGAAAACCAGCAGAGGAGATCATTACCTGGAATAAAGATAGATACGAAGGCGAAACTCCTATGACCGACACTAGCTATACTTCGGAAAATTCTTCTTATGCACTAAATATCTTCTCTAATGTTTCAGATGTCGAAGTTAAATTTTTCGAATGCTATGAGAATGATAACGAATCAGATAATGCAGAAGAATTCATCGATGTTTGCAACACAGAACTAGATGAACTAGTTATTACTGAAGACGAATCAACAGATTCGTACGAATCGGACGACTCGCACGAATCAGACGAAGAAATTGAAAATAAGAATCAGTCTGTCAACACGAACATATCTATGGAGACAGCAATGCGCGAAATTCATGGATATTCAAAGTCTAGTATGACAGAAGGTATGATTTTACCTGATTCAACAGAGCAAATTGAACTTGCACCGGGCAGATGTGTCCATGTTGCAAAGTCCTTGGGAGAAACTGAGTTATCTAAATACACTGAATTGCTTAAAGAGTATCAGGACGTCTTTGCATGGTCGCTTGATGACTTAAAAGGAATTCCTGCCGAATATGGTGAACATCGAATTGATGTAAAGGAGAACGCTATTCCTGTTCGTCAGAGACAGTATCGACTTAATCCAAAGTACTCTTTAATGGTAAAAGACGAACTCAACAAATATCTAAAAGCAGGAATTATTTATCCTGTCTTAAGTAGCGAATGGATGTCACCTATTGTGGTAGTACCAAAGAAGAAGACTGGCAAGATTCATATATGCCAGGACTTTCGAAAGCTCAATGCAGCTACACAGAAAGATCATCATCCGTTACCATTCACTGATTCTATTCTGGATCAGGTAGCTGGACAAGAACGATATAGTTTCTGTGATGGTTTTTCAGGCTATAATCAAGTTAGAATGCGGAAGGAGGATAAAGCGAAAACCACATTCACCACCGATTGGGGCACTTATGCCTACAATAGAATGCCCTTTGGTCTCTGTAATGCGCCGGCGACTTTTCAACGAATTATGATGCTGATTTTTGCCGCATTTTTACGATTTTTTCTCGAAATATTTATTGACGACTTCTGTGTATACAGCGATAGCAAATCTCATATCCAGAAACTGAAGCTAACCTTACACAAGTGTCGAGACACTTGTCTGTCACTCCATCCCGAAAAATGTTTCTTCGGAATGAGAGAAGGCATTCTTCTAGGACACAGAATATCCAATCGAGGGATCGAGGTCGACAAAGATAAAATCGAAGTAATACGGAATTTGCTTATACCAACAAATCTTCGCGAACTTCGAGCCTTTTTGGGACATGTCGGTTATTATCGAAGGTTTATCCAGAATCATGCCTCAATATCTGCAGCACTTACTCAATTATTAAAGAAGGAAGTGGTGTATCTTTGGACAGAAGAACACCAAAAAGCTTTCGAAAATCTCAAACAGAAACTGATCAATGCACCGATCTTAAGACCACCTAATTGGTCAATTATATTTCATTGTTATGTGGATGTGTCAGCATTCGCTATTGGTGTATGTCTAAGCCAGAAGGACGAACGGAAGAAAGACTATCCAATATATTATGCTAGTCGACAATTCAGTTCTTCGGAGAAGAATTATTCGGCGACAGAACGAGAAGCACTTGGAATGATATTTACAGTTAAGAAATTTCGGCATTATTTGCTGGGGTATGCTTTTATTTTCCATGTGGATCACTATGCTCTGAAATATCTAGTAAACAAACCAGATTTATCAGGACGAATAGCTCGCTGGGTTCTGTTATTACAAGAATTCACTTATACAGTTGAACTTCGCCAAGGGAAATACCATACCAATGCGGATTACCTTTCACGAATAAGCACTGGAAAAATTGAAAACCCATTGAATGACGATTTCCCAGATGAAAATTTGTTCGAGTTATCTTCATCGAATTCTTTTTATTCTGATATTATTGATTATCTCAAAGATCAGATATATCCTGATGGATATGACTTGGAGAAGAAAACAGTGTTTCAATACAAAGTTGCACCATATACAATTATCAAAAATATCCTGTATAAACTTGGTGCTGATAATCAATTAAGAAGGTGTCTTGAAGCCGAACAAATTTCGAGAGTCATCCAAGCCTTACATTCGGAAGATGCCGGAGGTCACTTTGCCCTCAAAAACACTGTTAAAAAGATATTAAATGCCAAGTATTGGTGGCCTACTATGTTTAAAGATGTCTCTATCTATATTCGATCTTGTGATCCATGCCAAAGGTCTGGTAAACCAACTAAAGCAATGAATTGGCCATTGACACCAATTTTACCGCTCGCACCATTCGAAAAATGGGGGATCGACTTTGTCGGGCCAATCAAACCAGTAACCCGACACACCAAGTGTCAATATATCTTGGTAGCAATGGATTATGCGACAAAGAATGTGGAAGCTGAAGGAACGAAACGAAACGACTCGAAGACTGTCGCAGCTTTTCTTTTCAAATCTATTATTACACGATATGGTTGTCCTTTAGAACCTGTCAGTGATCGAGGAACACACTTTCTGAATGAAACAATTCGACACCTGACAAATTATTTCCAGATCAAACATAGGAAGACAACACCTTATAATCCGAAAGCTAATGGGTTAACAGAGAGAGCAAATGGCATATTATGTAAGATCCTTAATAAAATTTCTGTTGCACATGCTTCAGACTGGGATCAAAAGTTACCCTCTGTTCTCTGGGCATATAGAAACACTGAAAAGATCACTACTCAACAGACCCCTTATTATCTTACGTACGGAATGCATCCAATCCTGCCTATCGAATTTGAAATACCTACCTTCCGAATACAAGCAGAACGGACAGAGGCAGACTGTACCAACGAACGGTTATTGATTATCGAAGAACTTTCGGAAGCTCGAACACGTTCACTCGAACTTACAAAGAAAATTCAGGAGCAACGAAAGATTAAATATGATTTTACACTTAAGATCTGCGATCTTAAGACCAATGACTTTGCCCTTGTTTATGATAGTCGTCACCAAAAGTTTCCGGGAAAACTTCATATGAAATGGTTGGGACCGTACAAAGTAATCGAAGTATTCGAGAATGGTTCGGTACAACTTGAGTCACTCGAAGGAGAACTCCTACCTACACGTATTAACGGCTCCAGACTCAAGAAATATTTTATTTAACGAATATCATCCGATCATTCATTCGAATATCATCCGATCATTCATTCGAATACCACCCGAACATCCTTCGAATACTATCATCCGAACATCATTCGAGTCTTATTTGCGAATTTATTAATATTTATTTATTTTTGGAGGTCGACGATCGAAAACGACAATTTTGGAGACGACCCTGTCAATTCGAACTGTACAAACCAACGGAGCGTGCGGACATAGCAGCATTCGACAATGCGGGTTTGCTGATCAATATAAATATGGCGTATCCTGAACTATATGAGATCTACATTGACTGGGAGCGCAATTTTGCTGAATATTTTGCAGAAATCAAACACAGTCTGCAGGATCGAACGAAGTCCCATGCTTATAAATTATTTTGTACATATTCTTATTGACAGTTCGGCACATTTGCAGCAAAGACCTTATTTTTTGTACAAAATTTGTATATTAAGTGTAATTATTTACAGCATTCAGCACGATTCTTTCGAGAGATCAGATTAAGGAACGATTCGGAGGAAGATGTCAAATTAGTACAAGAATTATTTGATGGCACTCTTCTTCTGATACATTTAGAAGAATTCGGAAATCTTGCTATTGGCAGATACTCTCGTTCTCGAGAAAAACTATTGTTACTCGAATGTCAAAGGGATTTAGACCTCGCTCAACAATTATATGACGAGATGTATCAAGACTAAAGAGTTCTTTTCCAAATCCTTTACCTATGTGATGCTGTATCTGATGTTTTCAAATACTTGAAGGCAATAACCATCAATTCGAATAAAGTTCCTACTGAAGAAATATCTTTTAAAGACGAATTGATCAACGAACTGAATATATTCTTTTCTAATCAACGACCAAATCTCAAAAAGAATACTGTTTGTTCACGAGGACGTTTCACATTTGAGGAGGGGGATATGTGAAGATGTGTATTTATTAAACAACGAATATACATCCGAATGAAGTAATATATATTCACATAAGAAGACAAGAGCTGGATACATTTATAATGAAGGGACCTGCCTATATTTTTCGCGACATACTAAATATCACATATAAAGGACAAGTCCTCAGCAATGAAGCGACATCTACAACAACCCTTAAATAAAGACACTTACATGAAACGACTCGATCCGAATCGACAATTCTAACTATAGTAATCTAAACTCAGGGTTAGATACATCTTTGCGGTATAATCTACATACGTGTCAGATATATATTGGTTAACCTTATTCAGTAAAGCGACACGCCTCTAATTTATAAAGACGTGATTGTTCGCTCTGAAGATGATAAAGAGAAGACACGATTCAGTCTTACTCACCAGGAGATATAGTTTATGTATTCGCTGAGAGATAAAAGTTTATGTACTTGTGAGAGATCTTCTGAAGTACTCTAACAATCTTTCTTATATAAATCTATCTCTGGTCAGACAGTTGCATAAGCACATTACAGTCTATGCTGTGTATCCGTGAAAGTGTTCTAACGAACTGTCTTAAAACTAACTTATTCGTTCATTCGAATATTTGTTCGACACTCGAATACTTGTTCGATACCCGAATAACGTTTATCATCAGAAGTCTATCTCAGTCATCGATAGAAAAGTATGTATACAACTGAATTAATAGTCCCTGTCTGAAGAATTGAGATAAGATATCTGTATTCTGAATATCTCCGAACATATGTTTCTAACATATTCGAAGATTATACAAGAGATTTAACTCTGAGGAGAACACTAGTTGTTGAGGACTACTGTTTAACTTTTGTTAATCCAAGAATAAGATTAACTTTGATCACTGATGAACGAATACATCGAAATCAATCCGAATTCTTGCCGACACCTTAATCAGATAGAGTGGAGTACATTCGTACTACTCTGATAACAATTCTCTTGTAGAACGCCAATTCTTCGATTCGAAAGAGAAGACTGATATTCCAATTTTAAACATTCATTTATCCATTAAGTAATATTGGTTACTTAACCCAAATGTCTGTTTGACAACCAGACTACTTCTCCATTTTATATCATACGAATAAGTCAGAACAATATCAACATTATACCATAAAGAAACTATCCTCTTGGGGATTCGACATTAAATACTACAAAACTATACCAAATACAATTGGTATACCACGACAGATAGCTACAAAACTTTGGTTCTTCATCATTAATTGTGTGGAGAGCTACACATATTTATGGAGATTGAGGTAGCTCGAGGTAGAACCACATCCATCCATTCCAAAATGACATCTAGAGTCTCTGTGACATTTGTCACTTGTCATGCATGAAATTCTACCAACTTTTTACAAGTGTAATAGTTCTAACTAGAAATGTCCAAATCATCATGCATGTGTCCATTACACTTTGTGCATGCCTTGCATGTCACTATGGATCACTTACAATTAATGCATGTGAATTGCACGAGTTTCTACAAGCATAATCATGCTAATTCTATGTCTACAAACTATATGCAAGTTGCATTTATCAAACTAGATAATACATAACCATGAAGCTCGAGTTCTATGTAGGCCAAACTTGGCATTTTGCATTAATGAGCTACATACTTGCATGGTACAATATTTGTAGCAAGCCAAGAAATCAATATGGATTGTTTTTCAATTTTAACACAAGATTGCCTTGATTGTCCTTCTCTTGGGCATTCTTCTTCTTGTAGCACTCGGATGCAGGATGTCCTTTTTTTTCACAAAAGAAACACTTTAGCTTCTTCTTGTCCTTCTTGCTCTTGCCTTTGGAACTTGATGCTCCATCTTTGTTCTCCATCTCCATGTCTTGAGTCTTCTTGGATGGAAACTTCTTCTTCTTGCTTTTTCATCACCATCATTTGAAGATAAGGAACTCATCCTACTTTTGATATGAAGCATTCTACTCTCCTCACTAACAAGCACATTTTGAAGTTTTCAATACTAGGAAGTGAATCTTGAATAGCAAAGCTTTGAACAAGATTGGAATAATCATCTCCTAATCCATTCAAAATGATTTGAACTAATTTATCATCTTTGATTTTTATCATCTATAGAAGACAACTCCTTATTCAAAGATTTGATCCTAAAGACATAATTTTGGGCTCTTTCACTACTTCCTTTCATGCTTTGAAGGATTTGATTCCTAAGCATGAGTATCCTTGAAGTGTTCTTGGATCCATAAATGGATTTTAATGAGTCCCATGCCTCTTTGGATGTGGTACAAGAAGAGATTTCTTTCAAAAGTTCATTACTTACATTCATTTTTATGCAATGTAATGAAACTCTACATCTCTTTTTGTACTTAGCCAATTCAACTCCTCCTTGAGGTTCTACTTCCACCTCAAGTACTATGTCATAAAGATCATGAAGTACAAGCAAAGACTCCATTCGAACTGTCCAAGTAGCATAATTAGTGGATGTAAGTCTTCACTACCTTCAAGCAAAAAACCACCCATTGATGCCATTTTTGAATGTGAAAAAACACTAGAAACTCTTATGGTTTCTCTAAGAGATCTGATCCTAAAGTCTTCTAGCAATTTAGAAAGCTTATAGACTCAATCCTATCACTCATGAACCAATCTAGAATGATGGAAATCTAGATTCTAGTCTCAAACTTGCAAAATCACTCCTTAATCTATGATTTTTAGCAATTTCTCTCTTCAACCTCAACATACACTCAAAAAATCAGAGAAGATCAATTAGTGCACCTAATTCAAACTTCAATTTTAATTTTTTGGCTGATCTAATCCAAGGACTAATCAAGGAATTAGATTTGCTATAGAAATTGCTTGATTTTGCACCAAAAAGCACTCAAATTGGGTATGTGAGTCAAATTCTACAAATTTTTGAAATTTCTCAGTCAAAACCAGATCTGTACAGCCTCACACATGTGAAAAGAGTTCCTACAGCCCACAACAAGATCTGAACCAAAAATTTTGAGGATAGCTATCAAATCCAACTCGCTACACAAAATTTGACTAGTTTCCAAAAAACTGCTAATTTTGGCTTTGATTTGGATTAACCTTATCAATTTCAACAAAACCTCTTGTACTAGGCTCTGATACCATGTGCAAAAAGTACAAAAAGGACCAAGAGTGGATCCTAATCTGATCCTCAAGAGGGATTGGTTGTCAGATTACTTGATCTATCAATCTACTTGAGATTAAGATCAATCTAGATCAATTCTAGACACAAAATCCTAACAAGAACAATCATTAATTGAAGGTAGGTGTACTTTCTGGTTTCACACGTGTGAAACACTGTCTGAGTACGGACTCCAACCTGAAAATCAAGTACACATTGATAGAACCTCAAAACAATCAAAACAAATGTAGACAAATGGAGAGAATAACTCAAAATTGCTTCCAAAACCAAGATTGGTGTCTCACCTTGATTATGGCCAAATAAGCCTCTATATATACACTTTTGGAGCTCGAGGTACTGATCATGCATCAGATCTCACACGTGTGAGGATGCCTTGTCACTATCATGCAATTTGACACTTGGATCAAAACTTTCCATTTTGGGCATTTTTGGTCTATTTTCCTACTATATGGAGATCTTCATGGAAATCTTCTAGAAGCAAAAACTCGCCTACTTCAGCTATTTCCACACGTGTGAGCTGTCCTCTACACATGGGATGTGACACCTATTCAAAATATTTAGCTCATGCAATTATTAGATTGGTGCCATGTGTCATATCTCTAAAAAACTAGTTTTTGGCCATTTTAGCCACTAGAACTTGAATTAAATCATATGTACAACATATATGATTATAGTACATGAAAAGTACACTAGTTTCACACGTGGGAACAGGCTCCACACATCTGTGTCTATCCTACATACAAGATTTTTGGCCTCTACCAAGCTTATTTTTGTATTTTTCACAATCTCTTGGTTGGCACTTGCGCGGTAGCGGTCAAATTCAGCCTGGTAGTTGTTCAACGCCTGGCTGTAGACCTGCACTTGCTATCAATAGAGGTCCATTTCTGTTTGGTGAATGGCTGACTGGCAGGTGCCAGTTGAGCTAACCACATGGCCTTTTCTTGTTGTAAGGCTTGCACTTCTCTTGGACTTTTGTGAAAGCATCCATGGCTGTTTTGAAGAGGCTTTGAATATACTGGTGTAGGCCATCTTCGTGTTGTTGCAGCTTTAGGATCTCTTTTTGCCCTTCCAGCTCGTGTTGTTGAGATATTATTAGGTCTTGTTGGAGCTATAGGATATCGGCTCGCAGCTTTGTATTATTTGTGGCCAACTCCAACACTCGGCTGTCCAAAGAGGTTTTGGTCGCTACTGTGTCTTGGATAAAGGTGCCTAAGGCTTGGTAGGCCATTGCGAGGTCCGTGAGGGCAGACGATAGTGTGGTTCTCATTGGGACTGCATGTGTTGTCGCCCGAGTGATTTGCACATCCGCATCGTCATCTTCAATCAATGTTTATGGTGAAGTCAAGCCCTCAAGAAGGGTGGCATCAGCACGAAGAGGTGAGGTGACATACGTGTGCTGCACAAATGCCTCATCGGGCAACTTGTCATCCTCGGAAGTCTTCAGAGGTGAAATGGGAGGCATGAGAGGAGTAGTTGTTGTGGAAAGAAGTGTAAGAATGGGATTTTCAAATGAGTGGATGGGAGGAACGGAAGGGAACTAGAGGGTGGTGTTCAAGATGGATGGAGATGTAGGAGAGGTAGGAGGTGTGAACTTGATCTGGTTGAACCATGCTATGGTGCCAAGGGATAGTTGGAATTAAGAGGGTTGATGGCAGGAAGTGAAGTAGAAACAATAGTAGTGGCAGTTGCAAAGGGAATGGAAGAATCGATGGTAATGGAGGCTGGAGTCGAAACGAAAATGACAATGGGAGGTGTAGAGGAAGTGAGAGTGGTCGTGGGAGTGATGGGAACAGATGTAGTGGCAATGGTAGATGGTTGTGTGGAAGCAGAGGTAGTGGTTGTGGAAGAAGCCATGAAAGGTTGAGATGGTGTGGTGCATTGATGAGTTGTAGGAGGACTAGCGGAGGTGGAGGCAATGCCATGCATTCTTTTGCTGGCCAACGTGTTAGTAGCGACGGAGTGAGTAGAGGTAGTAGCACCGGAAGGTGGGTAGAGGTTAACGTGAGAAATGTTAGAGTCGAGAGGATGGCAGAGCATCAAAAGTTTTGGACCTTCTTTTTGAGAACTATACAGGCAAGGTTACACAATAAGGGCCCGGCGGCCATTCGGTCATGCGAGTTTGGTTTACCGGCTAGCCTTAGTTCATTCAGAACAAAGGTGGACAAGTCATAAGGTACAATGGAGGGGTTAGGATATTCCAAATAGGATTCTACTATTTGGCTCATGAGGTTAGATTGTATGCGCTCCTTGCACAAGGATGAAACGACTAGAAAGTTATTCAGCAGATATGCTGTTGATTGGATGATGGGGTCATTGATAGCCTCTATCAAGTACCCGTTGTTAGTCTTTAGCTGAGTTTCAGGACCCAATCGAGTTAGGAATGGTTGTATGAGAGCAGGGGCACTGCGATGGGAGGGTTTTTGGCATGCACTAGAGACAATTTCTATTGCTGCTAGTGTGTTTGTACTGACATGCACTCGGTATATCTTGTTATTGTACTGGACGTAGAAGCGAGCCTTTTTCTTGTCCCACGTGGTGTAGGCCATGACGACGATAGGCATGTTAAGCATGGCTGTGAAGATGGATCGGTACACGGCTACCTGGGCCCAAGGCTTGACCAAGGAATCCGTAGGCAGTGGCCAGATTTGCATGTCAGTAGAAACGTCATTCTTGATGACATTCTTGGGGGTAAGGGAGTTGTCAGATGGACTAGATGGCTGGTTGGTAGGGCTAGAAGATGAGGCCATTATATTAGCGGATCGGATTACTATGGAAGGACGAAGATGGAAAAATAGGAAAAGACTTTCAAAAAAGGCTAAAAAGACATTAAAAACAAAGGAAAAGGCTGGAAAAAACTAGAAAAGTGGATAATGTGCAAAAGTAACTAGAAAAAGTGGGTAATGAGTGTATAGTAAGTACTTAAATGATGGCAGATGTAGGTGCAGGAAAAGTTTGGTCACAATCTGAGAACTTTGAAAATTCACAAAAAATCTCGACAGAGCTTCGTTGTAAGAAGTGCCGAATGAATCGAACTTTTCTCTTATATAGAGAAAAATTAGAGTGCGTATTAAGAGAAGTGCACTCTCCACAGTTCACTTCTTTACCAAAATTGGAAGAGACCTTCTTCACAAAATTATAAGATCCCAAAAAGGCTGTGAAGGTTTAGTAGGTGATTTGGATGCCCTGCGAGGGTTCAAAATTTTCACCTTTGTCCTCTTGAATTCCACCTTTTTGCAATTTTTAAGCCTTTTAAACAATTTTTGACACCTTTTCCTCTTTTTTGAGCTCCTTTTCATCTTTTTCCCATTCTAGTCTATAACAAACTTTAGCATCTATCTGACATCATGGCTTCTTCTTCCTCTACTAACGATACTGGCACAAAGAAGGTTATCAAACAGGAGATACCTACTGCCACTCAGATATGGGCCCTTCCATCTAATTCCTTGGTAACCCCTTGGCTTCAGCCTGCTGGCCCCCTTCTCAAAGCAATGGGCTTTTTCCCGGCGCTTTTCTCTTCTGACATTAACATTGAGCTAGCTCTCCATGCTTACTCCACGTGGGACATGCCGAAGTCCCAGCATCCAACTGTTCCTGACACAATGGCCAGCAAATGCATGCATGGCGTTGCCTCCTCTTCATCTAGACCTCCTAACACCCAACAATGCACTGCCCTCTCACAACCTGAATCCACGTCTTCTGCTTCTACTTCTATTTCAACACTTTCTATCACCACCACTTCTGCTTTTGTTAGATTTCTTATGCTCAGCCTTAAACAAATCATTCAAGTAATGAGCATCCTGAAAACTGAAGGCCGACTACATATTTCGGGCCTTCACATTTTTTCCCTTTGAGATTTTTTTGTGCGTTAAACATTTTTAAGGCACCTTTGTCTTTTTTGCCTTTTTTGCACCTTCGCGAAAAATGCGACACAATGGCCAGAATGCCTTGGAATCCATTTTAGGACTAGCTTTTCTTTTTTGCATTTTCCTTGCCTTTGCTCTAGAGGCACCTTCTCATTTTTCACCTTTTTCCTACCTTCGCTCTAAGGGCACCTTTGGGATTTACATGCCTTCAGTCTAAGGGCACCTTCGGGTTTTTCGAGTTTTTGCTACATTGGCAAACCGACGTCGCCAACTTATCATCAATCCTAAAAACAGCCGGACAAACAAATATCCTAAGGGTGACTACCAACCTTTGTACATATACAAAACTAGAGTAAATGGCAGTTAAGGCATATAAGATATTTGTCTCTCGACACTTGTAAATATATATACTAGCTGAATCAGGCTATGTAAGTGTTCCTTTTCAATCAAAGTTATCTGTAGCCAGCCTTTTCATCCACAGCAGGCTTTTCATACTCGCTGTTGATATTAATCAGAGTGCAATTTTTGTTTCACTAATGTAGTGTTTGTTGAAATGGAAAAATAATCCATCTTGACATTAGGCTTGCTACAAACATTGTACCATGCAAGTATGTTGTTCCATAAATGCAAATGCCAAGTTTGGCCTAGATAGAACTCGAGCTATATGGATTTGACGTATCTAGTTTGATGATTACAACTGCATATAGATTGTAGACTTAGAATCAGCAAAAATATGCCAGTAGAAACTCGTGGCATTTCACATGCATTAATTGTAAGTGATCCATAGTGACATGCAAGGCAAGCACAAAGTAAAATGGACACACGCATGATGATTTGTACATTTCTAGCCGATAGAACCTATGGATTTGCTTGTACACTTGAACAAAGCTGTGAATGTTCCTACCTCAACCATGAACCAGGAAGGGCTTATCCAACCTGAGTTTGATGAAGAACCCTTCACCTCCCTAGAACCAGAAGAGAGTGGGACTGAAGCCTTAACTACTTTATTGTCCAGTCATGTCACCCTGCCCTTAGGTGATGTTTTGAAGAAGTTCAAACCCCTACGCCAAGCCTTAACCGTCTGGTTAGGAGATAAAAACACACCTACAGGACCCTCCATTAATGGAGAGAGTGATGATGACCAGTTCATAATGGCCATTGGTGTGTTTCAGGTGTAAACATCATGTCATCACACATATATCGAGAGTGGGGGCCTTAAAGCCCGCAGGTTTTTCTATAAAACTTGCTGATCAGAGCTATGTCAAACTCATGGGAATTGTCGAAAATGTACATGTGAAGGTCGCTGATCTTCGCTTTGTCATTAACTTCATAGTCTTTGATCTTCCGAAAACAACCTCATCTTACCAACTTCTGTTAGGAAGACCCTAGCTAAAGTTAGCCAAAGTACACCATGACTGGGGTACAAATCGTATCACATTGGAGAATGGGGATCGAGCCGTGAGAGTCGATCCAAATACCTGGACCATTAAGACTACAGGCCCGTTAGAAGAAACAACTTCGTCCACTAACGATCATATGATCGATCGAAATCTAAAGAAGCACTACAAGCCATTGGGAATCCATCAAGATTCTAATACTGATATTATCAATTGGATTGATGCTCTAGCTATAGTCGATTGTATGAGCTCCGTAAAAGGATCCATCTCCCTACTTTGATAAGCCAATCAAGAGTCAAAACTTGCAAACCAAAAGTCTGTCACCCTTGATAATGAGATCAAAATCGGGATAAGCATGACCGAACGATCATGGCTTCCATTAGAACTACCCCTAGAACCATGTGAAGAAGAATTTCTTCCTCGGTGCTCAGTAATCACCTTGGAAGATGATGTGGGATATTCTGACGAACAAGCGTTATCTTACTTCGATCCCCAACATTATGGAAAAAGAAGACTACTAGAAGACATCCCTAATATCCCATCCCTGGCTAAGGTCTCTAAAGAGCCTCGCGCCACAAGTGTATATCAATACCGGGTCAAGATAAGTTGTTGGCTGATTCTGTCGAATCCCCAAAATACTCGTACAGACCAACTCAAGAGCACCTCTCACCTTAGATCGAGGAGGTCTCTGAGAAGATGAGACTAATGAAGACTGAGAGCCGAGGAATACTAGTTAGTAATGACAAGTAAGAATTGTGTAAGCCTCGTGGTGAATCTCGGAAGATGGAATGACCATGTAGGAGCTAGTATTTATAAGCAAATGTAATAAATGCAAGTAGATCCCTCTTAAAGAAAGTAGAGTGAGCCACCTTTTGATGGTGACTTCTAGTGGAGAGCATTATTCCACTTGTAATTTGTGAAATGTGGAAATTCCACTAGGATGCCACCTAAGTAGCTCTCTTGCTTATTTAAGAGACTCCCTCTTTGTGAAGAGGAGCTTTTTGTGAATTGTATCAACTCCATGCTGAAATGAGAAGAGCTTTCACAAGTTTGGTGCAACCATTGAGCTCCTTGATCATGCTTGTTTCTTGAGTGATGCATTTATGATCTTGCCCTTCCCTCCTTTTGTGTGTGGTTGTGGACTGTAGAGTGGATAAGCTTTCTTGCTTTCTTGTGAATTAATGTAGAAACCAGCATTCAGGTAAACTAAATAGGCTAGATCTGTGGTGTGATTCTTGCATATCTCTGTACAATCTAGTTTTTGATGTTCTTGGGATGTCCAAGAATCAATAGACTGGTTAGTTTCTTGATTCTTGGACTTCTAACATGATGTAGTTTAGTTCTTGTTTCTTGTTTATCAGTTTATGCAAATGTAGCTCAGTTCAGTGTAGTGTAGGATCTGATTTCAATCCGTCTTTAGAGTAAGTAGTAGTAGAAACTATTGAACGTTCATTTGTTTGCATGCTGATCTGTGAATGAGCATTCTTGGCTTGCATCCTATGTAGAATGTAAGTGCATTCAAGAGTGACGTCCCTGAGTAGTCCTCTGACAAGTAGGACAAAGAAAATCTACACAACAACGAAACTTTGTCCCTTCTGCATGGGTTGGCATCGTAAAATCAAGAAACTATCTGACGAATGCCATGAAGCCTGATAACAGGCAGAAATGGTTCTGGAAAAGAGCCAGAAAGAATGGTAGTAAAACAGATCCTCTGGAGCAGGGGATCTGTCAACATTTGGTACCGTTGCCCATTGAACTCCAACACCTTCTACATCAAAAACCCAAAACCTTGTCCACGCTCAGATCCCTACAACAACATTCCAAATTTTTAAACAAATCTAAGTTCCTACACACTTTTCAAAGTCACATCGTTGGCTACATCATTACCCAAATCCACGAGCTGTTAGCCTCGCCAATCACTTGTAAACAAACACTCTAACAGACCTGGGTTTCTTTCACCACCGGCTCACGCTCCTCATGCTTAAAATCTCAACCGGAGCTCAAACTTTGAATCTCAACCAACACAACTTGTCAATTATCATCCGATAGCAATGTGCAATCTCAACCAATGGTCATCCATTACATCTCGGCCGACGATGATCAGTTGAAATCTTGAACGACGGTTTCCACTCAGATCTCAACCGATGGCATTGCATCAGATCTCGACCGATGTGCTATAGTTACATCTCAACCGACAGCCCTCAGTCCAATCTCGACCGATGGCCCTGTGTTAGATCTCAACCGACGCCCATCTCTCAGATCTCAACCGACAGTCAGTATTAGATCTCAACCGACGACCTGTGTTAGATCTCAACCGAAGGCCTACTATCAAATCTCAACCGACGGCCTGCTATCAGATCTCAACCGATGATTAGTGTTACATCTCAACCAACAGCTCTCAGTCCAATCTCGATCGACGGCCCTGCGTTAGATCTCAACTGACGCCCATCTCTCAGATCTCAACCAACGACTGCTATCAAATCTCAACCGACGGCCTGCTATCAGATCTCAATTGACGACCACTGTCAAATCTCAACCGACGCCCTCAGTGAGATCTCGACCGATACACTGTATCAAATCTCAACCGCCGGTCCGTATTAGATCTCAACCGACGACCATCCAATCCAATCTCAACCGACGGCTTGCTTCCACAAATCCAGATCCACGCTAGCCACAGACAGTTCCAACGACGATCAGAACGGATACACACGACCTATCTCAAAACCACAGCCTGCATTAACGATCTATCTGACAATCTATCTTTCTATTGCAATGCTATAAATGAGAGCCACGACATGGGCCTGCATCTGCATGAAGCCATCGTGATTGCATCAGCCTCTGCACCGTAGAGATCACATTCAACGCAAAACTTTGCAACGTCTGCACATAAACACACTCCACGCCACTGCATTGAAAGCACAACCACCTTTGCAACCATCTCCACCCACCCATCGAGACCGCACCACAACTGCAATAACCACTTTCCACTCATCCACCGCAACACCCAGCTTCACATCCACCCAAACTCCATCGTTGTCACCAAATACTACCCTAGTCACCCACCTTCCTCACCCCTGCAATAGCCCACCTACCATCTCATTCAACATACCTTTTACCCCGCACCATCCGCACTCTCCCCACCTTACAGACCGCATTGCACTGACCGCATTACATTGTACCACATCACCCTCCGCACTCCATTGCAACCGATTTGCACACACCGCAAACACCTGCAAACAAATAACCCTTCATCTTGCCCCGTGCCCACACCACTCCTACGGCCCTACGACTACACTCGGCCGCCCCTGATCGCAACAGACCGCCACAACCCGTAACTTACCGCAATCAACCGCAATAGATCGCACTTGATCCGCAAACAGACGTCTTACGGCTACCACGGCCACCTTCGACTGCCACAACCACAAAAAACCCGTATACCCCGTATTAACCGCATTTCCACGAAGAGCCAGTCTTTCCCGTAGAGATCTCATTCCCCCATAGTACCCACATACACCGCAACCACACCTGCCTTCGCCCATCACAACCACATTGAACCGTCAACAAATGACACTACGATTGCCCATGACCACCTCCTCCGCAACTAACCGCACTCATCACATCCCCTCGAACCCTTGCGACAACCCTACATCCGCATACACCATCCTGATAGCCTTCCATCAAAAACCACCGCAAATCACTACCCAACACTGCAATTCTATGACCCTACGATTACCCACGACCACCTTCAAGCGCCACAAGCCACCCTCTACCAAGATCTGCAATCAGTCGATTAACACTGCATTTAGCCCGGTAACACCGTAATCATAGCGCTTCCACCACTGCCCGCCATCACCCGCACATAACCGCAATCCACCACCACCGTAAACCGTAAACCGTAGGGAAGGCAAAAAAAAAAAAAAAAAACCCAACACAAAAAAATCACCAGTATCCAATGGACCAACAAAACGATTCTCAAGTCCCAGATGATTATCCATACGAGATCAGGTCCCCTGTAGTTGAACAAATCAGACATCATAGGTCCTATCGAATGCGAGCCGAACTACAAGACCAACCAACAAACCCATTCGAGGGACAAGAATTTGATAAACCCGAGTCTTCACATGCACGACCCCATTTTTCTGGTGCTGAGCCCTCACGGGTCAGAACCAGCCCTAATGGAGTCCCTGCTACCCACGGAGCTCATCTTGAGAGACATACACCAAAACTAGGCCTACCAAAGTTTGACGGTACTTCGGACCCTCAAAGATTTTTACAAATCTTTGAGAATGCATGTGATGTGTATTGCGAAACATCTCTCGATGCTATAGTCCAACTATTCTCGATGACCATGATCGCTAAAGCACATGATTGGTTTTTCAACCTTGATCGTGACGAAAAGACAGACTGGTCAATTTTGAAAGAGTCCTTTGTCAAGCGTTTTAAGCCCTTTCGCTTGATAGAGAGCCCTTTTGTCAAATTGAGTAACATCAAAATGACAAAAGACGAACGTGTACGAGACTATATCGAGCATTTCAAACGCCTCAAAAGTCAAGTACAAGAACAACCCTCCGAACATATGCTCATCATCTGGTTTCTAGTAGGCCTTCCAAGATGGATTAGATGTGAGCTTATATCCAATGATGAATACATGAGTCTAAAGTTAGCTATGTCTGATGCCATCAAGGAAGAAGACGAAGGATCAGATGTTGACGAATCTAAGGAAAGACGAGCACCGCGTGCACCTGTCCATGAGTTGAAGCCGATCGAGGACACCCAAGATTAGCTTTGAAAATCACAGTTGGAGTTGCTTAATAAGAAACACCAACTACAAATGGAGAAACTCACCAATGAGTTTCAAACTACCTTGAAGTCTATCCAAAGCAGTATGCTTGGTTAGCCAAACCCGGCACATGTACCTTATAGACGAAAAACATTATGGTGCCCACACTGTCGGGCTACGCATCTTGTTGATACTTGTCCTTCATATCGACCTATCCAAGCACATACAGTTCAACAATATGAAAAGTCCAGAACCATTAGCCATACAAGATGGCTATGTCGTTATACAAGGGCCATTGCACACCAGATGTTTCATCTATGGTGAAACTGGCCACTTCATGGTTGATTGTCCAGTCAAGACCAAGTACCATGCTGAGTGTCCTGACTATATCGGAAAACACAATTTCAAAGACTGCCCGAGACAACCGACCAAGATCCTACCTGCCCATCATGTTAGTTATGAATCACAATAGGATCCTCACAACAACACAACACGAGCACCATAGCAACCCAACAGTTAAACTTGTTGCCCAACCGAGAAGTTTCTTGCAAACTTCTACAACACCGCACAATACGCCAGCGCCATAATGCAAAAAGACAATCTGAAATGAATCCTTGTCGAAAGAAAGTGAAACCAATATTCCGTCATTTGCTACAATGTCCAACCAAGAGTAACCTCCACAGGGAATTGCCAGTTTTTCTCCCTTTCTACAAACTCAAATCTATTTGTCTTTCCACATGCTGATAAGATTTCCAATGTGCCAATACACAATATAAGATTCAAAAATCCATTTAGAGATTTGGTTCTGAATCTCTTGTTCAAAGAGGTCCTCATGACATAGTACCTCACCCATACCTGCATCTCATGTTATATCTTACAACATCTGTTATCCATGATGATAGATATTAGTGTCACCAACCCTACCTTGTTTCCACAAGGGCGTATGAGAGTAAGTACCATTACTCTACAAAACAAATAAACTATTTCAACTATCAAGATGACTTATCAATGTTGATCAATGCAAGTTTTGTTCGACAAGTGCCATAGAGTTCTAACTCTCCGTAACGTTTGTTTATTTCCTTGTTTCTCTTCACCTATTTTGTGTGATTGATTTTTGCATGAGAAATAGCTACTGCATGAGAGTCTTCTGTAGAGCATCTCCAAAACACATTTTCATTCATCTATTCATCTTCAGATTATCTTGTACAGCAGTTTAGAATATTTTGAGACATATGATAAATCCATGTCAAATTAGAGTTGATTCCTGCATCTCATTGCCATATTATTTTTTGAGTCAACTACAGCAAGATTGAAACAAATTTAGTTAAAATTTGTTCAATCTTTAGTACAGTCACATGTTCAACGAGTTTCAACCACGTGTTCCACACGCAGATCCAACCTTGAACATGACCAGTTACCAGCAACAACATCCTCACCAACAGATTTGCGTGGGGGGGGGGGGGGGGGGGGGAGAGTGGATCTACTTGGATCCACTGGAGCAGTTACGCTACCAACAACAACACCAGCAATATCGACAGCCAAGATCACAAGTCAAACATGAAAACGACAAGGCTAAGAAGACAGCTGAGCAATCCAAAGAGACTCAATCAGAATAAGTACCCCAGTAACGACGAAGATCCTTCAGAAAGGAAAACACAAACATTGGAAAATCAGTCTCTTTCTGCAACCAACCTCTTGCCATAATTCTGCGCCCATTTTCATGCCTATCGTCCACACCATCTACCATTGTCACCACCATCCTTCCTTCCATCTGTTTGTTTATCATCCGTTTGCTGTTCTTCTGAGAAATCCCAAGTTTTGATAGTCTTACCGAAGAAGCTGATAGATCATTGCAAATGTCCTGTGGAGACCAACTGCCACCTACAATGGATGATCAGCCAAACGAAAATCTAAGAAGTAGGTGAAACAGCTAGAAGAACTAAAGAGAAAGATATAAGAAGCTGAGGAGGAAAGGACAAAACTTAAGCAACCTCTCTGGAGCAATGATAGTTGAATCCCCTCTTATGAAACCCAAAGAGATCCAAAAGTAACAGATCAAAAGAAAAGCTGTAGAAAAGAAAAAAGAAGATGAAGACAACGGTGAACCTACAAAATAAAGCGAATTCCTCACCCAGCAAGTGGTGGTCAAAGCTTGACATTGCAAGGGTCCAAGGCTGCAACTGTAGAACTATCAGTCCCCTCACCCTTCCACCAAGCCTTCATCATGTTTCCTTACCATTACCAAACCGTCCATCCAAAACTGTTCCTACCACCAATTTTTGATGAATCCATCCCCTTGAGACTGATAATCAAAGTTTGTGCAACCTGTGGATCAAAGGTTTTCCTTGAGACTGGAACTTCAACTGAGAAAACAACCATGGAAACACCCAGAAGCAAAATGGAGGATACAGACCTCCAAGAAGTTAGTACCTATCAAAAAAACCAGATATGAAGCCGTCATTGGCAAATACAAGTGATAAAAGAGAAGGCAAGTGGGAAGCACTCAAGCATGCACGTTATGAAGCTGCTGGGAGCTCTCCAATTTTGAGAATGTCAACCACCTACAACAATAAGACATTCTAATCCAATCGTGACAATTTGTGAAAAGACAATTTTTGTGATAAAGACTGGCTACAATAAGCACTTGGTTTTATGTAAGCGAACGAGGATCTACGCTTTTCCAAGTGACGATCGAAGACGCCAATGCGAAAGCGGAGCAACATCGTCCAATATGAGTTGCAGTGGGTCATGCAACACATTAGGAGTGGGATGATGTTGGCTGATTCTGTCGAGTCCCCAAGATACTCGGACAAAGCAACTCAAGAGCACCTCTCACCTTAGACCGAGGAGGTCTCTGAGAAGACGAGACTAATGAAGACTGAGAGCCGAGTATGAGAGCCGAGGAATCCTAGTTAGTAATGACAAGTAAGAACTGTGTAAGCCTTGTGGTGAATCCCGGAAGATGGAATGACCATGTAGGAACTAGTATATCTAAGCAAATGTAATAAATGCAAGTAAACCTCTCTTAAAGAAAGTAGAGTGAGCCACCTTTTGATGGTGACCTCTAGTGGAGAGTATTATGTGAAAAATATAGATCCTAAGTGGATCTAAACTCCAAGATCATTGGCTTGAATGCTTGCACTCCAAACTACATAAGCTAGGAATTGGCAACACATTCTATGCTACCTAGAATGCAAAGAACTTGATCAAAAAGCATTTATCACAAATGGAAACTTCCATAAACATCAAGTGCGGCCCAAAATAGCATTATACAGTCCATAATACATCAGCCTACCACTTTTGGAAAGCACCTAAGATCATACACAATAGATTGAAGACAATACACACAACAATGCTCTCAATGGAGGAAGAAACAATGACAATGATCTATTGATCTCAATGAAGCATACAAAAGGTTTCTCCAACCTGTTTTCCACGACTTCCCTACTATTTATGGATGAGGAAGATGACTCTCTCTCCTCTCTCTAGAAGGTACTTGACCCTAGATATTCCCTATATAGGAAAAATAGCTAAAAATGGCTTATATGACCAAAATACATCAAAATGGTCTCATTTTGAAGGGTATGAAGTTTGACACTTCATCATACTGAAAAAATACAGTAAATAAAAACATTGTGGCCTGGTTCACACGTGTGAAACTCCAGAACCAAAACTATTTACAATTTTAGCCAATTTAGGCCTCAAACTAGCTAGGAAATGTTGACAATTTTCACACTCCCTCTTCAACATTGGATGCTAGTTTCAACATAGTCTTTGAGCACATTCCAAGATTAGATCTATGCATTAAATATAGGTCCTTTCCCAATGGTTTGGTGAAGATATCAGCCACACACTCCTTTGAAGAGACATGTTGAAGCTCCACCTCTTTGGCAATGACTTGATCTCTCACAAAATGGTGAGCAATCTCAATGTGCTTGCTCCTTGCATGAGAAACAGGATTGCTTGCCAAGCTTTGGGCTGAAAGGTTATCACAAAGTATGATTGGAGTCTTCTCTGGTTCCAGCAAGTGAAGATCCAATAACATCCTCTTGATCCAAAGAATCTCCTTGGTGCATGTTGTTAATGCCTTGTACTCGGCTTCGGTGGAAGATAGAGAGATAGTTGGTTGCTTCTTTGATAGCCATGAGACCACTCCATCTCCAAGATAGATTGCAAAGGCACTTGTTGACTTCCTATCCATTTGATCACCTGCAAAATCTGAATCTGAAAATCCACAAAGGTTAGGTGTAGTACCTCCATACAAGATGCCAAAATCTCTAGATCCCGAGATGTATCTAAGTACTCTCTTTCCTAGCTTCCAATGAGCCTCACTAGGATCTTGCATAAATTGACTTAGTTTACCAACCACAAAGCTTAGATCAGGTCTTGTGATGGTTAACCATATAAGAGATCCTATTAGCTTTCTATAGAGAGTAATGTCCTTGAAGGATCTTTCATTACTTCTTGTAGTTAGCTTTACATTTGATTCCATAGGAGTAGAAACAACTTTACAATCTTCCATATGAAACCTTTTTAGAATAGAGTTAACATACTTTTCTTGACATATGAATGTAGATTTAGAAGTTCTAATAATCTCTATTCCTAAGATATAATGAAGTTTACCAAGATCTTGAATTTCAAACTCTCTTTTGAGTGCCATCTTGATTTCATCTATATCTAGATTGTTACCACCACTTAAGATAATGTCATCAACATAGATCAAAAGTAAAGTGATATCATTTTCATTCAATCTAAAGTAGAGAGAATGATCATACTCACTCATAACAAAGTTTTGAGAAAGTAAGAAGGAATTGAGCTTAGCATACCAACTCCTTGGTGCTTGCTTTAGCCCATACAAACTCTTTTGGAGATAGCACACATGATTAGGCTCATCATGTGAAACATAGCCCTCGGGTTGCTCCATGTAAATATCTTCTTCAAGATCACCATTCAAGAAGGCATTAGTAACATCCATTTGCCACATATCCCAATCATAAAGAGTTGCAAGAGAGATTAGGATTCGAATAGTTACCATCTTTGCCACGGGTGCAAAGGTCTCATCATAGTCAATACCATATTCTTGAGCATACCCCTTTGCCACCAACCTTGCCTTGTACTTGTTGATTGATCCATCTTGATTTGTCTTGATCTTGAAGATCCACTTACAACCAATTGCCTTCTTGTCCTTTGGAAGCTTTACCAGCCTCCATGTTTTGCTTTTGATGAGTGCTTGATGCTCATGATCCATGGCTTGGATCCATTCCTTCTTTTGAATTGCTTCACCTACACAAGTTGGTTCATCAAAAGAGGTAAGAAAAGCAAAGTTAGAGTTGTCCACCACTTGCTTTCCTTTTTCATCATAGGTTAGCCTTGATGGCTTAGCCCTTTTCCTTTGAGTCTTCCTTGAAGTTTGCTTTGGAGTGGCATCTCCATCTTCATCCAAGACATCTTGCACATCATGATGATTAGTAGGCACATCAACATCAACATCAACAACATTGGAAACATTCTCTTCATGAAAGATGACATCCCTACTTATGACAACTTTCTTTGTAGAAGGAATGTACACTTTGTAAGCCTTGCTTACTTCACTATAGCCAACAAACACACCCTTCTTTGATGAAGGATCTTCTTTAGTTCTATCATCAAGTGTGATATTGACAAAACATGTACATCCAAAGATCCTACAATGCTTGACACTCGGCCTTCTACCATAAAGAACCTCATGAGGAGTTTTACCATCCAAGGAAGCACTTGTCCATCTATTACATAGATAGTTAGCACATGCTAAAGCTTCCCCCCAAAAAGACTTAGCAAGATTAGCATGTAGTCTCATTGCCTTGGCACATTCACAAAGGGTTCTATTCTTCCTCTCGGCCACTCCATTCTGTTGTGGAGTCCTAGGACTAGACATCTCCCTCTTAATCCCATGTGCTATACAAAAGTCTTTGAACCTATTTGAGGTGTATTCCCCTCCATTATCAGATCTTAAGCATTTGATCTTTGTATTGAATTGGTTTTCCATTTCATTCTTGAACTTGACAAATGCAGCAAACACTTCATCCTTACTTTTAAGAAGATAGATCCAAGTATACCTACTAAAGTCATCAATGAAAGTTGCATACATCTTTGCCCCACCATTGCTAGTTGTACTAGAAGAATGAATATCAGAATGCACAAGTTGAAAAGCTTCTTTAGATCTAGAAGTAGATCTAGAATAAGCAAGTCTATGAGATTTGGACAAGGCACAATGTTCACAAACACTATTGTTTGCAACAAGACTTTTAGGGAGACCAAGAACAAGCTCTTTCTTTGCCATTACCTCCAAAGATTTGAAGTTGGGATGGCCCAACCTCTTGTGCCAAACTTCTTGGTTTGTCAATTGCTCCCTAGCCATACATCCTTCATGATTAGAGATCACACATGCATCAAGCTTGAAAAGTTTACCATGCCTCCTACCTTGAGCAATCAAGGATCCACATTTACTTATCAAACATGCATCTCCAATGAACTCCACATCAAGTCCTTTGTCAATCATTTGACTTACACTAAGCAAATTCTTAGTGATTGAAGGAATGTACAAAACATTTTCAAGATTTGCTTTCCTATTTGTTGAAAGGGAAATAGGAATAGTGCCTATGCCTTTGATGTCACATTGACCATCATTTGCAGTGTAGATGATGTTACCTTCTCCCTCATAAGACAATAAGGATGTAAAGTATTCCTTATGTCTTGTCATGTGAGATGAGGCTCCACTATCAATCCACCAAGGATCATTATCATCTATGTTGGCTAACAAACTTGAAGTCATAACAAGTGATTCACATGTGTTATGTTCTTCCTCATCTATTGTAAAATTTCCTTGCCTCTCTCCTTGCTCTCTTTTCTTCTTATAACATTCATTTGCAAAATGACCTTTTATCCCACAATAAAAGCACTTGAACTTTGACTTATTGTTCTTAGTAGAAGAGGAAGAGGAAGAGTGATCATCATGATCAAAGTTACCACCTTTGGACCATTTCCCTTTGCCTTTACCTTTGCCCTTGAATTTGCCTTTTGTGAAGAAAGCCTCTTCACCTCCACCTTGCAAGGATGCACCATCAAGCTTTGATTGCAACCTATGTTCTTCAGCCAATAAGATTTCTTGCAAGTCAACCACACTTGGCAAGACTCTTTGAATGGCAAAACTTTGCACAAGGTTAGCATGTTCATTTAGCAAACCATTCAACATAACTTGGACTATTTCACCATCTTTTATGTTCTCATCAATGCATGCTAAATCATCACTTAGGGACTTAACTCTCAAGATAAATGCATGAGCACTTTCACCCTCTCTTTGCCTACTAGAAAATATTTGTCTCCTTAGGGTCAATACCCTAGATGTGGACTTTGATTCAAAGAGCTTCTTTAAGGCATTCCATGCCTCACTTGCACTTTGACACTTTCCAACTTCCTTGAGAAGTTCATTTGTAACATTCATTTTAATGATATGAAGAGCCCTTTTGGCCTTCTTATCAAACCTTTGTTGCTCTTGAAGTGTGAGAGGTCTCTCTTCAATTTCTGCAACTATGTCCATGAGTTCATTCAACTCAAGTAAGGACTCCATCCTCACTTTCCAAGTAGAGTAGTTTGATGAACTCAACCTTTCACTAGACTCTAGCATGATCCCACCATTGGAAGCCATGATTCTAATGTTTCTTCAACTTTTAGGTTTTGTCCTAAAGCACTTAGCACTCACTTTTCTCTCAACAAATGATAGATAAAGAGATCTATGAAGATTTAGGACCCTAAAACACTTCTATCTTGAACCTAGATGGTTTCCAAGCATAGAAAGGAAGATTGAAACACATGCAACACTTTGCACACACTAAGAATGGATTACAAAATCAAACCAACCTGAACACACTCTTGCTTAAGCTCTCAAACTTTCCAGCAAGTGACCAAATCAAGTTATGGTGTGAAGAGTTACTTGCATTCTTAGAAAATACCCAAAACTAGGATGCCAAGATTACCTAGTAATGAACAAACTTGATCAACATATGATCAACACACTAAGATATTGATTCAACCTGTAAAACCACATGTAAACCACACTTCTAAAAGTTTATAAACTCCAGCAAGTGATAAATACAAGATTTAGAGGTGAATGAATGAGCACACTTAGTGAATCACAAGACTAGCTTCACTATCTTGTCAAATCTTGGTGTTTAGATGTAGATCTAAGATCACTTCACATGAGAATGTTCCTCAACCTGTTAAGAACCTGAAAACACACTTGCATAATGGTTAACACCTTCCAGCAAATGCTCCAATCAAATTACATAAGGAGAGTTACTTACATGCTCAACAAAGTACACCAAAAATTATGCCAAAATTGATGACAATCTTTACAATATGCTCTTCACAATGGAGCTTACAATATGTTCACCCAAAAAAGGGGATCTTTCATCCAAATGGGAGCTTTGCTCAGCCTTTAGGAGAATTACAGCTCACTCAAAAGAGCATTTGTCATCCACTTAAGGAGAAGTTTCATCCACTTAAGGAGAGTGTTCATCCAAGAATGGAGATTGTCAACAATAGGATTGAAAAGAACATTGTTAGTATTGAATATGCACAAGCCTCACAATCACAAATGATTAGGTGTTATGATCTGATCCAAAATAGTTTCTTTTCAGCCTCTGATCTTCAATAGACCTGAAATATGCTTTTGATCCACAAGTTCAACTCACAAAACAAAGGTTAGTAAGATTTGATCAACAAAGCAATGCAAAATCATGCTAGAACTTGATCAAACATCCAAATATCACCAAAAATGGAATACTTACTGTAAATAGAAGCCAACCAGCTCTGATACCATGTGAAAAATACAGATCCTAAGTGGATCTAAACTCCAAGATCATTGGCTTGAATGCTTGCACTCCAAACTACATAAGCTAGGAATTGGCAACACATTCTATGCTACCTAGAATGCAAAGAACTTGATCAAAAAGCATTTATCACAAATGGAAACTTCCATAAACATCAAGTGCGGCCCAAAATAGCATTATACAGTCCATAATACATCAGCCTACCACTTTTGGAAAGCACCTAAGATCATACACAATAGCTTGAAGACAATACACACAACAATGCTCTCAATGGAGGAAGAAACAATGACAATGATCTATTGATCTCAATGAAGCATACAAAAGGTTTCTCCAACCTGTTTTCCACGACTTCCCTACTATTTATGGATGAGGAAGATGACTCTCTCTCCTCTCTCTAGAAGGTACTTGACCCTAGATATTCCCTATATAGGAAAAATAGCTAAAAATGGCTTATATGACCAAAATACATCAAAATGGTCTCATTTTGAAGGGTATGAAGTTTGACACTTCATCATACTGAAAAAATACAGTAAATAAAAACATTGTGGCCTGGTTCACACGTGTGAAACTCCAGAACCAAAACTATTTACAATTTTAGCCAATTTAGGCCTCAAACTAGCTAGGAAATGTTGACAATTTTCACATATTATTCCACTTGTAATTTGTGAAATGTAGAAATTCCACTAGGATGCCACCTAAGTAGCTCTCTTGCTTATTTAAGAGACTCCCTCTTTGTGAAGAAGAGCTTTTTGTGAACTGTATCAACTCCATGCTGAAATGAGAAGAGCCTTCACAAGTTTGGTGCAACCATTGAGCTCTTTGATCATGCTTGTTTCTTGACTGATGCATTTATGATCTTGCCCTTCCCTCCTTTTCTGTGTGGACTATAGAGTGGATTAGATTTGCTGCTTTTGTAGAGTGGACTAGCTTTCTTGCTTTCTTGTGGATTAATGTAGAAACCAGCATTCAAGTAAACTAAATAGGCTGGATCTGTGTGTGATTCTTGCATATCTCTATACAATCCAGTTCTTGATGTTCTTGGGATGTCCAAGAATCAATAGGCTGGTTAGTTTCTTGATTCTTGGACTTCTAACATGCTGTAGTTTAGTTCTTGTTTCTTGTTTATCAGTTTATGCAAATGTAGCTCAGTTCAGTGTAGTATAGGATCTGATTTCAATCCGTTTTTAGAGTAAGTAGCAGTAGAAACTACTAAACATTCATTGGTTTGCATGTTGATCTGTGAATGAGTGTTCTTGGCTTGCATCCTATGTAGAATATAAGTGCATTCAAGAGTGATGTCCCTGAGTAGTCCTCTAACAGGTAGGACAAAGAAAATCTATACAACAACGACTTTTGCCTGGGTTGGCATCGTAAAATCAAGAAACTATCTAACGAATACCATGAAGCATGATAACAGGCATAAACGGTTCTGAAAAAGATCCAGAAAAAATGGTAGTAAAACAGATCCTCTGGAGTAGGGGATCTGTCAACATAAGCCAATAGGACAATCCAGTAGATGAATCCATAACCAATGTGGACACCATGTTGTGGGACCCCCTTGAGAAGACAGTTTCTCCCTCAAACCCTCCTATCTGCTCGTGCTCTGTCAATACGGTGGCAGTGAAGAAACCAACTTCCAAAATACCTGCTAATCTACAGAGAAAAACTAAAATGGGTTGTGATCGTCCACAACTCATGAATACCAAAATTCAACCGATAGACGCTGCATCTAAGGTCTCAAAAAGAGTCTCGACAACATCCACTTCTCCATCCCAAAATCAGGAACTAAGACATGATTCAGAATCGACGGCTGAGCCTTTGCATGAATGTACTAGCATACTTTCGAGACTCTACCTTAGATGACGTGATCGTTGCTATGCCCCAAGCCCAGCGGGAACCCGACTCGAATGACGCACCTGAAAATTCTTGTTCGTATGAGGGTCCTGCAAAAGTCCAACCTCTAGATCTAGCCAATCCTGGAGAAGGAGAGAAGATAGTCTATGTAGGTGAACAACTTACTACTGAAGAGCTATCCAATCTAAGAGACCTCCTACAAGAATACTGCGATTGTTTTGCATGGTCCTACAAGGATCTGAAGGGAATACCACCTGAAGTAGTGCAGCACACCATTCCGTTAGTCGATAGTGCCGAACCGAAAGTGAGTCGACCTTATCACTGCAACACCCTTTACTCCGAACTGATTCAGCAAGAGTTGGAAAAGTTACTATAAGCTGTATTCATATATGAGATTGAGCATACCGACTGGGTATCCCCAATTGTGATTGTCCTAAAAAAAACGGGAAACTATGCATTTGTGTAGACCTCAAGAAACTTAACGTAGTTACAAAGAAGGACCACTTTCCCCTACCCTTTACCGAAGGAGTGCTCGAACGAATAGCAGGAGAAGAGGCCTATAGTTTCCTCGACGGATTCAATGGGTATAACCAAGTGCAAATAGCACATGAAGACCAGTATAAAATTGCCTTTGCAACCGCATGGGGGACTTATGCTTTTTGCGTAATGCCATTTGGATTGTGTAATGCACCAAGCACCTTCCAGAGGGTTATGCAACATGCCTTCAAGGAGTTTCTTCAAAAATTCTTAGAAGTATTCCTTGATGATTTGTGTGTACATTCAGCCCATAGATATCACTTAAATCGTCTGGAACGAGTTCTGCAACAATGTCGAAGATATGGCATTTCCCTTAACCCAGCCAAATGCCAAATTTGGGTAACTCATGGCATTGTGCTAGGACATATCATATCGCAATATGGAATTGCCACTGATCCAGATAAGATCAAAGTAATAATTGAGATGACCCTGTCCAAAACAGTGCGTGATGTCTATACCTTTATGGGCCATGCCAATTACTATAGATGTTTTATATTGCTATTTGCATTATTGGCCTTGCCACTCTACCGCCTCACTGTTGAACCTAAGTGGACACAGAAAGCCCTAGCCGCCTTCGAGAAAATTAAGCAAGCCTTGGTCACCGCCCCAATCCTACGGTCTCCAAATTGGAGCATCGAATTTCATGTGCACACGGATGTATCTAAGTATGCAATAGAGATCGTGTTGACCCAACCAGGTGAGAAAAAGAAAAATTTCCCCATCCGCTTCACGAGCCGTCAGCTCATTGAAGCCGAAGTTAACTACACTACCACCGAACGGGAGGCCCTTGCCATGATTTTTAGCATTAAGAAATTTTGACATTACCTTTTGGCCAACCCTTTTGCCTTTTATGTTGACCATCAACCATTGTTATATTTGGTAAATCGACCTTGTACAACGAACCGTATTACACGATGGCTTCTACAGCTTCAAGACTTTGAATATTGGATAGTGGTTAGGACCGGAAAACAACTTTATTTGGCTGACCACCTTTCTAGATTGACGACACGTCGAGAAGAAGTGAGAGTTGATGATGAACTCCTGGATGCTCATATTTTTTATGCTGATGTAGTTCCAGAATGGGCTGCCAATATAGTTGAGTATCTTGTGAGGGGACGACCCGATCCTTCACTACCTTCTATAGATCAACGAAAGTTGATAATAAAAGCTGCCCTATATAGCTTAATACTTGGACAACTTTATCGAATGGGAATAGACCATATCCTTCGAAGATGCCTACTGGACCATGAAATAAAACCTATTATTAGTACAACTCATGAAGGAATTGGTGGTGGTCACTTGGCTGCTGACGCTACTACTTGAAAGGTCCTCCAAGAAGGATTTTGGTGGCCTACTCTACATCGTGATGTGGCAACCTTTGTGAAACACTGTGATGTGTGCCAAAGAGCCAGAAAATCGAGAAAATATGGGTTTATGCCTTTAAAGCTTATCATAGCAGAAAATCCTTTTGAAAAATGGGGCATAGATTATGTTGGTCCCATCCACCCAGCCGCTAGAGGAAGTCAAGCCCAGTATATTATAGTGGCGACAGATTATTTTACAAAGTGGGTAGAAGCGAAGGCCGTTAGAGTAGCCAATGCAGCCAACACAGCTAAGTTTCTCTATGAGAACATCATCACGTGCTTCGGATGCCCTTTAGAACTTGTGAGTGATCGCGGAACTCACTTCCTGAATGAAACAATACGAGTACTCCTAGCTGAATTCCTTGTGGTCATCGCAAAAGTACGCCTTATTATCCCCGATGTAATGGACAGGGGGAATCTTCCAACAAGATTTTGTGCAATATTATCACAAAGACCGTGGAAGCTAGTAGGTCCAATCGGGAACATAAACTCCAAGCAGCTTTATGGGCATTTCGAACAACCTATAAGCTTGCCACTAGCCATACCCCATTTCAACTGGTCTATGGACTTGAGGCTGTAATGCCTGCTGAGTTCATTGTCCCTAGCCTAAGAGTGGCCATGACGGAACGATTAGACACAAGTAAGTCTACCCAACGTCGATTAGGCTTACTGATAAATTTATGCAAAACCCGAACCATTGTCTTGCATGCATTGCACACCGAAAAGAAACGCCACAAAGCTTGGCATGACCATGTCCTAAAACAAAAGGACTTACACAAAGGTGACCTAGCATTGATGTATCAAAGCAAGGTCACGAAAGGCAAATTGAAATTTTCCGGCCTCGGACCCTACCAAGTAATGAAAATATTCGAGAATGGCGCAGCTCAATTGGCCACACTTGAGGGCGACCTTTTACCCACCTTGGTAAATGGTAGTCGGCTAAGGCGCTATTACCACTTACCTCCCACTGTATAAACTTCATCATTTTTTGTATGATTATTTTTTGCCTTTCTTTGCATTTTCCCAGTTGTTTATGAACGGTTTTCTATTTGTCTGTCTTTTTGTGATGCAATGTACAGGGAGTGGTGTTACTTGTAGAAAGTAGAGTATCTCTAGGGACGGAAAAACAATCTACATGGTTCATGGAGTTAGTGCAGGTTACAGGTAAGGACGTTGAAGGCCACCAAATATAGTACTGTGCAACAAAGTGAATCAACAGTGGGTAAAAAAAAAAAAAAAAGCTAAACAGGATCTTGAGCTCCACAATCAACAATTGCAACAAGAAGCTGATCACACAAGGAAGTAGATGGCCACGAAGCAACAAGAAATGGATGCAATGCGTTCTAGCATCCAATCACACCAACAACTGGCCTCAACATTGCAATAGGCACAGAAGCACCATGACACCCAACTCCAGGCAGAAAAATAGCGGACCTCACGCCAAATCAATATAACTCTTGGAAAAGAAGCAATCATCAAAACCTGGAAAAAAATGTGCGACGACCAAAAACAAACAATTGATTTCTATCTTTCAGTTCCACCTCAACCAAATTCCTATTTGGTCTCCGCAGAAACATACAATGAGCTCTTAGCCAAACTTCAGACTTGTCATACAACATTGCAAAATTTTGAAGCTCAATAGTCTAAATATTCCCAACCATTCATTGAGGTAATTACTAGATTGGAGAAACAGAACGCAGAGCTAGAAAGACAGCTTGATGCTTTGCTTGCGACCAGAGAACCTCCTGCCACACCTCAAAGTGCCCCACCAGCCAGCGCACAAGCCTCCAACCCGGCCCATGTTGACTTTGATGTGTCCATTTCCATTGATGACATTCTCGAGGAAAACCCATCTGCGGCTGCCACCACACCGGACCTTCTGGCCCCTGGTGATTCACGCACAACAAGGCCAAGCCATGGCATAGCCCCACCTAGAGCCATAACTACCTTTAAAAAACCACAGTCACTTGAAGAATCCATCCAAGAGTATGAGGCCACTTATTCAGAAGACGAGATGCGAGGGGGATATGTGTTGCCATGCTCCACAGCTGAAATCAAAGGCAAAGAAGTACAGATCATCGAACAGCTGGCACCCCAACCCATATGGCGCAACATCCTCTTCAAGGATGACAAAAAGGTCCTGGACAAATATTTTCGAATTCCCAGGTATCTGCGTGTGAATCCCTGCTATCTACCCATCCCCAGACGAGCAACGTGGCCCGAAAAACAGGAGGATGCCAGTGCACCACCAAACTGGCCCATCATTCCAAACTCCAAGACTTGGAAAACCCAAGCAAATTTCAAGTACACCTTGGAGCAGTTTCTTCACAGGCACCACCAATCTTTTGATTCCACGGTGCGGCAAGCGGCGCTTATTTGCAAGGAGCTTGCTTTTCTTAGTACTCTTGAATTCCATTGGGATCGCTCCTTGGGTCCCTTGTTTTTCAATCCCAACACTCCTTTCCCTAGTCTCAAATGAGAGGACCAGTTAACCATGGCAAGAATTTATTACTGAGTAGAAATGACGGCATCCCAACATGAAGCGTGAGTGGAAGAGTGACAACGCTCCCAATGGTTTCCCCATAGCTCCCATGTGTTTGGGCCTCTCAAGGATGACAACACTATATGAGCCCAAGCATTGGAGGGTTACGAAAAACTGATCCAGGAAATCCACAGGACCAATGAATCGCAGGACGTCGAGCTGCGGGAGGCCCTATTCAAGTGAATTGCCATGGGACTAGCAACCATTTAGCAACAGGGGAGTGTGGGGGCCAGAATACAAGGCCCAAGGGGCATTTCAATGGAGGATGGAAGAAGTCAGGAAAGTAGTATCTTACAGGGATGAAGCTAATGTAAATATCAATTTTGCATAATTAATGGCCCAAGCATGGCATCCTGCGCGTATAAGCCCATCTTGAAGAGCCGTCAGTAGATAAGTTGCGTTAGGCCCCAAGTATGGCACCCTGCGTGCATAAGTCCAACTTGTGGTGCCATTAGTCACTAGGAGGCCGGAAACCATTTTTTGCAAGTCTCAAGGTTTAAACTTAGACTTAAAAAAGTATGCAAAAGTCAATGTCAAGATTCTAAAAAGAACTTGCATTCTATATTGAGACTTGAAATTCCTAGTCCCATAAGTAAATGTGGAAAGGACACTCCACAAGCTTCTATAAAGAGAAGCCCTTTCTATGTTTTCTATCCTTAATGTATGAGAGCTAAGTGCTGCCATTTTGGGTCTACTTGTGCTAATTTTGGTGTTTGGCTAAATTTAGTGTGACTTTGTGTAGTATGCATATTTGCTTAAGTTCTTGCTATTTTAGCCCCATTTTAGCATAAGTGCTTCCTCTTTGAGTGTTTCTGTTTCTAGTTAAGCTTGTAGAGTGTGGTTAAAAAGAGTAGATTGGATGTTAGAGTAAGAGGGTGGAAGAGTGTGTGTGTGAGTGTGTTGGAAGAGAATGTGAGAGAAGTGAGAGAGATAGAGTTAATGGTTAGCTTATCTTGGTGATGTTTTGATTGGAATGCTATTTGTTTGAAGTAGAAGTAGATGTTAACACTCTTGGTTTTGCAAGCATCTTCACAGCTCCTAGGTTTGAGCCCGCTTCCCGTGCTACAAACGACTTAGGAGGAGAAGGTGGAAACCTTTTACTTCTTGACAACAGATTGTACAAAAAATTGAGAGCCAAATCAAGCAAAAAAGTAGTTTTACATTTTTCTCACCTTTCTCTAAAGTGTGTTTGGATCAAATAGGATTGGAACTGAATTTTCAAACCTGAAAAGTGGTAGTATAAAATTTTGGAATTTCGCATGTGTGAAAATCAGTGATTTTTAGTCCCTTTTATCTCTTTGCTTATAGATCCAAAGATAGTGGTCTTACAGGTTGATGGAAAGCTTATAATGTGTACTTTCCATAGAAATTGAAACCAAATTAATTTGATGTATCTATCAAGAGTTATAAGATTCTAAAGAGGATAGGGATAGGTCCAAAATCTGAGTGACTACATTTTGATTTGATTCAACCTTGCTTTGTTCTGAGTCCATTGTTTTGAGCATCCTACACAAGAAACTGAAGATCAAGACTAAGTTGAAGAAATTGAACACCCTTTGAGTCTTTTGAGTGTCCATAGTATTTTCTTTTGAAGCATTTCACACATGCCAAAAGCAGGATTCAAACTTGCCAAAGTGTCTCAATCCACTTTGTGTGTCTGATCTAAATAATCTTGTTTTGTGGAATATTTGAGATTCATCTCAAATATAGTTGCAAGTTCTTCACATACGAAGATAGTACATCCTTGAAAATACCTATAGTGAAAGAGAGCAGCAACATTAAGTCTGATTAGAACAAGCTCAAACATATTGCAGTCTAATAACTAAGAAGTCTTCACATAAATGGCACCTCTAGGAGGATATCTTTTAGAAGCAAATGAAAGACTAAATACTCCTAATTACTCAATTTGAAAGTTTGGAATGGAGTCTATTTTGATACTCCAGGATGTTATGGACATTGTGCTTGGTGTTGAGGAGGAGCCTCAAGCACAGGCTGAAATTCCTAAGTATAAAGAGAGCTAGAATGGCTCTACATTTCATTAAGATGAACGTATCTAATGAAATTTTGAGAGAGATAGGTCTTGCACCATAGCCAAAGATGCTTGGGATGCACTTAAGTCCATCTATGAAGCAAAGAATACTTCTGGAATACTCACTCTTAGGAATCAGATTTTCCAAAGTTTTCAAAAAAGTGAGGAGAGTGCATCAAACTATGTTCTGAGAGTTAAAGATTTACACAGAGAGCTTTCTTGTGTTGGTGTTACTATTAACCAAGATGAGCTTGTTCAATCATACTAAGTGGCTTGAAAGATGACTATGATAATCTTGTTCAGTCTTTTACCATTAAGGAGGAGTTGCCTAATCTAGAAACTCTCCAAGGAATTCTTATTTCTGAAGAAGCTAGGCAAAGCTACAAACTTTTCAGGATGAACAAACTCGAGCATGGTGGAAGTGATGAAGCCCTCTTTGTCAAGGATAAGCATAAAGGAAGGAGTAAGAACCAATTTTCTCAAGCATCCAACAAAGACAAAGCCAAAGCCAAAGATCGAGACAAAGATGGTGAAGAGGATGATTCATCTCATCCTTCTACTTCAAAGACTAAGAAGAAGAAAGTGAAGTGTTTCTTCTGTGGCAAGAAGGGGCACTATGCCTCTAATTGCTTTAAGAAGAAAAACCAACTCAAGCAAGCAAATCTCTCCAAAGATATTGAAGAAGATTTTGTTCCAAGTGATGGAGAAGGATCACTCATGGTGTCCAGTTTTTCTTCATCACCTTTCAAAAAAGATGGAGCTTGGTACATAGATAGTGGAGCTTCTTCACATATGTGTTGTTCAAAGGAGTCTTTTGACTCAATTGTACCTTACAAAGGACTTAAGAGATCTATTTACAATGCTAACGATCATGAATGCTCTATAGAAGGAATTGGCAACATTCCATTGAAACTTGCTTCTTCAAAAGTTCTTGCACTTTCTAATGTTCTTTTTATTCCAAAACTTACAAAGAACTTGATTAATGTGGGAAAGTTGCTTGATAGTGGTTGTCATGTAAAGTTCAACTCCAATACTTGCTTTATCAAGAAAAATGATGAGGACCTAGCTGATGGATCTAGATATGGTGGAGTTTTCAAGTTGAATTCGAAGGAATGCACTCAATTCGAAGGAATGGTATTTTGTTATGAAGGAGAAACATGATGCTTTGATGGCCGACAAGACATGGGAGCTTGTGGATCTTCCATCCAACAAGCACACCATTGGTTGCAAGTGGGTTTTTCGAGTCAAGTATAATCAAGATGGCACAATCAACAAGTACAAGGCTAGTCTTTGTGCAAAGGGTTTTGCTCAAGTTTATGGACTTGAGTATGAGGAGACTTTGGCTGGTCTCTTGCCATGAAGGAGGAATATGATGCTTTGATGGCCAACAAGACATGGGAGCTTGTGATCTTCCATCCAACAAGCACACCATTGGTTTCAAGTGGGTTTTTTGAGTCAAGTATAATCAAGATTGCACAACAACAAGTACAAGGCTAGGCTTTGTGCAAAGGGTTTTGCTCAAGTTTATGGACTTGATTATGAGGAGACTTTTTCTCCAGTTGCAAAGATGGTATCAATTAGAATTATAATTTCTATTGCTTGTTTTTTCAACTGGCAAGTTCTTCAACTACATGTCTCCAATGCATTTTTAAATGATATCCAGAAGAAGAGCTTTATATCCACGCGTGGATTATCCACGCAGATTTCAGTCCGGACGTTAAAGATATCCATGCGTGGACATCTTTTGTGTGGATTATCCACGCAATTTTTTTTTTGTTGTGCATGTTGATAATGACATGAAATTAGTTAGATAGATCTATTTCTAAAGTGAATTATATTATGATGAGGTTATATTTTTTTTCTCAAGTGAATTATATTATGATGAGGTTTTTTTTTTTTTTGCATGTTGATAATGAAATGGAATTAGTTAAACAAATATTTTTCTAAAGTGAATTTTATCATGATGTTCCTAGATGATTGGGATTTTTGATGAGGTCGGCCACCTACTTTTGTAAGACAATTGACTCGAGGTACCAAGAGGGTAATTATGCATGATCTATGGCATTGATAGCCAGGGGTTTAGGGTCTACCCTAATGGCACTCTACCTAATCTCATATCCAAGATCATTTGATGTGGATTGAGAGCTCATTTTGTACATACTTTGAGAGATTATCAAGAGATGGTGACATTGGCAAATTTGCTCTTTAATGAGGAATTGATGAATGATGAATGTGATATCTTCTGAACAAAGTACTATACTTTCACAGGATGTGAAGATCAATTATTTCTAGTTTTATTGTGGTGTTCAAAAACTCTTGCCAATTAGATGCAAAATAGATTGAATTGTATGTTAATTTTCTATCTATTAGATATAAGTGAAACCTTCGATGCTTTTTCAATGTTTTAGTATCCAAATGAGGTTCATACCTCTGATTTTAACATGGTATTGGAGCCCAAATACAACCATCAAGGCTCAAATACAAGGAAGAGAGAAACAATCACAAGTTGATGATTGTTTAATTTTTATTGCTCTTATTACTACCTTAACTTTGATGATGTTCTTCTATAGCAACAAAAGAGTGATTTGATACAATCAAAAGTGAGTATATGATGCATTGTTTGAGATACTTATAAAATTATTGATCCTCCATCAAAGATACAATATGTTACTGTTTGCAAATGGGTCTTTAAGATCAAGATGGTAGTGTGAACAATTATAAAACAAGACTAGTTGCCAAGGGATATGCTCAATTCAAGGGGATTGACTAAGATGAAACACTTGATTTTGTCATAGTTTGTGGTGGTGATTTCATTAACTCACATGCTTTTAGTGATTTACTGCCTTTGCAACATTTGTTAAAAAATGAGAATTTTCTTGGAACATGAAGCCGTACATCTATCTTCACTGACATTATCTCGAAAAAAATGGGATTGAAGTCAAACTATGTCTATTCTTTTCACTTACTTGACCATAAATGAGATTCTATTTTGGCTAAATTCATTTGAAAGCATTGCAAGAATCAATTTCATTCAGAATTGCAATAATCAATTTTTATTTAGAATTACAAGAATCCATTTCATCAGCGACAGTATCTTGCAATTCATCTCCTCTTAGATGAATTTCATCATCGCTCACTTTCAAAAATTATTTCATCATCCTGACTATTAGACTTTCTATTCTCAACATCTATGGAAGTGAGTGCTCCAAGTATGGTTTGATGATTTACTACATCTCTAGGTAGCTCAATCTCATAGTTAAACCGAAGGTTTTCCATTTTATTCTCAACATTTGCACCCTCAAATACTCGTCGTGAACATGGTTCAACTTGAGCTACAAACCACCATATCTTGTTTAGTTGATTTGGTTGAAAAAACACCTACAAAAATCACTATTTTAGAACATATCAAAAACTCAAATACTAAAGTCACTTGTAATAAAATGAAAAACATGATAGCATAGCATGTGCACCTGCTCACAATGATGAGGCAACACCAATGTGTCAAAGGACTCCATGCTCAATGTTTTTCATGAATCAATCGCAAAAAATTCACTTGGATTCGATTTTACGGTTGCATTTGGCCCTCTACAAATATCTTGAACCATTTCACATCATATATGCAACAATGTTTACATGCACATCTGGATGTCCATCAATGTATATACAATTTGCCCTTGAGATGTTGCCTCCTTGCATGTGTTGCTCCTCTAAAGAAGCATTTGAATTCAAGCCATATACTTGCATCCTCCATTGGTGACGACACAAAGCATGCCAATCACCCCAATTGTATTGAGGTCCTGCATATGGCATCAACGTCACAACACTATTTAGAGGGACCTTAATATTACTCAATGCAAAAAGGCCCAAACCAGCCTCAAGAAAGTGTTCACTAGGCATGATCATGTACATTCGACCCCAATACGTAAATGGTGTTCCATTTAATGGCAATGGTGATTGGAGTGCCCAACACAAATATCTACTTCTAATGAAAGTTTTGTAGGGTCAAAGATCATGCGTAGTATAGCCCTCCCGCCTGTCAACAAGGGTTAAATCACTGGATAAATACCTAACTATGCATAGATGCTAAATTTAGTTAGTTTCCTACTTCCTCCCTAACTCTATTCACCACTAACACTACTCTCCCTTAACTCTACTCCTCTACACTAACATTCATCATGATTTGGGTGAAGGAAAGGGATAGAAAAGGAGAGGAAGAGAGAAAAGAAGAGAGAAAGAGAGAGAGATGAGATGGAGGTTAGCTCAAATGCTCAATGTCATTGCTTATGGAAAAACCTTAACTAGCATAACCAAAAATCATGGGAAATAAAAATAACAAGCAATCACAACAATAGCATAAGCAAGATTGATTAGCAAATGAGGATGCTTGAGCTCTGAAAATGGTAGAGTCTCCTCCTTTCTATTAAGCATGAAAATAGTGTACAAATTGTGTCTTTTTACAAAATGGGGAAGGCCCTTGCCCCTCAATCCTATTGGCTGATATTCACATTGATCCTATCCATTCATCTTGGACCCAACTTGATCCAAGGGTCCACAAAAAGTACATTGGAAATCACAAGATTCATGTGAGTTCATAATTGGACCCAACTCTAAAAAGTAAACTCTAAGTTTAGAATTGACTTTGGACCTCAAGTTTTATTTTAATAACAAAGCGCCCAAGTCTATTATTTTATTTACAACTTCACTTGCGTGCTCATTGGGCCATGGGCTTATACATGTATAATGCCATGCCCTTGCAACACATTTTATTGGATGATTTCATTTATTTACACTTTGTTGGGAATACCCCTAACAAGACCCACGGCTTGAAGTAGTATCGGTCCCTCGGCACTCTGACGGCTTAGTATAGCGTTTTCTTTGCCCGCCTTTGCTGGATCAGGTAGGTGGTGACGTCCTCCATAAAGTTGAGGCGGTCCAGTTTCTTCAAGTCCTTGGTCGTGTGAAGGGACTTGTGGACTCCTCGCAGCCAATCTTGCCCCATGTTTGGAATCTGCGTGTCCATGGTTTGCCCAGAAGCGCAACTCGGTAATACATACGAGCGATTGGCAGCTGATCTTCGACTTTGTCTGAAGGTAAAGCCTTATTAACGTCAAAGAATATGAATGGGAGAAAATTGTTCCATTTAGTCTCGATCCCCATTAGACGTTCTAAGTCTCGGGCGTAAGTGGATGTCGTGGGGACTGTTGGATCAGGGCAATTGATATAATAGTTTGCGAACGCGGTGAGGGCCCTTCTGGCATCTACATCCATAGTCCACCCATATTCTGATTCTATGATCAGCCAATTAAAATTTTGAAGTGTGATCTTGTCCAGAGGGGTGCCGCATTCCGTCCATTTGGATCTTCGTGTACATGGCAGACAAGAAGTGCGCGTTCACCCGTAATTGTTGTGGACTCGTCACGTAGGCCCTGATGGCCACAGGGTCTCTTTCAAACAACTACTGACGCCACTCTGGTTGTGGTTGAGGACGGGTAATGCTTGTAGTTCTTTGCCCTTTATGGTCTGAACTGAAAACGATATCTGCCAACTGTCTCTTGATGACTCGTGGGGATACTTTGATAGGAATTCGTTGATTTTCTCCTCCACGGACTTGGGTCTTCGGCTGGCCCAGCTGGCAGATATCGTGCGCAAATCTCTGGATGATGTGGCTTGGCTTTGGCTGGTATCTGCGCCTTGGCCCTGGTCTTGCATCTCAGCAACCGTATCTGTTTGCTCTTGATCTTTGTCTTCAGACCCTTGATCTTGGTTAAATCTCCCTGCTGCCTGCTGGCTTTGGTCTTGGCTGGTACTGGCCTGTGCAGCGTAAAAAATCAGTGGTGGTGGAATTACCACGGGGGTGGGCTAGGCCTTCGTGTCCATGAATTTTTGGCATGCCTTGACGGCTTGCTTGGCCTGGATGAGCTCATGAGTTGCGCTTGACCGATATTTGTTGAACTCTGTCAGGTAGCTGTTTAAGGTTTGGCTATAAACCTACACCTGATGCTGAAGAAGATTCATTTCTGATTGAGAAAGCGGCCTTGAGTCTGGTGCAGGTTGAGCTAACCAGATGAGCTTTTCATCTTGTATGCGCTTTGACCTTCGTCCCCAGGCTCGTATTCTCTGCATCCAAAAAGTTTAATTGTGCCTGGATGGGAGCAAGCCATTGGGACGCTTCAGATTGAAACTCCCGCACCTTTGTGGAGGCCTCTGTCAGTGCCTTGGAGAGGCTTTGGATATATTTGTTGAGGCCCTCCTCCTTCTGCTGCAGCTTGGCAATCTCCTGGTGCCCTTTTTCTTCATGTTGGTGCGTTAGAATCAGTTCGTGCTACAGCTTGGTGAGGTCTACTCGCAGCTGTGTGCTACTCATCACCAAGTGTAGTACCCTGCTTTTCATAATGGCTTTGGCATCTACCGCATCCAGGATGTATTTTTTCATAGTCTGGTACGCCGTCGTTAGGTCTGTGGGAGCAGCCGGTACACTGGCACTGATAGGGACTTGTGTTGTATCGGCCTCGATGACTTGTGGAATACCGTATTCATTATCTTCTATCAGGTTCTCATTGGACCTGATGCCATCTGGGGTGATAGGATCAGTCCGATCTGGCGATGGTACAAAAACTGTTTGAATAAATGCGTCATCAAGCAACAGTTGGGTGCCCTTGGCAACCTTTGGTGGCGAAGCAGGTGGGGTTTGAGAAGCAACTGTGGAAACATGGGTGAGGACGGTTTGTCCGAACGAGAAGATGGGAAGAACATAGGGGAATTGAAGGGTGGTGTGGAGTATGGAAGAAGACGAAGATGGAGCAGAAAGAGTCTAGCATGAGGGTGAAAAATTGATGATTTGCATCCACGCCAGAGTGTCTGGAGACTATTAAGAATCAGAAGGATTGAACAAAATGGAAGCAACGGTGGCGACAGGAGTGATGGAGGATGCGATGGTGATGAACAGAGTAGTGGATAATGGAACAAAGATAGGAATCGTATCAACAGAGGAAACGGGGGTGGACACAGAAACAGATGTGGATGGAACAGGAAGAGAGGTAGTGACAACAAAGATCGGAGTGGGGGGTTGCACAGAAGAAGAAGTGGCGATGGTTGATGGGGTGGTTAGTGCGGTAGTGGAGGCACGTCTTCGGGTAGCAGGTGGAGCCACACATTCGTTTGCTGGCCGTTGTGTTAATAACTGCAGGTTGGGAGGAGGTGGATGCTTGAGATGGCGGATTGTTGGAGGTATTCCCAACAAAGTGTAAATAAATAAATTCTCCAATAAAATGTGTTGCGAGGGCATGACATCCTGTGTGTATAAGCTCGTGGCCCAATGAGCACGCAATTGAAGTTGTAAATAAAATAAACTTGACTTGGGCCTTGTAATTAAAATAAAACTAGAGGCCCAATGTCATTTTTAAACTTAGGGATCACTTTTTAGAGTTGGGTCCAAATTGGGACTCACATGAATCTTGTGATTTCTAATGTACTTTTTGTGGACCCTTGGATCAAGTTGGGTCCAAGATGAATGGATAGGATCATTGTGAATATTAGCCAATAAGATTGAGGGCAAGGGCCTTCCCCATTTTATAAAAAGGCACCATTTGTACACTATTTCCATGCTTAATGAGAAAGAGGAAACTCTACCATTTTTGGAAGAGAAGCATCCTCATTTGCTATTCACTACTTGCTATTGCTCTTGATTGTGTTTTCCATTGCTTTCTATTTCCATGTTTATTGTTTGTCATAGTATGTTTTTCCATTAGCAAGCATAAGGAGCATTTGAGCTAACCTCCACCCTCACTCTATATCTCTCTCTTTCTCTTCCCTTCTCAATCTCTTCTTCTCCATTCCTTCTCTTCAACCAAAACTATGATGAATGTAGGTGTAGAGGAGTAGAGTTAAAGAGGAGTAGTATAGTGGTGAGTAGAGTCAAGGGAGAAAGTAGGAAATTACCTAAAAGTAGCATCTATGCATAGTTAGGCACCTATCCAGTGATCTGACCTTTGTTGACAGGCGGAAGGGCTATACTACAAGAGATCTTCGACCCCACAGTGGCATCGTTGCCGGGGATAGGTTTCCACTAACTAGTTTAGTTGCAATTTACCTATTTTCTTGCTTTTTAGAGTAGTTTAGGTAGATTTTTGGGAGTTTGAGTTAGTTTTTTGTATTTTTTTGTGTTTGGATTGTTCACAGCTAGCGGAGGAGGTGTGAGAGGGTAGAGGAGGCTCTGAAAAACCTCTAAGGGCTTGAAACCCAAGCCAATCATCCAAAAAACTCAAAAAACACACCAATCTGTATTTTGGAGGGAAAAAGAGCTAAAAAACTCATCATATTTTTATATCTCCAGAATCAGTAGAAATTAACCCTTGCATGACTGGCAGCAGTTCCAGAGTATTGTCCCAGACCTGCATAAAAGCATGCAAGAGTTAATCTCAAGCAGATTGTAAAAATCAGAGAAAAATCATAAAAAATTCAAAAAACCCTTGAAAAAATCTCAAAAAATTCAAATATTCAAAAGAACTCTCGCAGAGCCCTCTGAAGTTCCATCTCAGTGAGACCAGGACACATCGAAGCTTGAAAAAGTTAGTTTGATGATTAAGTGCCTGTGCGAGAGTTCCCAGTGAAAAAAAGACGGGAAAGAACCAGTGAACCCTCGCAGACAGTGAAATTTTCAGTTCTAGTGGTCAAGAACTCTCGCAGAGGATTTTGAAATTTCATCTCAGTGAGACCAGGACACATAAGAGCTTGTGAGAGTTAGTTTGATTCTTGTGAGCAGAAAATTGGATTTAAGTGCTAAAAAATCACTAAAAAGTGAAGATCCAGCAAATCCTTCTAGTAAGAACTCTCGCAGACCCTCTCAATCGATTCAGAATGTCAAATTACATCAGTGATGAAACATGCGAGAGTTATTATGAAGATCTGGTGAAGTTCAAGTACAAAAAGTGATTTTGAACCCTCGTAGACAATGAAATTTTCACTTCTTGTGAGAGTTAACTCTCATAGAGAATTCTATAGTGAGATCTGACCCAGATCCAACTACTGTGAAGCTTGCGAGAGTTACTACCTAGAGATCTGACAGATATCAAGTTTTTTACCTGCAAAAATAGCTAAAGAACCCTCGCACAAGATAACCCTTGCAGACCAGATTAGTGGAAAGATCTGCATCAGATCTAGCTATTGTCAAAATCTCAGGTCAATCAGTGCAATGAGTAAAAAGTTATCAAGGAAAAACCACCGTAAAAGGCCTAAAATTCATTCCGGCCGATCAAACCGATCAGATTCTTGAAGATCCAGACTGCATCCTATTGTATAAGCAAGAGCAAATTACTTTGAAACCCACCATCGGATGAATCTGTGATCGGGCCGATCAATAGCATGCAGGATAGCAAATCAGGCACCGCACCTTCCCAGATTAGCAGTTGTGCAATAAGAGGCAGAACCAAAACCAGCACCAATGAATCCAATGGGCCAACCCGTACGTGTCACAACCTTGCATGCAGTTCGAAGAGGACCACGGATGGAGATACCAAAATACGACGGATCATCAGATCCCATCTGATTCCTCCAGATCTACAAGCAAGCTTGTGAAATCTACGGCGAACGGACACCTACAGAGAAGCTGATGTTATTCCCTATGTCTTTACTTGCAGTGGCTCAGGATTGGTTTTTTAATTTGTCAGAGGGAGAGAAATCCACTCGAAAGCGGTTAAAACGGCTCTCATTATGCGCTTTAAGCCAAGGAAGTTCCTGGAAGACCCGTTTCTCCTGCTAAGCAAAGTCAAGTGGGAAAATGAGAAAGGGTCTGGGACTATATTGAATGGGTCAAACATCTACGATCTGAGTGTAGTGCAGCCCTGACTCCCGATCATGCGGTGATCATGTGGTTCCTAGCTGGATTATCACGAAGCATCAGAAGAGAATTGAAACGATGGGAGCAGTACGCTACCCTATAAGAAGCTATGGAAAATGCCATCACGGAAGAGGATGAGGGATCTGATGACAAATATCCTTCCACCCACACTCCTACTCCCTCGATCGCATCATCATCATCAAACGCATCCACTCTATCCACAGAACTGATGGTTGGAGGAAATGACAAAATTACACAAATAGCAGATTGAGCAACATACAGTGCAGTTTGACCAGAAACTGAAGGCCAGGGAACTGTAGCAGTAACTCTACATCAACCGGAACCAGACCAGTTGCAGTATCCTCGTCAAGAAAATGTATGGTATTCAGTATGCATGAAAAACCATACAACAAACAAGTGTCCAGTCCTAAAGCAAAATCTGAGACTGACACATAGATTCTGCCATCTGTGCAATGCAACATCGCACGATACGGCATTTTGCCCGTTTAACCCCAGAGTTGTTCAACACAAGAGAAGTCTGTATCAGACTTCTTATCCTTATCATCAATAGGCACCTAATGTGGCACCAAGGTACGGCGCACCAATCAACCACAATGCATGGCCTTACCTGCTCCACCAGGGCCAGCTAATCGACAAGTGGTTTATGTAAACCTGACAGCAGTGGAACAAGAAATACAAATGCCACCTCAAACTGAGCAGCAGCAGTGGTACGGACCAGATGAACCATTTATGGATCCTGCCATAAATGAATATATTTCGGCCTATGCAGCTCAAACTCAACGTCAAGGTGGAAGAAATTACGGCTGACTAGAAAATAAGACACTGGGTACAAAAAGCACAAGCCCACAGAACCTCCAGTTGGCATCAAATGGGAACCGCAAATGGGCTCACCACTGCGCACTGATTAGAATGATCAGTTGCACCAACATGAACCACCTTTTCACATGGTGGAGCCTGAGGAACCACGCACTGAAAGGCTCACACTTTTGCTGTCAAGCCATGTTAGTTTACCACTCGGAGAACTACTGCGGATTGCACCACAAGCGAAAAGCCTTTTAGCTGAATGGGTCAAAGCGGATGAGGAGCCAGTAGCGTCTGAGCCCATATATTGTGCGGGCTATGATGAAACAAATAACGTCCTCCACATCGGAGCAGCATGAGAAAGTGAGGAACACAACATCACTTTGCCAATCAAACACAAGAGATACGAGGACGAGGCGGTAGTGGTAGATGGAGAATCGGGTGTCAATCTGATCTCCACTACTTTGTATGAAAAATGGGGTCTACAAGGATTGAAGCCAGCCAGATTCGCCATCAAGCTAGCAGATCAATCCTGTGTGAAACCAAAAGGTGTAGTTGCTGATATACTCGTAAATATAGCAAGCATGCAGTATGTGATTACTTTTGTGGCCATGGATGTATCTGAATCTCCATCTGCATACCGTGTTTTACTGGGAAGACCATGGTTGAGGACTGCGCAAGTAGTACACAACTGGGGTTGGAAACTCACCTTCAAGAACAGAGAACAGTCTGTAAAGTAGATCCAACCACATGGGCGGTGAAACCTATTGCACCCAAAGCTGATGACAGATCATCCACGACAGATCATATGATTGATCGCCCAAGGCCAGCCAAGGGAGATCACTATCATTCAGAGACGGATGTCATGAGATGGACGGATGCATTAGCAACTATTGACTGCCAGGAATGTCAATATGAATCAGATCTAGAACCGAGTACATCTTCACCCAAATGCTACACTGTGGACACACCAATCACATTTGGGGTGAATATGATAAACGTAGCATGGCTGTCAGCTGAGCCGATTGAGAACCCAGTGGACGATGATCTAGTCCCTTGGCAACATGCTCGAACTTATAATAAGCAGATTGAGCTGACTGATGAATAAGTCCTACACCACATGGACCCAGATCGTTACGGAACCAAGAAGGTACAAGCTCAACCACCACAAAGGTCTGCTATGGCAAAAGTCTCAAGGATCGAACCACCCAAGGCACCTGTGAATAAGAAGAATCAGTTGAAGCAATGCAACAACCAGGTGATTTGATGGAGTGACCTACCCAAAGAGGCAATAGCTACAGTAGACGTTGATATTCGCAACTATGAGGCGAGTGTCACAGTAGTCCCGAAGAAAAACAACAAGGATGAACCCACCAAAATGACAAAAAAGGACAAAAAGAAGGTGTTGGATTCCTTGAAGTCAATCAAGTTGGATTCAGATACAGCGTCATCTTCTACACAGGTGACAGAAAACAAAAAAATGACCAATCACGCCAAGATCAATATGTTGAAAGAGGAATCTTGATGAGCTCCAGTTCATGAGATGCCTGATACTTTCAAAAATTATACATTGGACGACGTGGTAATCATGATGCCGCAAGCCCAACGAGAACCTGATCAAAGTCAGGCACCAGCGGAACAAGTCTTCGAGGGACCTACGCGAACACAGCTGATGAATCTTGCAAAACCAAAAGAAGAAGAAAGGATAGTGCATGTGGGAGAGCAGTTAACACCCATGCAGTTCAAGAGACTACGATCCTTGTTGGTGGAATATAAAGATTGTTTTGCCTGGAGCTATAGTGATCTAAAGGGCATTCCGTCAACAGTAGTCCAACACACCATACCTTTGGTGGACGGAGCAGTCCCCAAGGTAAGGCGTTACTACCACTTCAACCCGAATTATACAAAACTGATCAAGCAAGAGTTGCGGAAGCTTATGGATGCAGATTTCATTTACGAAATTGAACACACGGAATGGGTATCGCCGATAGTTATAGTACCTAAGAAGAATGGCAAAATGCGGATCTGTGTGAATCTGAAGGCACTTAATGCAGACAGATCTATCAAAGATCAGGATCATTATTGGTCTACCACCACCGGGGACGATCCGTGAGGTCTACATTTTCATGGGTCATGTTAACTATTATAGGATCTTCATTCTTGATTTTGCGGAGTTAGCCAGACCAATTTACAAGCTCACGACGGATCCACATTGGAATGAGGAAGCTCAAAAGGCTTTCCAGAAGATTAAGGATGCATTGGTCTCAGCACCAATTTACAACCACCCAATTGGTCCATTGAGTTTCACGTGCATATGAACGCATTGAAGTATGCAGTTGGAGCAGTCTTAGCCCAGCCAGGTGAACACAAAAAGGATTTTCCAATCCAATTTGCAAGCCGACAACTCAGTGATACCGAAATGAATTATTCAACTACAGAGTGGGAAGCACTGGCAATGATCTATGCGGTTAAGAAGTTTCGACACTATTTGATGGCCACACATTTTGCTTTTTATACAGACCATCAACCCTTGCTATATCTCGTTAATAAAACTTGCAACACCGGGAGAATCACTTGATGGCTCCTTTTGTTGTTGGAATTTGATTTTCGGATAGTAGTTCGCAAGGGAAAACAACACTACATGGCAGATCATGTGTCACAAATCAAGAAAAAGGAGATTGCAACCCAACTCGACGATGAGCTGCCAGATGCTGCTTTATTTTACATGGATACAGTACCAGAATGGGTTGCCGACATTGCAGGTTGTGAAAGGATCAATCACATCTATCAAGGATTTGGTGAAGATATCAATGCTAGAGCATTCTAGATTAATTTCTACTCAAAGATCGAGTTTCTTGCATATGTAGATTGGATCTTTTGTAGATCAAAACTCATTTTAGGTTATAGAACTTGATGAATTCCAATTTCACACCACACTTACTGAAAATAGCCAATTTTGGATGCATTAAAAAGGTATCACTTGAGGCTACAAGATTCTATATCAAGTTTTAGGCAATTGCATGTAGAATTTGAAGTAATCAATTTTTTGTGATTTTGTCAAAACTCTAATTTTGATTGGATCTCTAGATTGTGAGGTTACTGAACTTCATTCGAGTGTTCTAGCTTTGTTTTTTCTTTTTGTGTTGAATCTGCAGTCGTATGCAGAATGCCCTTTCTTCTTGCAATGCATGCAAGGTATTGCTAGATTGAACCAGTATTTGTTGGCCGTATAGCCTGGTTTGTGGCAGTGATCGCAGGAAGAAGATTGTTGATTCGAGGACTTCGTCTTCTCGAATCTTGGCTTGTTTTTGTTCTTCTTCTTTCCTTTCGTGAAGAGAGCCTTTTCTTGATCACTGCTTTCCTCTCCTTCGTCTCTCATCAGCCTCGCATCAACGACAAGACTGACTGCTTTGTCGAATGTCATATCTGGTAGACTCAGTATGAGCATTCTCAGCGGCTGATAGGACGTTGGTAGAGATTTCATGAAGTACATCAGCTGCTGTGGTGCTGGGACTTGGTGCTCCTATCTTGATGCAGCGAGTTGAGTGAAGATCATTCTGATCTTCTCAACGTGCTCATCTAACTGGTTGTCATCCCACCGTATGGATTGCAGCTGATTGTGAAGGTGCATGACTGAAGCTGCAGTCCTCACTTTATACTTATGCTTTAATCTTTTCCATGTTGCATGGCTGCTGTCGCAGTCTCAATCTGCATGAGTAGATCTTCATTTATGGATGAAACAATGATCGCCATTGCGCGCTCATCCTTTCTGATCCATTCAGCTCTTCTCGGGTCTCCCTCTAGAGGCTGCACCTCTGAGAGCTCGGTCACTGACCAGATGCCTTCGCCCTTCAGGACTGTTTTGATTTTGAATTTCTAGATTCTGTAATTTGCACCATCAAGACTGATTACTACTCTAGTCTGGATTGTCGTAGTCATATAGTGTTTTCTAGAAGAATCAATGTTGGGATATAAGTAGTGAGAACCTGTTGGCTCTGATACCATGTCGCGGAAGCTTTTTCTTTCTTGTTTCGTGTTCGTCCTCTATTCTGATTCGCGAACAATTTTCTGTCTTTGAATTTTCTTTTCGTGCGGAAGCTCTTATGGGATCCCAGACACTTGACTACGCATCACAAAACATATTTTATTCTAGCAATCAAGAGACACAACACAAGGCCAAGATATACACGAAATAGAGCGACTATATTGTCAGTTTGGTTTTAGAGCGAGATCGTCAGTGTCTCGCTCGTTGGCAGATTGACTCTCTGCTCTTTCGCTGTGTTCTGCTCGTTGGCAGACTTTCATGCACAACTATGGTATATTTGCTTTCTTATTCTATTTGCTATGTCTTTCTCTGTTTCTTACAGATCTCTGTATTCACTATCTCTCTTCTTTTATTTGATTATGATCCAGAGAGGATCGTTTATACATCCACTGTGTGGAGTTCACAAGATCGCTAAACGTAGAATCCCAAGACTAGTTAACGCTAATCAACTAGTTAGTTAGTCTCCATCGTTGCTATTCGTTTCAGCTGGACATGAAGCTCGTTGAGCTGCCAGCTGGCAGCGCGAAGGATTTCTCTTCGTTTGTTTTGTTCTTTTCGTTTTGCGGCCTTGGAGGTGTGTTTACGATTCATGATTGATTCGCAGATCATTCGTGCTTCGAGTCAAACACATGTTGACTGGCGCGAATTGTTCTCGTTCGACCTTCATATCTTGTTCGTGTTGCGACAAAGTTGCAGGAGTTCACCATTTCTGACATATTGGCCCTTTCTAATTGGCTAGAATCCTAATCTTAGCCATTCAAACTAAACTAATTGCAATCTAATGGTTCAATAAAAAGAGGACCCAACTCACATGATTCATGTGAGGTTCCCTCAACTTAGAACCATGTAACTTGACTTTGGAGTTTTTTATTATTTTATTCTATTTAGTTCCCAAGTCTTTTATTCAACTTCTACCTAACCAATTTGCGTGCTCATTGGATTGGGCTTACACATGCAAGACGCCAGTGCCCTCACACTTATTATTCTAATTGTATAATGTATTGTGGCAGGGCCCACTAGGTAAGGCTTGGCCAATAGTATTTTAAGTGGTGGGACCCACTTGTTTATTATTGTGCAGGAAATACCCACAACAGTGTTGCAAAAAGAAAGAACAGGATCCTAATGGAAGCTGCCAGATGCATGATGGCCTATTCGAAGGCTCCAAGGGTGTTGTGGGTTGAAGTAGTAGCTACAACTACTTACATTCAAAACAAGATAGGAAAGTCTAGTAATCCTCACACGGCACCACACGAATTATGGTGGGGTAAAAAATCCAATCTGACTCACATCTATATCTTTGGCTGTGCAGCTTATGCACATGTTTTTGATAAGTTTCGCAAGAAACTTGATGAGAAAACTAAACATGGATATCTTGTAGGATATGACAATAATTCGCCATACTACAGAGTCTATATGCCAGAGACAAACACAGTGAAGACAGTCAGAGAAGTCAAATTTGATGAGAGTAGAACGATGGCCAATGAGGATCCTATCAGCTATGAAGTCCTTGGAAGATAGTACTATGATTTGCAAATTGTGACAAAGAGAGCAGAAGACGAACACTCAGACGAAGATATTCGAGTTGCATCTCATTCGAGTGATGAATCAGATGAAGAAAGATTCATGAGACAACCTACTGCTACAATACCTATTATCCGAAATGGCTCCGGACCTAGCAGAGCAGATAAAGGCAAGAGCATTGCAGTTCCAAGAGGATCTCCTGGAAGGTCGACAAGAGAACGAAGAGTGCTAGCAAGATTTGTGCCAGGCAGCTCAGCTTCTACATTAGAAGAGTTTTGTGGATTCAGTGGTGAACCACAGACATTCGAGGAAGCAAAATGAATTCAAGCCATGAATGAGGACATGGAATTCATGAGGAAGAACCAGGTATGGACGTTGTAGCCATTACCAGATAAGCGAAAGACTGTAAAATGCAAGTGGGTATACAAGCTGAAGTATGGACCGGATGGAGATATCTCAAAGTCCACACGAACTAATTTTGTTTGCAAATGTTTTTGCTTCATGTTTCGCTTTGCAATCACTTGGCTTTCGGCATAAATCAATTTCAAAGCTCATTCAAGTTTCGTTTCGCTTTTCTTCATTTCATCTAGTTTCATTTCGTTTCGTTACAGAGCTTGATTAATCTTTTCACAAAGTTCTTGTTGGCTGCAATCTTATCGATTGTAAATGGGTCTTCAAGATCAAATACAATGCCAATGGAGCAATTGATCGAAGGAAGGCAAGACTAGTAGCACAAGGATTTGTTCAGATTCTCAACATTGACTACAATGAGACTTTAAGTCCAGTAGTCAAGCATTCATCGATCTGAGCCCTCCTATGGTATGCTATAGCAGCTGACCTTGAAGTACATCAGCTCAATGTACAGACAACGTATCTGAATGGAGTCATTGAAGAGGACATCTATATGCTACAACCTGAAGGATACATTCATGAAGGTATCAACACACTTCTCATCCGACAAGGCTTTCAACCAAGCACAGCTGACAACAATGTCTACTTCAAGTCAGTGCAACAATCCTTTATATCTCTTGTAGTGTTTCACTCAAATTATATTTCTAATCCAACAAATGGACTTATAATCTCAGTTCTAGCACTCCCTCACAAAGTTGGAATAAAGATAAGATGATGTGAAATCTATTTACAATCAATTCTTGCCAATTTTGGCTATTTTTGGAAAATAATATGACTAAATCTCCCTCACACTTTTTGATGTACTTTCAAGACCTGTAAAACAGTTTAGAGGACCTGATTTTAGCCTAGATTAATTAGACCTCATGATCCTATGTCAAATCTAATCAATGGCACTCAATGTTGTTAGCTTATCCTAGGATTTTCACCAAAAATTACATCAAAAGCTCACAAATTGAATTTCTTTGATCAAATTAATAACATGCATTAAATGCAGGTTCAGAGGTGCCACATGTGGACAGTACAGATTTGGACCCCTACCAAGTTTGGGATCAAATCTCCTCACCAAAATCAAGATTCTAGTTTGCCCTCTCACTACTAGTTTTTTAGCACCAAAGCTTGCTGAAAATGGATTTGCATTAGATCAATGGCTTATGCTCTTGTACTTGGCTCTGATACCATGTGAAAATACCAGGTGTCAAATTGTTGAAGGACCAGTGTCCCCAAACAATCGAAGAGAAGGAGCAGATGCGTGAGTATCCACAAGAGTGATTGGATGCTTGCTTAACAATCTATCAAAAAACTAGACACAAAAAAAAATGATCTAGATTGGCAAATTGACAAACAACAAGCATTAACAATCAAAACCATTGATAAACATTGAAATCCGAGCCGACACGTGTGTACTACAGGCTGTAGTAAGGCCTTCAAGCTGAGAAACAAGTTAAAATTGATTTGGGTTCATATGGATCAATAAAACTCAATGCACATAGTGGAGTAGCTTGAGATTGCCAATGAGCTCCAAAAATATTCTATCTTCTCACTATGGGAGCTTGGAATACATAGCAAATTCGACTTCCTTCTTGAAGTTAGGTGGATTTCCAGCACTGAGCATGTAATAAGAAAGTTAACTCACTCTTCTTGCTCTAAAATGACACCCTAGCCTAGATCCTAGAATTATGCTTGGTAGGTAGCTAGTTGGTCAAATTTTCACCTTAAACTTAGGTATAGGTCCTATAAAGTAGGGATGACCACCAAATAGACATGACCAACTCTCTTGACTTGACCTAACCTACATTAGGAGTGGGTTTCCACATGGCATCTTGGCCTTCCATGTGTGGAACCCAATTATACACAATATTTACAAAGTTCTACATGGCTAGATTTGCCAAAAAAGGCTATTTTTCACAAAGCGAAAGTGGATGAGCAGGATCAGCAGATCGCCCACACATTGTTCAATATCGAGATGCCATTGACATACCACACATCCAAAACTTGGATCGCATTCTGGCTGATCTTCAACGTCAAGCCAAGGACAAGGCTGCTCTCATAGAGTCCATCCAAGAAGTCAAGAGAAAGTCGAAGATGAAGATCAAGCTGAAGACCATCAGCAAAAACAACACACGAAATCTTAGGCTAACGTTCTTAAGGGTCAAGGTGTACCTCTTGTTTCCTTCATCTCTGTTACATTCACCGAGAATCGGCTCCGTGAACAAAAAGCCCTCACTGTTTAGTTCGTGGAATCCTGATAAATTTTACAGTTTTTAGGACAATAATGATTGTACTTTACAATCATAGAGAGTTATTGGTTGCTTAATCAATGAATCTATCAAGTTCTACACATTAGATCTTGATCTAGATTCACTACACTTGGATTTAAGCAAGAGCAATGGATCAACACATCATTTTTTAGTGAGAGCGGCTTCACACGTGTGGAGTACTGTCCACTGTACGGACTGCACCTGAAACAACAAGTACAATGATACTAGATAGCAATCATGCATAAAAATCACAAGACAAATGACTAGAAATCTCACAAAAGTGTAGAGTGCAAAAGTCTCATCAATTTTCTTAGCAAAATGATGATCCTTTTATGGATCAAGTACATCCATGAGTCTGGTACAGTCCAGCAGGCCTTCACACGTGTGAAGAGTGCCACATCACTCATATCTATCCATTTGATCCATCCTTGATCCTTATCCAATAGTTGACCTTCTAGAATATGACTAAAATCCAAAAAGCTAGTCTCCTAGAATATAGGAATATTCCCTACAAAATAGGATCTAAGGAAAATGGTCAACTCTTATCTTCTAGTACTCTATACACACATGTGAACATCCACTTGCCATGTGGGAGCATTTACTCATGCACATGCAAGGAAAAGCTAATTTGTAGGTGACTAGTCAACTTGACTAAAAACTAGTCATTTCATGTTCACACTAACTAGAATGATACAAAATCAATTTGGATATATACAAAAATGAAAAGTACATCCTTTCACACATGGGAACATGCTCCACACGTGTGAAATCATATCATCAACATATTCTAATGTTTGATCAATATTTACATGAACCAATGTCAAGTGAGAAGTGACAATTTTCAACACTCCTCCTCACTTCTAACTTGGCAAATCTAGTGTACATCTATCTACAATTCCAAGAGCATATCTTAACTTAAAAAATGGATCTTTGGACAATGGTTTGGTTAAGATATCAGCTATGCATTCGGATGATGGTACATGATGTAGTTGCACTTCCTTGGATTGTACCTTCTCCCTCACAAAGTGGTGAGCTATCTCAATATGCTTTGTTCTAGCATGGAAGATAGGATTTGAAGCAATTTGTTGAGAAGCTTGATTGTCACAAAATATGTAAGGGATCTCCTCGGCCTCTAGCACATGTAGTTCCATCAAGAGTCTTCTTAGCCATAAGAGCTCTTTGGTTGTTGAAGTCAATGCCTTGTACTCGGCTTCACAAGAAGATAGTGAGATTGTATCTTGCTTTTTGGAAAGCCAAGATATCACTCCTCCACAAAGAAATGTTGCAAATGCACTAATGGACTTCCTATCCATCTTGTCACCTGCAAAATCTGAATCCGAGTAGGCTCTCAAGTGCAAGTTAGATCCTTCATAAAGTATACCAAAAAATCTAGTACTAGAAACATATCTAAGTACTCTCTTGGCACTTTTCCAATGATGAATTAAAGGAGCTTGCATACTTTGACTCAACTTGCTTACACAAAAACTTAAGTCAGGTCTAGTGATGGTTAAATAGATTAGAGAGCCTATAAGCTTCCTAAAGAGAGTGATGTCCTCAAAGGATGCTTCATCACCTTCATTAGTTGCTTTCACAACATGCTCCATAGGGGTGTCAATCCCCTTACAATCTTTCATACCAAATCTTTCAAGAATGGAAGTAGCATACTTAGATTGACTTATGAAAGTACAATTGCTACTTCTAGACACTTCTATCCCAAGTATAAACTTTAGGAAGCCTAGATCTACCATCTTGAACTCACTAGATAAGTCAACTTTTACTTTGCCTATGCCATCATCATCATTTCCTGTCATAATGATGTCATCAACATAAAGAACCAAAATGATGATCTTTCCTTCATTACATTTGAAATATAAAGAAGGTTCATAAGCACTTAGTACAAAGCCAAGGGAATAGAGAAAATCATGCAACCTAGAGTACCAAGCTCTAGGTGCTTGCTTCAAGCCATATAGGCTCTTCCTTAAGTAGCACACCTTTTGCTCCTCACCAATCTTGATGAAGCCCTCGGGTTGCATCATGTAGATTTCCTCTTCTAAGAAGCCATTCAAGAAGGCATTTGTCACATCCATTTGGTAGAGATCCCATTTGAACAAAGTAGCAATGCAAATGATTAATCTAATAGTTACAAGCTTAGCTACAGGTGCAAATGTTTCTTCATAATCCAATCCTTTTATTTGAAGAAATCCCTTAGCAACAAGCCTAGCTTTGTATTTACTAATAGATCCATCTTGATTGTACTTAATTCTATAAATCCACTTACATGCAAGTGGTTTCTTTCCTCTTGGAAGATTTACAAGATTCCAAGTATGATTTTCTTCTAATGCATCATACTCTACTTGCATTGCATCTCTCCAAACTTTAGATTTACATGCTTCTTCAAAAGATGATGGTTCTTCAATCAATGTAGCTAAAAAAGAGTAAGAGGTAGAAGATGTAGAGCCTTCCTTTTGCTTTCCCTTGTCCACATAGGTAAGCCTTGAGGGCTCGGCCTTGCTCCTTGATGATCTTCTTGGCCCCTTTTGACTTGGATCCAAATCTCCATCCTCGGGTTTGTCATGATCCTCCTCGGGTTTGTCAAGATCCTCCTCGGATTTGTCAAGATCTTCAATGCACAATGGGTTAGATCCATTTGACAAGCTCTTAGCAAATTGTGACTCATCAAAAAGTACATCCTTGCTTACCTTTACTTTCTTGGATGTAGGATCATATATCCTATATCCCTTGCTATTTTCTCCATAGCCAACAAAGATTCCTTTGAAGGAGGTAGCATCTTCTTTCCTTCTAGTCTCCAAAGGAATGTGTACATAACAAGTACATCCAAAGATCTTAAAATATTTTACATTGGGTTTCTTATCAAACAAGGCTTGATAAGGTGAGATCCCATCTATAGCACTACTAGGAAGTCTATTACACAAATAATTAGCACATGTTATGGCTTCTCCCCAAAATGAGATGGGAAGTGATGCATCAAGCCTCAAGGACTTTGCACACTCACATAGACTCCTATTTTTCCTCTCGGCCACCCCATTTTGTTGAGGGGTGTAGGAACAAGTGTATTGTAACTTAATACCATTGATCTCACAAAAGTCTTTCATTTTATTGGAGGTGTACTCTCCTCCATTATCACATCTTAGTGCTTTGATAGAAGTACTAAGTTGTTTCTCTACTAGAGACTTGAACTTAATGAAAGCTTCATAAACAAGATTTTTCTTTGATAGTAACTCAATCCATGTGAATCTAGTACAATCATCTATAAAAGTTACATACATCAAGGCACCTCCATTACTTGCATGTGAAAAACTATGTACATCAGTATGTATGAGATCCAAGGGAGAGAGAGATCTTGATGAAGATTTCTTGTAAGAAGATTTGTGTGACTTTGCAAGGCCACATGCCTCACACATTTTTCCACACTTCTTGAAAGCTCTTGGTAGGCCGAGAGCTAGTTCCTTGCTTGCCATTGACTCCATAGATTGAAGATTAGGATGGCCTAATCTCTTATGCCAAAGCTCCACTTGAGTTAGCTCCTCCCTAGCCAAGTTCACACTTTCACTTGCAACATTAGCATCCAACTTGAAAAGTCTACCTTGCTTAATGCCACTAGCTATGCACTTATCATTTTTCAAGATGGAACAAACTCCATTCTTGAAATGTACATCTAGTCCATTGTCCATTAATTGTCCTACACTAAGCAAGTTTCTTGAAATGGTAGGAACATACAAAACATTATCTAGATCTATCCTTTTAGATGTGCCTAAACAAAGAGTTATAGATCCTATGCCATCTATCTTGCATGCTTGATCACTAGCAGTGTATATTGACTTCTTAGAGTCATTACAAGATAGAAGAGTAGAAAAATAATGCTTGTTAAAGGACATGTGGGAACTAGCCCCACTATCTATCCACCATGTGTCTTGACTTGAAGTTGGTGTAGATGCAACCATTAAGGATGTGTTGAATCCATCCTCATATTCTTCCTCTTGAGCAATGTTCCCTTGATCTCCTTTGGCTTGTTGATTCTTCTTCAAGTAGCATTCTGAGGCAAAGTGTCCTTTCTTTCCACAAAAGAAACACTTTAGTTTTGCCTTGTTCTTCACTTTGCCTTTGGAGGTAGATCCTCCATTCTTCATCTCGGCCTCCTTGCCTTGATTTTTCTTGAATGGATTTTGCTTTTTCTTGCCTTCAGATGTAAAGTTAGCTTTCTCCTCTCCTCCATTAAGTGACATGCTATCCATTCTTGTCTTGAGGTGTAGAAGCCTACTCTCCTCGGCCACAAGAACATTGTGCAACTTTTCAATGGATGGAAGAGAGTCTTGAATGGCAAATGATTGGACTAAGTTGGTAAACTCATCACTTAGACCATTCAAAATGATTTGTACTAGTTCTTGATCTTGGATCTTCTCTCCTATTGCACTTAACTCCTTGTTAAGAGATTTGATCCTAAGAACATACTCTTGTCCACTCTCTCCACTTCCTTTCATGCTTTGGAAAACTTGATTTCTTAGCATGAGGATTCTTGAAGTATTGTTGGATTCATAAATGCTCTTTAATGAATCCCAAGCCTCTTTGGATGAGGTACAAGAAGACACCTCTTTCAAGAGGTCATTGCATACATTTAACTTTATGCAATGTAGAGCTAATCTTGCTCTCTTCTTGTATTTGGCTTGTTCTTGGGGAGTTTGAGGCTCTTCCTCTACTCCTTGAACTATGTCATATAGATCATGGATCACTAGGAGTGATTCCATTCTCACTTTCCAAATGGAATAATTTGTGGAAGTGAGTCTCTCACTTGGTTCCATCAAATATCCACCCATGGATGACATTTTAGAATGAATGCTCTTTTAAAAATCACAAAGATTTTTGAATTTTAAAAGATCTATGAAGTGGCCTAAAGCTTACTAGAATGCCTATAGGCTTGTCTCTATCAAACTAACACACAAGCTTGAATGATACTCAAAGATCTTACCAAAAATTTCTAGCTTTCACTCTCACAAAAAAAAATTGCTTTACACTTTTCTTAGAGATTTCACTTCAACTAAGGATCTGAACAAATCAGCCTCTTAGATCTGATCTTAGACTCTAAAAAGAAATGCTTCAATGATCCAAAACACTATTTGGTCATAGGCATTAGTTAGAATGAATCTAGATCAATACTATGCTTCAAAAAGCACCAAAAATGAACTAGTATTGTGATTTTGGGACCAAAAAACACAAAGTAACTTGAATTGAAAGTTGTTGTACGGTTTCACACGTGTGAAAAGTACATACACAGCCTCCAAGTCGTTTTGATCCAAATGATTACAAGCTATCACTCTAGAAGAACTCGCCCTCACTAGTATTGGCCAAAAAACAAATTTTGCCAATGATCTTTACAAGATTTATGATTCAATGATCACTCTCTTACTTAGCTCTGATACCATGATAAATTTTACAGTTTTTAGGACAATAATGATTGTACTTTACAATCATAGAGAGTTATTGGTTGCTTAATCAATGAATCTATCAAGTTCTACACATTAGATCTTGATCTAGATTCACTACACTTGGATTTAAGCAAGAGCAATGGATCAACACATCATTTTTTAGTGAGAGCGGCTTCACACGTGTGGAGTACTGTCCACTGTACGGACTGCACCTGAAACAACAAGTACAATGATACTAGATAGCAATCATGCATAAAAATCACAAGACAAATGACTAGAAATCTCACAAAAGTGTAGAGTGCAAAAGTCTCATCAATTTTCTTAGCAAAATGATGATCCTTTTATGGATCAAGTACATCCATGAGTCTGGTACAGTCCAGCAGGCCTTCACACGTGTGAAGAGTGCCACATCACTCATATCTATCCATTTGATCCATCCTTGATCCTTATCCAATAGTTGACCTTCTAGAATATGACTAAAATCCAAAAAGCTAGTCTCCTAGAATATAGGAATATTCCCTACAAAATAGGATCTAAGGAAAATGGTCAACTCTTATCTTCTAGTACTCTATACACACATGTGAACATCCACTTGCCATGTGGGAGCATTTACTCATGCACATGCAAGGAAAAGCTAATTTGTAGGTGACTAGTCAACTTGACTAAAAACTAGTCATTTCATGTTCACACTAACTAGAATGATACAAAATCAATTTGGATATATACAAATATGAAAAGTACATCCTTTCACACATGGGAACATGCTCCACACGTGTGAAATCATATCATCAACATATTCTAATGTTTGATCAATATTTACATGAACCAATGTCAAGTGAGAAGTGACAATTTTCAACAATCCTCGATTCCCAAGATGCTATTGGGGAAGCCAAAAAAAAAATTGACGGATACGCTCCAACACAACAATGCGGGCCTGGACAAGGCATGGCGCACCCACAAATATACGGAGACATTAGTTATCCGCTTCTCATCAATAGCACACACAAGACAGATGTTCTCCGTCGCCGAGCCAAGTTGAAGGATTCTCGTATTTTCTTGGACGAAGATCTAACTTTCATACAAGTACAAAAACAGAAACAATCCCGCCATAAAGCAAAAGAATTGAGAAAACATCTCATTTATAGGGATGATATAATACGTTTTGTCAAACTCAGAGTTAAAAAATGAGTGGAGACTATAGTTGTAGAGCTAGAGAAATGGGGAGTTTATCAATTGATTTGTAAATGGTTGTAGTACCATAATTTTTCTAATCTATTTTATCTCCTCATAGGCTTTTAACTAGTAGTTTTAGTTTTAGTATTAGAATGACGGCCTTGGTCCGTCCTAGTGAAATTCGTTTGACATGTACTCCTTTTGTCTTATATGCCTCAGGGCATGGAAAAGACGTTAATGAAATCTTCTTCTTCTTCTTCTTCTTCTCTCTCTCTCTCTCTCTCAATTCTTAGAAATTTGATCATGAACTGAATTCACTCACACCACGTTGTTAATAGTGACCATGCAACATTATTGTGTATCACAATGTCCAACCAATGTGGTTACTATTATAAACTAATTTTTTGTTCGTGTATACCCTATGATTGTAACCATTATATGTTAGTATTAACTTGAAGAAGTTGATTTTGGACAACAGGCATCACAAGTCGACCAATGATATTTGTGATAGCTATCCGGCAACAGTTTAAAGAACTCAAAGATTATAAAACTAATTTGCTAGTTCCGACGAGCTATGTTACGTAAATTTCATTTTTGGGTCCTGCAATTGGTCCACATGAAAGTATCTTTTGAGAAGGCCCTTCCAAGTTCAAACTCTTGCTCTTTTTTATTTCCACCTGAAAATGGTTGGAACATCAAAATTTCAAAGATCTTTTTCAAAGGAGACCACCCTCATTCTCCACGTGGAAAATCCTCCACTATGAGCCTAACATTGCTTTATTCCATCTACAAAGTAGAGTATAAAAAATATAGTTACTGAATTTTGTCGCCTAGGCTCTAATAACATGAAGAAGGTTGGTAATTAGTCCTTTGAATATGGATGCAATTGAATATTGGATGCAACTTCTAATTCATAAAAGCATACTCCAAGCAAAAGACAATCTAAAGATAGGATTAATGTCAATGAACATGTTTGGAAAAGAATCTGTATAGTGTGCTAAGCACTCATTTTTTGTTGAGCTTTTAATAATTGTTCTACCAGACTGATTGCAGTGAAAATGCGAGTCTCTAAAACTCATAGGAACCCATAAAACAAAACTCATAAGAACAAGAGCTCATAAGGGCTTGTGATGGCTTCTAAGAGCACTCGTAAGAGCACTAGTGAACATAAGAGCTTGTAAAAGCACTCAAAAGTGACTTGTGATAACTCATAAAGCAGTGGTAGATTTCAGTTATAAATTTCCAAAAATCGTAGGAGCTCATGAGGGAACTTGTAAAGAGTCGTAGTTGGCTCATGAGCTCGTTACTCAAGTTACGAGTCCTTGGAAGTCGTAAGGAGTTTTTGAGCCTCGTAAGAGCTCATATTGAAACTCATGGAGTCGTCATAATTAAAGTCAAGAAAATTTTCCTTACACAGGTCGTTGCGTTAAGATTAACTCCTTACACATAAGTAACGAGTAGGCTAGTACTTAGAAACACGGCAGCAAGTAGACTAATGCACGGTTGGATTGACATTGATTTCCAAAGATGTTGATAGCAAAAGATCTACATTTTCATGCAAACGAATGAACCCCTAACAGCACAGCTGGACATCAATATCCAGTAATGCAGCAAAGCATACGGCACTGTCTCTCACTAAAAGAGAGGCATCAACATTCACTATCATTTTTTCAAAAATCAAGTGAAAGAAAGCGACATTTAGCTCATGTATTGTCCCATTGCTGACCTCATGGCAAAAGTTCTTGGCCAAGTTGCTCATCACGGTCACTAAGGTCCTAGAGACTGATAAAATGAGACTAAAAGTGTTGGGAAAGAGTACTGGGGTACAAACATATAACATTATCTCCTCCTATGTTCAAACATATCATCAATGCAACTAGTTGGCTAACCTTGTTGGGATTGAATAGCTCTTAATGATGCGCCCATAGAGGTAGGCCCATTCCCTTGCATTTTTCACTATTCCCTTCCCCTAGTTTTGTTGTCATCTCATGTATACTACTAAGTTTAGAGACACGTTCAAAGCTTCACTGTGCATTACCATCTGGTTGCAGTGAGAATTAAATTCTATGTGTGAGTTTGGCTGCATTCTTTTTTCAAAGGTTGAATGACTAAAAATCATCTTTCCATGTTAAGAAAGAGCAAGTTGGACCTTCATGTTCATGAAAACGTGGAAGCTGTATAACTTTTGATATCTATTGTAAGACTCAGAGTAACTTTAAATTTATGAACCATAAAGTTATATCGCACCTTTGTATATCAATATAAATAATGGTTTTGAAACATGATCCATCCTACGAGTGATTACGGTGTATGCGTAATCAATGGCCATCCGACGAGCGATTACGGGCCTGATTACGGCCATCCTACAAGCCATTATGGTTCTAATTACGGCCATTGCAACTTGCAAGCCTAATTACGACCATCCTACGAGTCATTACAAACCTGATTATAGCCATCCTACGAGTCATTAAAGACCTGATTACTGCCATTACAGCATCAACGGGCTTTCTACGGTACCTTTTACGACTTGTTACAGCAGTCAGCAGAATTCACAATGAACCAACATCGCAATTGCTCATCCACAGCACGTTATGGTCATCTGCTGCCGTTCCTTCAGAAAAAATAGGATGGTTAATATGCCATAATGAGCTCTAGCATAAGTTTTTACTTTTGAAAGGTGCAGGCGTTTCGCGAGAGAGGAAACGCTCAGCTGAGAATTCTGTGTCAGATATTTCTTGATTGCGAGGAGTTGCAGCAGAAACTAGAGGGCAACAGAGATTCAGTCGCTGTCTGAATTAGCCGTCAATGACTTCCAATCAAGTGCAGCTGAGTCTAGAACTGAATGTGACGCATCTATCCACAAGGAAAAAACCACGTATGTAGATTGATTACTGCTTCTGCATAAACCGGAAGCTGTTCATTTACTGCTCAATATGATGGATGCGCTGACTTAAGCTAGCTTTTTGCAGGGGGGCTCATGATCGAGTCGAAATTGTTTCTGGCTTGAAGGCGTTAGTTGTGCAGCAGCTTTTAGAATCAAATAAGAGTGGCAGCATAGCAAGAACAGTCTAAGAATGCGATCACTACTTCCAGAAGCAGCTTAGTGTTTCCCTTTCGAGTTTCCAGTCAAACAACACCACAACACAACAATAACCAAGTAAATTCTCAACACTTACTTCTCTGCTTCTGCATGCAGCTAGTAGAGCAAATTTGGCTTGATGATGAGCATCTAGAAGACAGAAATTGCAGTGCGGGATGTAGAATTACCGACGATATGGGATGTGCATTGGGAACTCAGTCAGCGAACCCCAAGTGCTTCCTGGACATAGCAGTGGAAGACAAGATCATCGGACCTCTGGTGATCGTTTTGAGGATCGATGTTTTGCCAAAGACCGCACAGAATAAACTGAACACCGCTAGAAGCAACACCACAGGAGGATAAACTGCGGATGCAACAAAGATCCAGTGCGAGCATAGAAAGCAAGACAGAAAGTGCTGCCAGACTGGCCCTTCATTTTGAAAGGCAGCAGCTGACCATAACGTCGGATAACGGGCCCTCCAAGGCCCGTAATCTAATACGTTATGGTCAGCTGTTGGTGATTCTTCGTTAAAATTGGAAACACTAAATGCCATAATCTGCCTTACTAAAACTAGTAAGGCAGCTTTGAAGGGCATAAGTTTCTACCTTTCAATTTTGAAAGGTGCAAGTGTTGCTCTTGCTTCAGCGGGCAGCACCATCGCTCCTCTCAGCCAAAGCCTCTGTGCGATTCATTCATTCATTTTTCTTGATTCTGGGTTGTGAGAGAGCATCGGTTCATTCATTCTGGCTGTCGCTGAAAGGAGGAGAGAACATTCTTGGAAAGAGCATTCTTGTTTTGAGGAAGAACAGAGAGTTCTTGCATGCAGAAAGGACCAAAGAGCTTCTAATTGCTAGTTTTACTATACATTCTCTGTTGTTCTTTTTTTTCAAATCGAAATGTTGAGCTCACAGATCACGGAAGAAGCCTGTTACTGATCTTCCTGTGCTTAGATTATGGGAACAATTGCCATCAAATTGTGGATGTGGCAATATGCTAGGCTTAGGTAATGCCAAAAACTATACACAGCTATGCCAAGAATGCTAATAAAACGCCTCCCACACACAACAGTCTCTCCTAATAAAAGCTTATAGTCCCCAAGCAAAGCACTACAAATTTTACTCTCGTGTTTTCCTCGTACCGTGATATGTCCGTTGATTAACTCCTCTTGCTGCAAACTCTTACATGTATGCCTGCCTAATAAGCAAGTTGACAGATTTCCTAACACTGAAGAAAACATTCTGACAAGAAAACTACATTTCATTATGTGCAGTTATGATTAGCATTTGCAATCTAAAGAGTCACACGAATTCCAATTTAAGAATCATCTGTTAGAAAGCCAAGCTTATGTTTTGGAATGGATACAAATATTGTTTGGCAGATCGACAATTGCTGCTCCAATGCAAGTTGTCATCGGTCGACACCGGATCTACAGATATGGCAATGTAGCTTAGGCTTGTCCCAAAGTTCCCATCGGAGACATAAGCACAGAGCACTACTATCAACAAATCATCTCACTAATGTGTAATTGTTCCAAGCCCAATAAAGTAATTAATCCAGTTAGTATTTTTATCAGTATTTAGGATTTGAGCTGCTTCCTTTCAGTTACACTCTGATGCAGAGGTTCCCACCAAATCAGTACTATTTCATTTAAATGGCATACCTATATTAAGACTCAGAAATCTCTCCAGTGTTAGTATTTCATTCCCAAAATCGCAAGAGAATTTATGCACCACTTCCTCGACTGAAGTTTCCCCTGGTAATCTGACGCTGTCTGATAATCTTAACATAGCAGAGGTTGAGGCTAGAGTTTGATTGGGCACCAAAATATTGAAAGCATCCAAGCTATCCACCTTAACCGCAGTTCCTTGCACAGCTTTACTGAGTGGAAATTTTACAGGCGATGTGCTTTGAATATCTGCAGTTCCTTCCAGAGCTTTCGTAGCTTTAATGACTGGAGATTTTGCAGGCAATGTGCTTTGAATCTCTGCAGTCACTTCCCGATCTTTCATAGCTTTACTGAATGGAAATTTTGCAGGCAATGTGCTTCGAATTTCGACAGCCGTTTCCTGAGCTCTCATAGCTTTCATGCTAGCAACCTTCTTACCACCAATTACCTGCAAAGAGATGATGAAGCAAAATACCAAATCAGGCCGGCTAGTAGACTACTAGAACCAAGCGCACGTGCAGATTAAGTTCTTGCCAAAAGTCGCGAGATCTACTTCTGCGAAAATTTGAAAAGTGAAGTTAAATCGTCAACAATAGTAGAAGAAGAGAGCAGACGTATTTTCCAGTTGTGCAGTCTTTATACAGCATCATGGTATCACCTTCTTCAAGGGAATGAGATTTCACAAAATCTCCTGCAAGTAAATGCACAACTTGGAGTGAAATTATTTCATGTCAAATGTATATTACTTTGCAGACACATAATGAAAAAGATTTCAGTTGCAGAAATAGTATAACATTTAGGTTCACTAAAATCCAAAGCCACTCACACTGATTGCCCTCAATTACAAGAGCAGGGTTGCTCATTTCGCTGGACTGACAAATGGTTGAAACCTCAGGACGCAATTAAGGGAGAAGAATTGGCTTAAGACTATACCAGTATTCTCTAATAAGTATATCCGACTCTTGTTGTTGGGCCAAAACCTGCCACAGGAAGGGAAAAGTGAAGTTTCAATGTTCAGTCTATGCTTCTACCTTGAATCAACGTAACATGAGAGCCAGAACCACGCCAGTTTTTCATTACACAATCCAAATTTAGAAATTGCATCAAAAGTGGGCTATAAAATTGCATCAAACTGGGCAAGACCGTATCAAAACCAAATTAATCAGTCCTCTTAAGGCTTCCAATATGGTTGAGGTGAAATGATGTAAAAGCCTTCCTTCATAAGGACTCATTTCTTCCATACTTTCAGTAGTCCAACTACTTCATTCGGAGGTGATTGATGTCTATTGTTCATATACACATATATGTAGCATGTGTCAGGCCAGATTCTTAATAAGTCCGTTATCTATCTGAGTCAGTTATGAAAGTTAGAATTGGGTTTTCGTCAACTTGAATAAATTGGATGCAGAAAGCTCCGTTATTCCCCTAGAAGTGTGGTATTGATTTTATAAAATATATTTAATCCTAAAACTAGCTTCATAACCTATTATCAACACTCAATAACTTATTGTTGAGATGTAATTCGCTTACTAAGTCACCAACCATTTACAATCCTCAGTTGAGTCAAGCATTATTATTGAGCCAACTATCGAAAAGGCTTTGACTAGTCCAACAAAAAGGGGTTTTTGTTGCAATCTTAAGTGAATATTCCAATTTATGATCAGTTTTTTATATTTCTATAGAGGTGAAAAATCTTCTTTTTTAAAAGATTAAAAAAACAAATCCTTTATGTAGGATTCTAAAGATTATACCCATCTGGGTAAATAAATGATTTTCTAAATATTTCAATAAACACGATACATTGTCTGCCATGTTCACCTCATGAATGTATATTTTTCAGTTTTTATACTTTGTATATCTATCAAAGGTTAAGGGCTCAGAGAATTCCAATCCCTTTAAAGTCCCAAAAGGGACTGGCCATCAGGCGTCTAGTTTCATCCCTAAAAGCATGCACCATTAGATCCATTAAACTACCCAGTGAAGGATTTGATCTTCCTTGTAATGTAGATTCTTGCAGAACATTAGCTCTACAAAGAATACCAAGCCTCAGGTAATAACGTTGGTTGCCAATGGTTCAGCATAATCTGCCCGAGTTCTGCATTATTCTGATATTTATTTCCCAGATTCCTTTCCGATATCTGAACGCAGACTTTGAAGGCAGTGACATGAATTGCATGTCATGGGGTAGGAAGTTCATACTTCATAGAAGTAAATTACGGCCACAAGAAGTCCATAAAGAACATTTTGAACCCTATACAACTCACAAAAGTCAACCATGTAGCCTACAAAAAACTTCTAGTCATTACAGGGAGCTGACATGGGCATTCTTTATGTTTAAAAAACAAATTTCTAGGGACCTGCAACCATGCTCAACAGCTGTTCATCAATTAGCTCAACTTCATGACCTCGAGCAACACCGTTCTTTTAAACAATTTTACTCGATTGAAAGGTCATTAGAAAATCCATTGCCCAAATAGTAAGGACCTGCAAATTTAACTACTCTATTTATACTCTTCAGTCTGTACTCCAATTAAATACTTGAATGAACCTTTGATATGGTACCATGCCAACCATGATGAGAAACAGTGATATTATTAAGAACCACTGCTTCTATTGTTGTTATTGTTATTTTATGGGAAATCGATATTCTTGAAAGTTGTTGCATGACAGCTCTTTTTAAGAATTCTATGTCAAAATGCGACGTGAGACATAACAACCTGAAAAAAGCAATGGCATTTGAAAAGCGACATTGCAAAAGAGCATTTCATAAGTCGAGAGAGTTAGCTTTCAAAACCTATATCTGAAGTTCCATGTCTGTGAAGACATCGTATCTTCCATGGAAATTGGGACGCCCTCACTGGACATTAAGTTAGGAAGGTAGCTTTCTGATTCTCTCTGCAAAACAGCCCATTCACCGCAAGTGTGACGGTTGTTTTGAGCTTTCTATTTACTCACTTGATTAGAGTTTTAAGAAAAGTGATCATCTTTCTCATGTTTTCTGTCATTTTACTGATTGTCTCAAAAAACATAGAAGTGCTTTGCTTTGAAAACTACTTTTAAATTTGTTTTACTATTGGCCTGATTTATACAAATTGAGATTCTGCAACTCATTAAAGCCTACGAAATCAAAGAATATCCTTTTCAAACCAAACTTTGGTACAAAAGCAACAGCAAACAGTTAAAATTTTAGTAGCAAATGGTTTCTACACGCAAGCAAGTTTAAGTTTCAGAAATGTTGAACATCAATACTAACCTATCTGCTCTTTGCGGGATGCCCTAAACGAAACGAAATGCCAATCGATAGTTCTCCCTTATCGCTTCAGATATGCATAAAAAAACTTATCACTATCATCGTACAAGCTGACCTTGGACGTGTGGGAGGTGGAGGTTCACCTTTGGCAAGACAATCCTACCGAGGCTGCCTACATCACTTGGCTTCAACTCTTTGCGAAGAAACAACCTGAGTCCTCTCTCCAACTTTAGGCCCTGCGCACATGTTTACAATATATCTAGATTGACGCAAGCTCTTGCATGCTTGCTATGTGCAGCGACTTGAAACTAAAAAAACTTAGCTGCGAGTTTGCTATTGAATCTGAAGGCCCAGAAACACATGCTTTTCCTTTTACTGGAAGACAAATGCGGTTTGCAATATCGGTTTCTTTGGCGCAATCAACTTTCACATAATGAAACAACAAAAAAGTTCCAAGTTCCAAGTTGCAAGAAAGAAACAAGAAGATCGATAGGTAAAGCGCCGGAATGCAACAGTAAACCACCGAGTTCGGCATGGAGGCCTATGAATAGATAATATGGCAAAACAGATGCATAGCATCTCAAAAATTGGAATGATGGAAAACGATTAGATGGTAACCTTCCTGTCGTAAGGAAAGGAACAACCGCCAGGCTGATAAGAATCATGGCAGCTTTCACTCGCTTGGAGCGTTGCAAAGCCCAGCCTGGAAGACGATGAGGCAGGACGCGCGTGCTGGTGGGACAAATATTTCCTCTTACGGGCCATCCTGTGCTTCCTTGCAGCTCGAGTTGTGGCTGCACTTAAACTCGCCGTTGACGCCCACAAATTCGGAGACCTCACTAACACTGGTTCGCAAGATGCAAGAGCCGTAGCACTCATCCCTAAAACAACTGGTTCGCCTGTCACAATGATGGGTTCAGTGGGTGCTACATCTATGACAGTATCGATCACTCGTGAGGATGCATTGTTAGCAAGATCTTGAGCATTAGCTGACTCCTGGAACAGCATTTGTTCGGTAGAGATTGGCGGAGGTTCTGCTTGATTTGTTGCAATGTTGGACAGGAAAGGGAGTTGTATGCTTGAGGAAATATTTCGATGTACTAGCCAAAACTGAATAAGGCCCCAAAGCCTTTGGACTCCGTTCTTACCTCCGCCTAATCTCTCCACTGCTTCGTCAAGGACTGGCTTCTTGACAATGATATTCTTCAAATCTGCTAAATTGGGGTGGGTGATAGAAGTTGATGAAGAAGCAATTTCTTGTAGATCAGAAGTGATATTGAAACTACTTGCCGGACTGATGGCAGCTACCTCTGGCGATTCAAGGGAAGCGTGCGAAGTGCTTGGCGGACAAAGATCACGGCTGTGCCTCGAATCTGCAGGGAACTGCAATGGATTCCGTACGTCACTCTCAACAGGATTAGTTTCCTGAGTGTGGAACAGCATTTCATCTGCTCCTTCTAACAACGCATACTCAATACTGCAGTTCAGCTGTTCTTGTAGCTCTTCTTCAAAGAGATCGCTGCAGATGTGAGACACCGGATACTCCACACACGTACCTGCAGCTTCTTCAGCCTGCATCCATTCCTCAAAACCAAAACAAGGCGTACTTCCGTCTGTCTCAAGGACGTCGAATATAGAAGATACATCCGCACATTGCGAAGAAAGTGGTGAAACGCCATAGAACAGCCTTTTACAGTCATCCGGAGCGAATTCGTCCATGAACGGCTAAATCTATGAATTATGATCAACTCTTCCTTTGATCCTTTCCCTTGACGCCGATGATCTTAGACACCCCAAAGATCAACCCGAGCTCACATATATTCCATTGAAGCTGGAGATGATAGAAGCATATAGACGGAAGTAGGAAAAGAATCTGCTACGTATTCTCCTCGAAACTCCAGTAAAGCAGGAAAATAAGAAACGAACAGCTGAATGGATGAGGTTACAAGTACCTCATTTGCTGATGCCTTTCCTGCAGCCATGTATTCTCACGATTGACACACATACGCTGCTGCAATTTCTTCGATCATGCGCACATACGAGTAAAACTAAAACTAAAGACAATACTCAACAACCCACCTTGACGGGCGATTGCGATCCATGTACATACGTTGCAGATACTGGTTGGCTGTAGACTACAAAGATGCTCTCATCTGACGAATGAGAGCAAAAAAAAAACGAAAGAACGAGAAAGAGAGTGGAAAAAAGAAAGAAAGAAAGGTGCATGCACGGCACTGAGCACAGAAGAGCTTAGAGCGGTCGGTCTCTTTCCTGTTTTTGCTATTTTTGTTGTTTTTTAATAATTTAGTACTCAAACCCTTGCCTGTTTAAAAAAATGGGTCCCGGTCACCAACGCAGACGGTGCTTCCTGCCAATGCCAACGCCACTTCTCTTGGATGCTAGCCACGGGTCACTAATGCCATCTGGAAACTTCTGAGCTGTCGATTATAACACGTGACAAAGCTATAACATTATCCAACGGCGCTGAGATTAGAATGCGAGCGTGCGAGCGGAGTGATGAATGAAGGCGGAGCGGAGGGTGGGTCGCAGTTGTCGGGTAGTCCTCTCCTCCTCCCCCGCGACGTCGTCGGTTACAAGTTTTGTCACCTGTGACCTGTCCTGCGCCCATTGCCCAATGCCATAAATATAGTAATATACCAAAATTCTAGATAAATGAATGAATGAATGTTTGACACCGGTGACCGACGTAGCTGCGGCGGACTTGACTCTAGAGTCTAGAGCAGCAGGGAGGGAGAGCACCACGAGGACTCAGGAGGCGGGTACTGGCAGGCGTTGGTTTAATTAATAATTTCTTTTCGTTTTTCTGCCCATTTTCGTTGTACCATATTAATTGATAATTGGGCTATCGCTTTATAATCTGGTTAATTATTTTCTATATATAGAAAATTATGTTGGATGATCCAGTTAAGTCTTATACAATAGTCATGCGCCCGTTTGCTTGATTCTTTTTCTATATTGAATAATGTAATTAATTCTACTAAATCAAATTTGATTTTCAAGGGTTGATTCATAGATTTGCAAAGATTGGTCCGAAATGTATCCCTATGTTAAAAATGACATTAGATTTGATGTGCTAAAACAAGACTAGATTGAAAACTTGAGACTCCAAGGAGATTAAGTTGGAGCTTAGGAAACGTGAGTGTCATAAGCATGAACTTGAGATATATATGGTGTTCACTTGAGAATCTAGACACGTCACATAGCAATAGGGAGCTCCCATGTTAGGCTCTAAGACTATAAGATGTCACCATGTGAAAGCATATGTCACAGGCCAATGAGTGTAACGTCAAGAAAAGTAACATTAATACATGGATCAATATGATTGCATGTACTCTCAATTACAATGAATTACCAAAATTCAGCCTTTCAATAAATTGCCAATATAACTCTCTCTCTCTCTCTCTCTCTCTCTCTCTCTCTCTCTCTCTCTCATGGTAGGTGTGAATGTGCATTCACTGTGCTTTTGCATGAGTCATAGCTATTATGGGATAAGGGATTCCTACACGCATGGAAGGTTGGCATGATCTGATAGATGACTTCCATGTAGATTTCGTGTGTGAGCAAGTAGGGTGGGTTTTACACTCTATATATGCACCCACCAATGTCTATGTGAATCATTGAGAGTCTTACGGTCGTTATGTTGTCGGACTGGGAAGCACTTCTATCGATCGATTTTGTCTACCTCCCCGGTCCTCGGGGGCTAGTCCATTTTGATCTAAATTTTGGTTAGAAAGGTTTGGTCTACTGCATGTCTTTTGGGTTCTCAGTTTTGGTTTGATTTGGTGGACGTCTTATTGGTATCAGATTCCTGAATCCAAGTAGGTGGTTTAACCTTCTGTTTTAGATGAATCGGTCTGCTTATGGTAGATTGGGATTGTTCGTTCTATGGTGACAACTGAATTGTATTGCATTAGAGATTTTTTCAAATTATTTGAAGGTTATGATTGCATAGTCTATGGATGTTGCCCGATTTTGGGAACGACATGGAATATTCTAGAGTATGGCAAGAGGCTCCTCCAATAAGCCCAAACACTACATAAATGAAGTAGAGAGTCAAAAGTATTAGAAACAAGTGACCAGTTAGCAACATGTGTGTGGGAGTCCAACATTGGACCTTAGGGTAATAAGTGTCATGGAACACAATTATCAATTAAATAAACTTGGCTTTTGTAAAGTTCATAAGTTAGGAAACACAACTTGTTCTCAAAAAACACAAAGTGATCTTGATGGTCAAGATCGTGATCTTTGTGAATTTCACACATGTGGAGTGTCCACCACATGTGATTGTTATCTCCTAAGGTGTGTGGATGCACAAAGATCAAGACTAGATTGAGATTCAAGATCTATCTTCAATTCAATGGCAAAAACACACTACTACATGCATTTACTCACATCCAAAGCTCATACACACATGTGGGAAGTGTTAAAAAAATAAACTAAGTAAAAATAAGCTACTCTCCTCAAGTAGAGAGAGAAAACTACCAATAGCTCTCGGGTAGAGAGAGAATGCTAGAAAATCACTTAGTCTCAAAATCCACGCAATCTCCAAATTAATTAGCATAGAATGAGAACTACAAAGACTCTAGTAGATCCACGAGCTAATCCAAGCTCACACATGATAAATTCTATTGGACCATTCATGGTTCCACCTCTAAATCCTATTGGACCTCTTGAACTTGCCTCAAAACATGTGAAAACATGATTTTCAAAAAAGTGAGTAACAAGCTCAATATTGTTCTCACTAAAACCAAGAGCATACTTTTGATAATGCAATATCTTGCTTTCAAAATGTATTGGAAACATATCTAAGTCAATAATGACAAGAAACATGTCCATACTATAAGCATCATACAAAACATTGCTTATCAGCATGTGGAAAGACAAATAGATTTGAGGTTGTAGAAGGGGAGAAAACTGTCAATTCGCTATGGAGGTTGCTCTTGGTTGGACATTGTAGCAGATGATGGAATATCAGTTTTGCTTTCCTCCTACAAGGACTCATGTCATATTAGTGTCTTTTGCATTATGGAGCTGGTGTAGTGCGTGGTAATGTAGAAGTTTGCAAGAAACTTCTCGAGTGAGCAGCAGGTTTAACTGTCGAGTGTTATGGTGCTCGTGTTGTGTTGTCGTGAGGATCCTATCGAGAGTCGAACACAAAAAGGATTTTCCAATTCGGTTTGCAAGCCGACAACTCAGTGATACCGAAATGAACTATTCAACCATAGAGCGGAAAGCACTAGCAATGATCTATGCGGTTAAGAAATTTCGACATTACTTGATGGCCACACATTTTGCTTTTTATACGGACCATCAACCCTTGCTCTATCTCATTAATAAAACTTGCAACACCAGAAGAATCACCATATGGCTACTTCTGTTGTTGGAGTTTGATTTTTGGATAGTAGTTCGCAAGGGAAAACAACACTACATGGCAGATCATGTGTCATGAATCAAGGGAAAGGAGATTGCCACCCAACCCGACGATGCAGATGCTGCCTTATTTTACCTTGCTATTGCTCTTGTTGTTTTCAATTGCTTTCAAGTTCATGCTTTTTGGTTTCAATAGTTTATGTTTCTCCTCTAGCAAGTAAAATGTGCATTTGAGCTAACCTCCACCCTCTCTCTCTATCTCTCTCTCTTTCTCTCTTCTCTTCTCAATCTCTTCTTTTCTATCCCTTCCCTTCACCCAAATCATGATGAATGTTAGTGTAGAGGAGTAGAGGGAAAGGAGAATAGTGTTAATGGTGAGCAGTGTTAAGGGAGAAAGTAGGAAACTAACTAAAAGTAGCATCTATGCATAGTTAGGTACATATCCAGTGATCTAACCCTTGTTGACAGGCGGGAGGGCTATAATACGCGAGATCTTCGACCCTACAGTGGCGTCGTTCAAAAAATGGGGATTGGATTATATTGGTCCAATTCTCCCTGCAGCAAGAAGTTCCCAGGCTCAATACATAATCGTAGCCACAGACTACCTCACCAAAGAGCACTTTTTTCATGATTTTTTGAGATCCCCTGGGGGATAGCTCTTGAAAATAGGACAGTCACCAGATCTGACCTAGATGCATCCATGAAAATCTCTACAAGAGTTCTTGATGGATGAATCATCATGTTTTAGTATATGCGAGAGTTCCTAGAAGCTGAATTTTCAAAACCCTCGCAGAGCATCAAGATTATCTTACCAACCCTCGCAAGGTGTCTAAATGGAATTAGAGCAGTGAAATTAGCCTGTCTACATGGTCTGATCTTGAAAATCCAATCACAAGAACAAGTTGTGCGAGAGATCACTTCCTGCGAGAGTTGAACCCTCGCAGACAGCCTGAACCCTCGCAGAACCTTTGCATAACAGTCAAATCACCTTCTGAACTCTCGCAGACTTCCCTGAGGTCTTAGAATTTTGTGAAGAAGGTGTCTGCCAAAATCTGGGTGGAACTGAGCAAGGGAAAGTGGATTTCACCTAATACGCACTCTAAATTCCGCTATATAAGGGCTGAATTCGAGTCATTTGTCACCTTTGCTAGCGAAGCTTTGCCAAAATTTACTCTGAAATTACCGAGTTCTCCATTTGCAACCAAACTTCATACCAGTTGTCATCTGATATTACTGAACACCGATCTGCGCTCTGAACTACACTCCTTATCATCCAACACTCGTTATTCACAATTTTTCGTCGTTTTCACACTCTTTTTCATTTTCCACCATTTTTTTTATTTTTTCGACCACTAATCATCACTGCTAACATGGCCTCCTCTTCCTCTGAAGACTCTGGCGCCAAACAGGTGATCCAGCGTGACATTTTTGAGGCGACATAGATTTGGCCTCTACCCTCTGACACTCTGATCCAACCATGGCTGCAGACAGCCGGTCCACTTCTAGAGGCAATGAGATTTTACGCGGCGCTCTTCCATTCTGAGATTAACATGGGCCTCGCCCTCCATGCTTACGTCACCTGGGACGAGGACAAGGCTCGTTTCCACTTCCTGTACCAAGGTACCACGTACAAGGTCAGGATTAACGCCGACTCGATGGTCACCATTGGCATTATGTCCGGTGATCGTCAACTCATCTCCCATCGCTACGCCAAAGGTTTGATCAAACCTTTCGTCACCCAAACTGCACCCAAAATTTCCATTCAGACTAACAATGGTTACTTGATAGAAGCTATCACGGAACCCGTCATACAGGCAGCTACGCATTTGTTGAATAACTTTCTAGTCATTTCAACATTTTGCAAGGACAGAATCCAGTCTAAGCTGCTGAGTCAGATAGTGGAATCCTTTGTGGAATTTCCTAACCTCCTTGTTGTGCCATACGACTGGCATAGCTTCCTCCTTTGTGAGCTAACCCTTTTCATTGAACCCAACAACCGTGACTGTATTGCAGCAGGTTCCATGTTGTGTAACTTTGCCTGCACACTTCTCGAGGTGAAAGTGCACGGTTTCCAACGCTCATCTCTCATGTCTACCCTTGTGCCACATACTAACCTTTATCCGCCATCTCAAGCATCTACCTCCTTCCAACCTGCAGTTATTAACACAACGACCAGCAAACAAATGCGTGGCACTGCCTTTACATCCACATCTCCACCTGCTACCCGAAGACGTGTCCCCACTACCGCACTAACCACTCCATCAACCACCGCCACTTCCTCTTCTATGCAATCCCCCACTCCGATCTTTGTTGTTGCTACCTCTCTCCCTGCTCCATCCACATCTGTTTCTGTGTCCATCCCCGTTTCCTCTGTTGGTACCACTCCTATCTCTGTTCCATTATCCACAACTCCATCCATCACCATCGCATACTCCATTACTCCTGCCACCACCGTTGCTCCTCTCACATTCAATCCTTCTGATTCACAACTGTCCCCCGACACTCTGGCATGGATGCAAGTTATCAAATTTTCACCCCCACTCCAAACACTTTCTGCTCCATCCTCACCTTCTTCCATACTCCACACCATCCTCCAGTTTTCCTCTGTTCCTCCCATCCTCTCGTTCGGACAAATCGTCCTCACCCCTGTTTCCACAATTATTTCTCAAATCCCACCCGCTTTGCTAACAAAGGTTACTGAGGGCAACCAACCGTTGCCTGATGACGCATTTGTCCAAACAATGTTTGTACCATCGCCAGATCGGACTGATCTTATTACCCCAGATGGCATCAGATCCAATGAGAACCTGATAGAAGATAATGACGACAAGATTCCACCAGTCGTCGGGGCCGATACAACACAAGCCCCTGCCAGTGCCAGTGTACCGGCTGCTCCCACGGACCTAACGACGGCGTACCAAACTCTGGAAAAATACATCCTGGATGCAGTAGCAGCCAAAGCTATTCTGGAAAGCAGGGTACTACACTTGGCGACAAATAATACACAACTGCGAGCAGACCTCACCAAGCTGCAGCAAGAGCTAATTTTGGCTCAGCAACACGAACAAGTAGGGCACAGGAGATTGCCAAGCTACAACAGAAGGAGGAGGGCCTCAACAAACATATCCAAAGCCTCTCCAACGCGCTGACTAAGGCCTCCACGAAGGTGCGGGAGCTTCAAGCTGAAGCGTCACAACGGCTTGCCCCCATCCAGGTGCAACTTACCCTTTTGGAAGCAGAAAATATGCGCCTAGGGACGGAGGTCAAAGCCCTACAAGACGAAAAGCTCGTCTGGTTAGCCCAACCTACACCGGACTCAAGGTCGCTTTCTTAATCAGAGATGAATCTTCTACGGCGTCAGGTGCAGGTTTATAGCCAAACCCTAAACAGCTACCAGATAGAGTTCAACAAATATCGGACAAGCGCAACGCATGAGCTCGCCCAGGCCAAGCAAGCTCTCAAGGCTTGCCAGAAAGTCATGGATACGAAGGCCCAATCCAACCCCGTGGTAATTCTACCGCCACCTAATTTTGACGCTGCACAGGCTAGCACCAGCCAAGATTAGAGCCAACAGACAGCAGGGAGATTTCAACCAGATCAAGGGTCCGAAGGCCAAGATCAAGGACAAACGGAGACGTGAGACTTGAGCCAAGGCACATCATCCAGAGGCTCGTGCACGATATCTGCCAGCCGGGCCTTCCGAAGACCGAAGTCTATGAAGGAGAAAATCAATGAATTTTTATCAAAGTATCCCCATGAGTCATCTTGAGGCGGTTGGCAGATATCGTTTTCTGCTCAGACTGTCAAGGGCAAAGAACTGCAAGCGTTACCCACCCTCCAACCACAACTAGAGTGGCATCAACAGTTATTCAAAAGAAACCATGCGGCCATCAGGGCCTACGTGACAAGTCGACAACAATTACGAGTGAACGCGCACTTCTTGCCATGTACACGAAGATCCAAATGGGCGGAATGCGGCACCCCTCTGGACAAGATCACACTTCACAATTTTAATTGGCCGACGAATGTAGACGCCAGAAGGGCTCTCACCACGTTCGAAAACCAGTATATCAATTGCCCTGATCCCACAGTCCGCGCGACAGCCACTTACGCCCGGGACTTAGACACCTGATGGGGATCGAAACTATATGGGATGATTTTCTTCCCGCAATATTCTTTGATCCTAATAAGGCGGTAGCTTCCGACAAAGTCGAAGATCAGCTACTAGTCGCTCGTGTATATTACCGAGCTGCATTCCTTGGAGAACTCTGAACGCGTCGATTCCAAGCCTGGATCGATCAAGAATGGCTAATAGGAGTCCACAAGTCCTTTCACACGCCCAAGGACCCGAAGAAACTGGACCGTCTCAACTTCATGGAAGACGTTGCTAGTTACCCGATCCACCAGAGGCGGGCAAAGAGGACGCTATACTAAACCGGCAGAGTGTCGAGGGACCGGCACTACTTCAGGCCGTGGGTCCTATTGGGGGTATTCCCAACAAAGTGTAAATAAATAAAATCATCCAATAAAATGTATTGCGAGGGCATGACATCCTGCATGTATAAGCCCATGGCCCAATGAGCATGCAAATAAAGTTGTAAATAAAATAAACATGACTTGGGCCTTGGAATCAAAATAAAACTAGAGACCCAATGTCATTTTTAAACTTAGGGATCACTTTTTAGAGTTGGGTCCAAATTGGGACTCACACGAATCTTGTGATTTCTAATGTACTTTTTGTGGACCCTTGGATCAAGTTGGTTCTAAGATGAATGGATAGGATCATTGTGAATATTAGCCAATAGGATTGAGGGGCAAGGGCCTTTCCCATTTTATAAAAAGACACCATTTGTACACTATTTTTCATGCTTAATGAGACGGAGGAAACTCTACCATTTTTGGAAGAGAAGCATCTTCAATTGCTATTCACTACTTGCTAATGCTCTTGATTGTGTTTTTCGTTGCTTTCTATTTTCATGTTTATTGTTTGCCATAGTGAATGCTTTTCCATTAGCAAGCATAAGGAGCATTTGAGCTAACCTCGATCCTCACTCTCTATCTCTCTCTCTTTCTCCCTTCTCTTCTCAACCTCTTCTTTTCTATCCCTTCCCTTCACCCAAATCATGATGAATGTTAGTGTAGAGGAGTAGAATTAAAGGAGAGTAGTGTTAGTGGTGAGTAGAGTTAAGGGAAAAGGTAGAAAACTACCTAAAAGTGGCATCTATGCATAGTTAGGTACCTATCCAGTGATCTAACCCTTGTTGACAGGCGGGAGGGCTATACTACGCGAGATCTTCGACCCTACACGTGGTGAGCTAGATGAAAAAGTCTACATGGATCAACTCCCATACTATATCTCAAGTTCACTTCCTACTTTATGCATGCAAAATGCATAGGAGTATCTATGGTCTGAAGTAGTCAGCGTGACAATGGTATAAGAAGAAAGATCAGGCCCTGAAATCTTTAGGATTCAAGCCACTAATGATTGATTCCAATGTTAATGTAAGAATTACAGATGAGAAGATTATTATTGTAGGTGTGTATGTGGACGACAATGGTGGCTATATCATACTATTCGTGTATCTCATTTACTGTTTATTAAATTCTGCACATTGGTTTGATTTTATTGAATGCTATATTAATCTATAATGTAGATCAGCAATGTCTGTCTACATTCTAGAGAATTGTAGGTATGATATAGTTGTCAGTGACCAACAATCATATCTGAATTCCACACGAACTGATTTTGTTTGTGAATGTTTTTGTTTCGTGTTTTGCTTCGCAATCACTTGGCTTTTAGCATAAATCGATTTTAGAGCTCATTCAAGTTTCATTTCACTTGAGTTCGTTTCGTCTAGTTTTGTTTTGTTTCGTTTTGTTGCAGAGCCTGATTGATTTTTTCGTGAATTTTTCTCGTTTCGTTACAAAGCTTGATTGATCTTTTTGCGAATTCTTCTCGAGCAGAAATTATTCGTGATCAAAAAAGTTTCGTGAATAATTTCGTGAATCGTTCCAAAGATTCCCATCAGTTCGTCACCAGAATTTGACTAGAATTTAAATTTTGCACTTTCCATCAAGAAATATCACATAGCAACATTACCTTGTGCACCGGCACTTTCACCATACTCCATCAGATATTATCTATCGGTGTGCGGCCAACACAAATTATCTTCACAAGTGATTTTGTGCAACAAAACACAATTCAAATGTGAGGAAAAATCACTACTCAGAAGCCACAAGCTAGAGACCACTCACGCAAGCTATTTTTTCATGAGTGGACTCCCAAGAAACAACATACAGGTTGGAAAAAAGCAGTTAAGGGACTTTACAACAAATGTTCTATTTGGAAACCAATGGAGCACATTATTTGGCTGCCAATATTATCCAACAAAAGATCCATCTTCCCAACAAGATGGAATGTTCACAAAAACCACAACTACCTTCAACAAGCAGTTGGTTTTACGTAAGAGATACAAAATCCATGATTTTTCAACTGTATATCAATGCCTGCTACTTCAACAAGCTCAAAAGTTGCAATGACAAAGAAATCCCGAATCCATCAGTGAATGGAATTATAGAGACACAACCCCAAGGACAAATGTCATTTTCAACAACAAACAATGATGACTCTTTGGAAAATCGTACATTGAGCATTGGTTATGAACATGTATAAAAAGACACACAAGATCCTTATCATCCCTTGTCCACACCCATTCCTTCCTCCATGAGCTTCACCTCACTTTTCTCATCCATGCTTCAAGACCTCATTCCCATTGGATTGATCATTTTGAACTTGCTCTAGTTTTCACTTGAAGCACTTCATGAGCAGACAAGTCTACAACATACAAATGATGCCAATTCAGAACTCCCGCCGAGCCAGGACAAGCATATTATCAAAAGGACCTTGGAGATTTCTCACAAAACAACAAGTGTTGTTTTCACAATTGAAGAAATCGACAAGTTATTCACTTGTTGACTATTCAAAGAACACTACTTCACAATTGAAGAAATCGACAAGTTATTCACTTGTTGACTATTCAAAGAACACTACTTTATGCAAAAAAAAAAAAAAATGGCGATCGTTCAAGCATCTATTCCAAGCATTCCTTTATGGAGCTCTCAACAGTACAATTGACCTCAAAGAAGCTGCAATCAAAATTCTGCCAACATCATGTCTTCAAGAGACAACTATGACCAACAAACATTTGATCCATTCATTCACCTCCACCACCACCCTCATATCCGACTCACATCTTACCACTTACCCTCATCTTCATCTCTTTACTGTTCATTCACACCTTGTGTTGTTTTCATACCATATTCAACAACCCAGGCTCTTGTACATCATCCATTGAATCCTCGGCGTGGGCAATTGGGAATACAACCCATTAAAGAGCCAAAGCTTCTGGAGATACTTCTTCAAAGCTTCATCTCCTACGAAGCAACACTTTACAAAATGTTCCACATCTACAAGCTGCACTGGCTTTGATTCCTCCCACACCATAAGGAGCGAGGTTCTTTCTATTGTCATTGGCGTGAGACCACCAATCCAATTAGGAGGGGGATAATGTTAGCAACAAAGTAAAATAAAACACCGTGGCATGTGTATTGTAAATCCACTGTGAGTACTTGTTAATAAACTCCTACCATGGCATGTGTGTTATAAGTCCATGGGTAGAAACTTAATTAAATTCTAAACTTCTAAGTTAGAATACTTAACTTAGAGAAGTTAAACTTAGAAACTTAAGCCTAGAAAATAACAGATTCTAAGTCATCTTGAGTTCTAAGTTTAGAGTCTTAGGCTTTCTAAGTTAGAAGTTGAGAAGTTTAGAAGTCTTACAATTGCAAGTTTTAGAAATTAATCCCATATATTAGTGGAAGCTTATGGAAGGCCCTTCTTGCTATAAGAAAAGAGGTATTTCCCTTGTAAAATAACACATTGAGATTATGCTAAATTGTTCTCTATTTGATAAGTCATTTTATTTCCTTGTGTTCCCATTGGAAGGTGCATAGCTTGAGGGAAGGTGCTCGGGCCTCCTCTTGCTTCCTTTCATTGGTTTTTATTGTGTCATGTTTTTAATCGCTTTATGCCTAGTTTAGCTGCAATCTATCATTTCCATTCTCTTTGGGTGTAAATCTAGGATTTAGTTTAATCACCTTGCTAATTGCAAAGCCTTAGTAAGGTTTTGCATTTTGTCATTTTAGATAGTTTCATTTCTGTTCCGAGCACTAGTTGGGTAAGCCTTAGTGCTTCATCATTGTTCTTTATTTCTACATTTTTGTTTGAAGCTTGGTAGAAACTTAGAAAGTGGACGATCCTCTCTATACTGTGACCGCATCATGAGTAGACCTAGCCAAGGTTTACTTCTAACATCCATCTGAGGCGCCCTCCAGGTTGCTTGCAAGGGAGCGACAGGTACGAGTTGACCCATTGGATCCATTGGCTCTGGTTCCGATTCTGCCTCTTGTTGCACAACTGTTACTTTGGGAAAGTGTGGTGCCTAATTCGCTATCCTTCTTGCTACTGATCGTCCAAATCTTAGATTCATCCGATGGTATAGTTGGATCTTGCTGGTATAGTGGGATGCAATCTGGATCTTATGGATTTGATCAATCTGACAGGCTGGTATTGAGAATTCAGGCCATACCATGTCAATAATCAAATTAGCAATATCATACATTCAGCATAAGCAATCACCACAACGAGAAAGAGCAACACACACCATCACTGTCATAACTGAATGTAATTGTACAATAAACCCTTATAGAGAGAGAAAACCTAGAAGATGATTACAGCTGGTAATAGTTGTTAACAATAAAAGTACTTCTTCGTAAACAATAATACATAAAATTTATCATTGATTTCTAACAAGTAAATGCTAAAAAAAATGACAATTGCCTAATCATGGCATGGGGACATTGACCAACAAGCCCATTGTGTAGAGGGTGATTGGGTGGAAGATATCGAGTGTGGCCCTCATAAACCATCTATTGTGGGTATTTTTTGCACATAAATAAAATGACCGAAGTAGAAATAAGTTGCAAGGGCCGTGGCATCCTGCGAGCGTAAGCCCATAGCCCAACGAGCACTTGTAAATAATGTATTTTAAATAAACTAGACTTTGGGCTATGTAACTAAAATAATATTAAAGAGGCCAAAGTTTGAGTTAACTAAGTTAGTAAGTTTTTGTTAATTAGTCAAAAGTCAATGCTTATTGGATTATGAGTATCACTTGTATTTATGTTATTTGAAAGATGAATCTTACATGGATGCCTTTGTTAAGCAAAATTTCAATGTTGATGTATCATCTTTCCCTAAAGCATTGTTTTTTTTTTAATGTTAATCTAGAATTAACGCTTGAGAGCCAAATCTTTAAAAGACTTCGGGAGGAATATGGTGATATATTTCCTGAGCAGTTGCTTGAGGTTCTTCCCCCCTCTCATGGAGTGGACCATCACATAGGTTTCCTTCCTGACAGCTCTCTTGTATCGCTTTTTCCTTACAAGATGAGCCCGAACGAAGAAGACGGGGTTTCTAGTCAACTTGAGGAATTATTAAGTAAGGGCCACATTAGACCCAGTAAGTCCCCTTGGGGAGCTCCTATTTTGTTAATCGGCAAGAAAGAAGGTGGTATTCGTCTTTGTGTTGATTAAAAAAAGCTTAATAAAATGACTATAAAGAACCATTATCTCTTGCCTCAGATGGACGACTTAATGGACCGGTTGAATGGTGCTAAGTATTTCACCAAATTGGACCTTAGGTCGGGGTACCATCAAATTAGAATCCACAAGGAGGGATGTTTCCAAAACTAGTTTTTGTTCTAGGTATGGCCATTACGAATTTTTAGTTTTACCCTTTGGTCTAACCAATGCCCCGATAGCCTTCCAACAAATGATAAACGATATTTTTCGTCCATATCTAGGGAAGTCTCTCGTGGTATTTTTGGATAACATTGTGTAGCAGGACTCTTGAGAGCAATGAGGCGCATTTGCATATGGTCTTAGATATTCTATGGTAGACAAAACTTTATGCTAAGGAGTCTAAGTGTGAGTTCTTTCAAACAAGACTCAAGTACTTAGGACATATCATTTTTGATCGAGGTCTTGAGATCGATTACGATAAGGTCCAAAAAGTTCGTGATTGACCTATCTTGAAAACCACTAGGGAAGGTAAATCTTTTTTGGCCTTCACAAGCTTTTCCATAAATTCATTAAAGACTATGTCTTAATTGCATTGCCTCTAACGAATCTTCTTAAGGGATTGAAAAAAGCCAAAAGAAAAACTACAAAGAGTAATAACAAGACAGATGGAAGGCGTTAAAAAATCAGTCCACTTGTTATTTGGACCAATGAACTTCATGAGTCTCTTAAGTTTATATGTGATGCCTCAGACTTAGGCCCATTGGTCAGAACTCATTTGGGAGTTCGAATTCGACATTAAGTATCGTTGTAGTATGTCGAATTATGTCATTGATGCTTTGAGCTAGATGTGAAAAATACAGATCCAAAACACAACTAATGGATCTTAGATCTTGGGCGTGGTCCCATCACCACCTCCATCAGTATTAGTGACTGACGGCCAACCCTCCGTTGCAGGACCATACCAGAATGTGAGGGAAGAATGAAGGATATATTATAAGGTCCACCATCGGGTACATAAAGCACAAGAAGAGGAAGCTACACAAGCACGAGAAGATCCGACAGAGCCTCAACCTACGGAAGAACCAGCACCACAAGTGGCCTCACCAGTGAGAACGGATCAAAACATTCACTTACATCATTACAAACCACCGTTCTATATGGAAGTTCCAGAGGTTCCCCAAACAGGAGTGCTCACCAGTTTACTGTCTAGCCGCGTGAATTTATCTCTCGGTGAACTACTGTGGATTGCACCTCAAGCCAAGAGCATCCTAGTTGAATGGGCCAAACCAAAAATAGTAGCATAAGAGCCCTTATACTGTGGGGGCGACAATGGAATGAGCAACGTCCTCTATAGTGGGGCAGCCTGGGAGAGTGAAGAACACAACATCACACTGCCAATCCACCCCAAGAGTTTTAAGGATGAAGTAGATGGAGGATCGGGTGTAAATTTGGTCTCCACTATCTTGTATCAGAAGTGGGGTTTGCAAGGGTTGAAACCAGTAAAATTTGTCATCAAATTAGCTGATCAATTATGTGTAGGACCAAAAGGTGTAGTTGATGACATCCCGGTGAAAATACTGGGAATGTAGTTTGTAATCACTTTCGTGGTGATGGACATACTAGAGTCCCCTTTTGCCTATCGCGTTTTACTAGGAAGACCTTGGTCGAGGATCGTGCAAGTGGTTCACAACTGAAGAACCGAAAAACTTAGTTTCAAAAATAGAGAACGGGCTGTAAAGGTCGATCCAACCACATGGACGGTGAAGCCAATTATACCAAGAGTTGATGATAGATCGTCCACCATTGATCCAACAATTGATTGCCCCAGGCAAGCCAAGGGAGGTCATTACCACTCTGAAACGGATATTGTGAGATGGATGGACGCATTGGCAACTGTTGACTATATGGCTGGGCATGCTTGTGAACCGCATTCAGATCCAGAACCCACCACATCTTCACCCAAGTGCTATACATTGGACACACCAATCACTTTCGAGGTGAATATGATCAATGTAACATGGCTCTTAGCGGAAGCTATTGAGAAGCCTGTGGACGATGATTTAGTCCCTTGGCAACATGCTTTTACCTACAACAAAGAGACTGAGCTGACTGATGAGCAGATCTTGCAATATATGGATCTAGATCACTATGGAATGAAAAAAGTACCAGCTCAGCCACCACAGAGATTGACAATGGCCAAAGTCTCTAAGATAGATCCACCCAAGGCACCTGCCAACAAGAAGAATCAGTTGAGACAACGTTACAACCAGGTGATCTGAAGGAATGATCTAACAGAAGAGGCCATAGCTATTGTGGATGTTGATATTCGCTATCATGAAACAAATATCGCACTAGTTCCTAAGAAAGACAACAAGAATGAACCCAACTACATGGGAAGGAAAGAAAAAAAGAAAGTGTTGGACTCCTTGAAGTCAGTTTGAATGGACCTAGACACAACGTCATCTTCCTCACAGGTGACTGAAAATCCAAAGATTACAAGTCGCACTAAGTCAACATATTGAAGGAGGAATACCATTGAACGCCAATTCATGAGATGTCAGAAACCTTCGCGCTGCCAGTTGGCAGCTCAACGGGCTTGGAGTCGTAGACTTCACGCCCAGCTGAAACGAGTCGCAATGATGGAGACTGACTAACTAGTCTTGTGATTAGCGTTAACTAGTCTTGTGATTCTACGTTTAGCTATCTTCTAAACTCCACATTGTGGAGATATAAACGATCCTCTTTGAATCATAAACTAATGTAAAGAAGAAATCTAAATAGAGAGATCTGTAAGAGACAGAGAGAGACGTAGCAACGAGTAGAGCAGAAAGAAAAATAGTAGAAACGATAGAGTTGTACATGAAAGTCTGCCAACGAGAGGAACACAGCGAAAGAGCAGAGTGTTATTCTGCCAACGAGCGAGACACTGACAATCTCGTTCTAAAAACTAAACTGATAATACAGTCGCTCTATTTTCATGCTTCTCCATGTCTTGTGCTATTTGTGTCTTGATTGGTAGAATAGAATGTGTTTTGTGATGTATAGTCGCATGTCTGGGATCCTATAAACAGCATCCGCGCAAAGAGAAAATTCAAAGACACAAAATCATTCGCGAATAAGAAGAAGAAGACAAAAAAGAAACAGTCTCGCTTGTGACATGGTATCAGAGCCGACAGGTTATCACTACTGATATCCCAACAATGATTCTTCCAGACAACCCAATATGGCTACAACAATCTAGACAAGAGTAACAATCAGTCTTGATGGCGCAAATTACAAAATCTGAAAATTCAAAATCAAAACACTTCTGAAGGGCGAAGGCATCTGGTCGGTGACCGAACTCTCAGAGGTGCAGCCTCTAGAGGGAGACCAAAGAGAGTTGAATGGATCAGAAAAGATGAGTGCACAATGGTGATCATTGTTTCGTCCGTAAATGAAGATCTACTCATGCAGATTGAAGATTGCAAAAGCAGCCATGCGGCGTGGAAAAGATTGAAACAGAAGTATGAAGTGAGGACTGCAGCTTTAGTCATGCACCTTCACAATCAGCTGCAATCAATACAGCGGGATGACAATCAATTGGATCAGCACGTTGAGAAGATCAGAATGATCTTCGCTCAACTCGCCGCATCAGGACAGGAGCACCAGGTCCCAGCACCATAGCAGCTGATGTACTTCATGAATCTCTACCGACGTCCTATCAGCCGCTGAGAATGCTCATACTGAGTCTACCAGATATGACATTCGACAAAGTAGTCAATCTTGTCGCTGATGAGAGACTGATGAGAGATGAAGGACAAGGAAGCAGTGATCAAGAAAAGGCTCTCTTCACGAAAGGAAAGAAGAAGCAATTAAGGACACATGTTGAAGCTGTCAAAAATGGTGAACTCCTACAACTTTGCCGCAGCACGAACAAGACACGAAGGTCAAACGAGAACAATTCGTGACAGTCAACGTGTCTTTGACTCGAAGCACGAACGATTCGCGAATCAATCGCGAATCGTAAACACACCTCCAGGACCACAAACCGCAAAATGGACGCAAAACAAAAACTACGAAAAGAAACGAAAAGAACAAAAACACACAAAGAGAAATCTTTCGCGTTGCTAGTTGGCAGCACAATGGGCTTCACGCCCAGCTGAAACGAATAGCAAAGACCGAGACTAACTAACTAATTGATTAGCGTTAACTAGTCTTGTGATTATACGTTTAGCTATCTTGTAAACTCCACACAATGGAGGTATAAACGATCCTCTCTGGATCATAACTAAAAGAGAAAAAATGATGAGAATTTGACAGAGATCTGTAAGAAACAGAGAGACAAAAAGAGACGTAGCGAATAGAGTAAGAAAGCAAAAATACCATAGCTATGCATGAAAGTCTGCCAACGAGCAGAACACAGCGAAAGAGCAGAGGGTCATTCCGCCAACGAGCGAGACACTGACGATCTCGCTCTAAAACTAGACTGACAATATAGTCGTTCTATTTCGTGTATCTCTTGGCCTTGTGTTGTGTCTCTTGATTGCTAGGATAAAATATGTTCTGTGATGCGTAGTTGAGTGTCTAGGATCCTGTAAGAGCTTCCGCACGAAAAGAAAATTCAAAGACAGAAAATTGTTCGCAAATCAGAAGAGAGAAGATGAACACGAAACGAAAAAGCTTCCGCGGCATGGTATCAGAGCCTACAGGTTATCACTACTGATATCCTAGCAGTGATTCTTCTAGTCAACACAATATGGCTACGACAATCCAAACCAGAGTAGCAATCAATCTTGATGGTGCAAATTACAAAATTTATAAATTCAAAATCAAAACACTCTTGAAGGGCGAAGGCATTTAGTCGGTGACCGAGCTCTTAGAGGTGCAACCTCCAGAGAGAGACTCGAGGAGAGCTGAATGGATTAGAAAGGATGAGCGCGCAATGGCGATCATCATTTCGTCCATAAATAAAGATCTACTCATGCAGATTGAAGACTGCGAAAGAAGTTCTTGAGCTCGTCCACTCTAATGCATGTGGACCAATGAAAACAGATTCGCTCTCAAGTTTGAGATATTTTCTAACGTTCATAGATGATTATAGCCGAATGACCACGATCTACTACTTGAAGAAGAAATCCGAAGTATTTGATTCTTTCAAGAAGTTTGTGGCATTCGTAGAGCGACACACCTCGAAGAAGATATAGATCTTTAGGTCTGACAATGGAGGTGAATACAAAAGCATAGAATTCTCAAGATTTTGTGAAGAACAGGAGATCAAACCCCAGTTCACTCCTGCATACACACCAGAATACAATGGTGTGACAAAAAGAAGAAACAGAATGCTAGTCGAAGGAGCCAGATGCATGATGGCACAGGCTCAATTGTCGGGTCAATTCTGGGTCGAGGTAATAGTTGTAGCTGTACACCTGCAGAACAAATCTATGACAGTGGTGGAGAACAAAACACCATACAAAATGTGGACAGACAGAAAGCCTTATCTGTCATATGTACGAGTGTTTGGATGTGCAACATACAAACACATTCCAAAGGAAAAGAGAAGCAAGTTCGATGACAAATCCGAACAAACAATCATGGTCGGCTTGTCACAAAAGGCTACACGCAGAGATATGGTGTCGACTATTTCGACACATATTTGGCCATGGTCAAGATGACAAGCAGAAGAATGCTCCTTGAATACGCCACACAGGACAATTTGGAAATTCACCAGATTGACGTGAAAACAACCTTTGGAGGAAATCTTCATGAAGCAACTTGAAGGCTATGAAGACCTCGACAACAGACAATATCTCTGTCGATTGTAGAGATGCATCTATGGTCTAAAATAGGCATCAGGGCCTGGTACAAAAAGCTTGATGGTCTTTTGAAGTCTCTAGACTTCAACCCTACTCAACCAGACTGTAATGTCTACATCAAAAGAGTAGAAAAGGATTTTGTGATACTGACCATTTTCGTGGATGATTCGCTGATGATAGGAAACTCCTTGATGCTGATCAAAGACACGAAGAGTCAGATTTTTGAAAGCTACAAAATCGCAGATCTTGGAGAAACAACAAAATGCCTAGGGTTGGAGATCAAACAAATGGCGAAATGCACTTGAGTAAATCAGAATACGCCAAAAAAGTGCTGAAGCAGTACCACATGATGGACTGTGAAGAGAAAGCCACACCAATGATAACTGGAGCCAAGCTCACGAAACATGATTGCCCAAAAACAGAAGAGGAAGAACAGAGGATGGCAGGTATACCCTAACAGAACTTAATCAGGAGTTTGATGTACTTGACAATTTGTACCAGACCAGATTTGGCTTTCTCTGTTCACGCATTGAGCCAATTTTGTTCCAATCCTGGTCTAGCACATTGGCAAATGGTCAAACAAATCCTACAATATCTGAAGGGTACCCAGAATATTGGATTAATCTACAGAGCTAGAAACAAAAAGAAAGGATTCGAGCTGCATCACTACAGTACTACGAGCTATAAGGATGACAACAAGTCCATTACTAGAGGATGTACAATAGCATGCGGAGCTGCAATCAGCTGGATATGCAAAAAGCAAACCCTGGTAGCTCAATCCTCTTGCGAAGCTGAGTATGTTGCAGCCTCAAAAGTGGGGAATGAGGTAGTGTGGTTACGGATGATGTTGGAGGCAATCATGATACCACAAGAGGGGCCAAGCACGATGATGATGGACTCCTAGAGTGCCATCTATCTGTCCTAGGATCCTGTCTTCCATTCAAAGATGAAGCACATTCCTCTGAAGTACCATGACATTCGAGATTTGATCTCGAAAGGAGAGCTCCAGGTCCAGTTCATAAAATCAGAAAGTATGATTGCAGATCTCCTCACGAAACCGCTCGACAAGCCACTCTTTACCAAGCAAAGAGAGGCAATTGGATTGAACAAACAAAGCTGCAAGGTTCAAGAGGGAGTGTTAAAAATGGTGACCTCTTGCAACTTTGTCGCAGCACGAACAAGACACGAAGGTCGAACGAGAATGATTCGTGACAGTCAACGTGTCTTTGACTCGAAACACGAACGATTCGCAAATCAATCGCGAATCGTAAACACACCTCCAGGACCGCAAACCGCAAAATGGACGCAAAATGAAAACTACAAAACAAAACAAAAAGAATGAAAACACACAAAGAGAAATCTTTCGCGCTGCCAGCTGGCAGCTCAACGGGCTTCATGCCCAGCTGAAACGAATAGCAACGAAGGAGACTAACTAACTAGTTGATTAGCGTTAACTAGTTTTGTGATTCTACGTTTAGCTATCTTGTAAACTCCACACAGTGGAGGTATAAACGATCCTTTCTGGATCATAACTAAAAGAAAAAAAGTGATGAGAATTTGACAGAGATCTATAAGAAACAGGGAGATAGAGAGAGACGTAGCGAATAGAGTAAGAAAGCAAAAATACCATAGTTATGCATGAAAGTCTGCCAACGAGCAGAACACAGCAAAAGAGCAGAGAGTCAATTCGCCAACGAATGAGACACTGACGATCTCGCTCTAAAACCAAACTGACAATATAGTCGCTCTATTTCGTGTATCTCTTGGCCTTGTGCTGTGTCTCTTGATTGCTAGAATTAACTATGTTCTGTGATGCGTAGTTGAGTGTCTGGGATCCTGTAAGAGCTTCCGCACGAAAAGAAAATTCAAAGACAAAAAATGTTGCAAATCAGAAGAGAGAAGACGAACACAAAATGAAAAAGCTTCCGCGACAGAAGACTTTTTATCAATCATGCTTGAAGACACTTTTATGACGTTCTCCTTGTTGGATTTACTCCTCCTACTCTTCTGAATCCCAATTTTAATCTGCCTCCATTCATGCTACATATTTTTCTAACATTGTCACGCAGTCTGCATTTTTACATGCAAATTTGCACAGACAAAGAAAAGACCAATGAATCGCGACACTGTGTTCTTACACAGGTCATGGACGCGAAACGAAAACTACGAAAAGAACGAAAACAAATGAGAGATTACGAATCAGACGAAAAAAAATCTTTTGCACTACCAACTGGCAACTCAACGGGCTTCACGCCCAACTGAAATGAGTAGCAACGACGGAGACTAACTCACTAGTTGATTAGCGTTAACTAGTCATGTGATTTGACGTTTAGCTATCTTGTAAACTCCACATAGTGGAGGTATAAACGATCCTCTCTGGATCATAACAATGTATGTGAATACAGAGATCTGTAAGTGATAGAGAGAGACGTCGCAAATAGAGTAAGAAAGTAAAGACACCATAGCTGTGCATGAAAGTCTGCCAACGAGCAAAACACAACGAAAGAGTAGAATGTCATTCCGCCAATGAGCAGAAACTGACGAATTCACTCTAAACTAAAACTGACAATACAGTCACTCTATTTTCGTACATATCATCTTGTGCTGTATATCATGATTGCTAGAATAGAATGTGTTCTATGATGCGTAGTCGAGTGTCTGGGATCCTGTAAGGGCTTCCACACAAAAGAAAATTAAAAGAAAGTAAATTGTTTGCGATAAAGAAGACGAAGAGGACGAACACAAATTAGTCCCACACATGCGCTCCCGCGACATGGTCTCAAAGCCAACATGTTGTCACTACTGATATCCCAGCAGTGATTCTTTCAGACAATATAATATGGCTACGACAATCCTGACCATTTTAGCAATTAGTCTTGATGGTGCAAATTACAGAATTTGGAAATTTAAAATCAAAACACTCCTGAAGGGCGAAGGCATCTGGTCGGTGACCGAGCTCTCAGAGGTGTAGCCTCCACAGAGAGACCCGAGGAGATCTGAATGGATCAGAAAGGATGAGTGCGCAATGGCGATCATCATTTTGTCCATAAATGAAGATCTACTCATGCAGATTGAAGACTGCGAAAGCAACCATGCAACATGGAAAAGATTGAAGCAGAAGTATGAAGTGAAGACTGCAGCTTCAGTCATGCACCTTCACGATCAACTGCAATCAATACGGTGGGATGACAACCAGTTGGATCAGCACGTTGAGAAGATCAGAACGATCTTCGCTCAACTCGCTGCATCATAACAGGAGCACCAGGTTCCAGCACCACAGCAGCTGATGTACTTCATGAAATCTCTACCAACGTCCTATCAGCCGCCGAGAATGCTCATACTGAGTCTACCAGATATGACATTCGACAAAGCAGTCAGTCTTGTCGCTGATGAGAGATTGATGAGAGACGAAGGAGAGGGAAGCAGTGATCAAGAAAAGGCTCTCTTCACAAAAGTAAAGAAGAAGAACAAAAACAAGACAAGATTCGAGAAGACGAAGTCCTCGAATCAACAATCTTTTTCTTGCAATCACTGTCACAAACCAAGCCATACGGCCAACAAATGCTGGTTCAATCCAACAATACCTTGCATGCACTGCAAGAAGAAAGGGCATTCTGCATACGACTGCAGATTCAACACAAAAAGAAAAAACAAAGCTAAAAAGGCAAACATTGCAAAATCATCTAATGATGCAGAAAGAGGTGACGAAGCTTTCACGATACTCGACGAAGCTTCCACAAGCTACTTCGACCATGACTATGATGTGATCATCGATTAAGGAGCAACATCTCACATAACCTGCAACAAGAAGATCTTGATCAACTTTCGCGAACTTGAAAACGACAAAGCGGTGATTCTAGGCGATGGAAGCAGACACGATGTCAAGGGCATCGGCTCTCTACAGCTACAAACACTGTCAGGTCAAGCAGAGCTGCCATGAGTACTCTATGTGCCCTCACTCAGAAAAGATCTGCTATCTGTCTCCAAGATGACAGATCTAGGCATTCGAGTTTTGTTCGATGGCAACACTTGCCGTATGAACGAGAAGACGACAAACAAGTTGCTGACGGTTGAATCCAGAGAAGGAAACCTCTACTAGGCCAAAATAATCAACAACTCTGATAGCATATTAAATGCTTCAAAAAACGAAGATCAGCTCTGGCATAAGAGAATGTAACATCTGAACATGCGGAACCTGTATGACATGAGCACAAAGGACATTGTCACAGGTCTCAAAATATCAAGGCCCGAGGCTGAGTTCTACGAAGCTTGTCAGAAAGGCAAGCAACATCGAAATCCATTCACACACAAAGGAAGAAGAACCAAGGAAGTTCTTGAGCTTTTCCACTCTGATGCGTGTGGACCGATGAAAATAGATTCGTTCTCAGGTTCGAGATATTTTCTAACGTTCATAGATGATTACAGCCGAATGACCACGATCTACTACTTGAAGAAGAAATCCGAAGTATTTGATTCTTTCAAGAAGTTCGTGACATTCACACCTCAAAAAAGATACAGATCCTTAGATCTGACAATGGAGGTGAATACAAAAGCACAGAATTCTCAAGATTCTGTGAAGAACAGGGGATTGAACACCAGTTCACTCCTGCATATACACCAAAATACAACGGTGTGGCAGAAAGAAAAAACAGAACCCTAGTCGAAGGAGCCAGATGCATGATAGCACAAGCTCAATTGCCAGGCCAATTCTGGACTGAGGCAACAGCTGCAGTTGTACACCTACAAAACAGATCTACAACGACAACTCTGGAGAACAAAACACCATACTAGATGTGGACAGAGAGAAAGCCTGATCTGTCATACGCACGAGTGTTTGGATGTGCAACATACAAGCACACTCCAAAGGAAAAGAGAAGCAAGCTCGACGACAAATCCGAGCAAACAATCATGGTCGGCTACTCGAACAGAACACATGTGTACAGACTCTACGATCCAACCATGAAGAAGGTTGTTTCGAGCAGAGATGTAAAGTTTGACGAGTTCACATTCCCTAGACTGAAAGATAAAAGAGGCCATGAGATCTTCACACTGCTGTCTATTCAAGTGGGAGATCGAGGACAGTCATCAAATCAGAATGCAGGACTCCAGACTCCAGAGCAGCAGGAAACAGAGGATCGACCCCACGAACAAGAAATGTTTGAGCAGCGACGAAACGAACCTCGAAGGTCAACAAGACAAAGAAGACCTCCAGAACGCTATTCTGACAATCTTCAATGGAGCGAAGATACGCAGTTCGAGTACTGCAATTTCACAGAAGAGCCAACAACATACCAAGAAGCTATCCAGAGTCCAGAGGGAGAATTATGGAAACAGGCAATGTCAGAAGAGATCGAGTCGATGAGGCGAAACGAGGCATGGACATTAGAGCCACTACCAGAAAATAGAAAAGTAGTCGACTGCAAATGGGTGTACAAGAAGAAGCTGAAATCAGATGGCACCATTGGCCGCTACAAAGCAAGGCTTGTTGCGAAGGGCTACACGTAGAGATATGGTGTCAACTATTTCGACACATATTCGCCCATGGTCAAGATGACAAGCATAAGGCTGCTCCTTGCATACGCCACAATACAATCTGAAAATTCACCAAATTGACGTGAAAACAGCCTTTCTCCAAGGATATCTAGAGGAGGAAATTTTCATGAAGCAACCTGAAGGCTATGAAGACCCCGACAACAGGTAGTATGTCTGTCGATTGCAGAGATGCATCTACGGTGTAAAACAGGCATCACGAGCCTGGTACAAAAAGCTTGATGGTCTTATAAAGTCTTTAGACTTCAATCCTACTCAACCAGATTGTAATGTCTACATCAAAAGAGTAGGAAAGGATTTTGTGATACTGACCATTTTCGTGGATGATTCGCTGATGATAAGAAATTCCTTGATGTTGATCAAAGACACGAAGAGTCAGATTTCTGAAAACTACGAAATCACAGATCTTGGAGAAGCAACAAAATGCCTAGGGCTGGAGATCAGAAGAGATCGAACAAATGGCAAAATGCACTTGAAGCAGTACCACATGATCGACTGTGAAGATAAAGCCACACCAATGATAGCTGGAGCCAAGCTCACGAAATAGGATTGCTCAAAAACAGAAGAGAAAGAATATAAGATGACATGTATACCCTACCAGAACTTAATCGGTAGTCTGATGTACTTAACAATTTATACCAGACCCGATCTGGCCTTCTATGTCTACGCATTGAGCCAATTCTGTTCCAATCCTGGTCTAACACATTGGAAAATGGCCAAACGAATGTTACAGTATCTGAAGGGTACCCAGAATGTTGGATTAACCTACAGAGCTAGAAACGAAGAGAAAGGATTTGAGCTGCATCACTACAGTGATGCGAACTGGGCGAGCTGCAAAGATGATAACAAGTCCATTACTGGAGGATGTACGATAGCGTGCGGAGCTGCAATTAGCTAGATATGCAAAAAGCAAACCTTGGTAGCTCAATCCTCTTGCGAAGCTGAGTATGTCACAGTCTCGAAAGTGGCGAATGAGGTAGTGTGGCTGCAAATGATGTTGGAGGCAATCGGAATACCACAAGAGGGGCCAAGCACGATGATGATGGACTCTTAGAGTGACATCTATCTGTCCCAAGATCTTGTCTTTCATTCAAAGACAAAGCACATTCCTCTGAAGTACCATCATATTCGAGATTTGATCTCGAAAGGAGAGCTCCAGGTCCAGTTCATAAAATCAAAAAATATGATTGCAGATCTTCTCACAAAACCGCTCGACAAGCCACTCTTTACCAAGCAAAGAGAGGCAATTGGATTGAACGAATACAACTGCAAGGTTCAAGAGAGAGTGCCAGAAATGGTGAACTCCTGCAACTTTGTCGCAGCACGAACAAAACACGAAGGTCCAACGAGAACGATTCGCGACAGTCAACGTGCCTTTGACTCGAAGCACGAACGATTCGCGAATCAATCGCGAATCGCAAACACACCTCCAGGACCGCAAACCGCAAAAGGGACGCGAAATGAAAACTACGAAAAGAAACGAAAAGAACAAAAGCAAACGGGAGATTACGAATCAAACGAAAAAAAATCTTTTGCGCTGCCAGTTGGCAGCTCAATGGGCTTCACGCCCAGCTGAAACGAGTAGCAACAACGAAGACTAACTAACTAGTTGATAAGCATTAACTAGTCATGTGATTCGACGTTTAGCTATCTTGTAAACTCCACATAGTGGAGGTATAAATGATCGTCTCTGGATCATAACAATGTATGTGAATACAGAGATCTGTAAGTGAATGAGAGAGACGTAGCGAATAGAGTAAGAAAGTAAAGACACCATAGTTGTGCATGAAATTCTGCCAACGAGCAGAACGCAGTGAAAGAGTAGAATGCCATTCCGCCAACGAGCGAGACATTGACGAATTCACTCTAAACTAAAACTGATAATACAGTCACTCTATTTTCGTACATCTCGTCTTGTGCTGTGTATCATGATTGCTAGAATAGAATGTGTTCTGTGATGCATAGTCGAGTGTCTGGGATCCTGTAAGGGCTTCCGCACAAAAGAAAATTAAAAGAAAGTAAATTGTTCGCGATAAAGAAGACGAAGAGGATGAACACGAATCAGTCCCACACATGCGCTCCCGCGACAATGCTTAGGGAGAGAGTCATTTAACTCATTCCACTACGCACGAACATTTTCTGTTCGAGTTCGCTTCTCGTTCATTTCTTGTTCGTGTTCATCATTTATTCTTCCTCCCTCTCTCCCAACACTCCTCATCAAAGATGACATCTCTACCAACAATCACTTTGTTAGTAGAAGGAATGTAAACCTTGTAAGCTTTTCTCAATCCAACAAAAATACCTCACTTTAAAAATGAATCCTCCTTGGTCCTATCATCAAGAGTAATGTTGACATAGCATGTGCATCCAAAGGTTCTTAGAAAGTTGACACTCGGCCTTTTCTTGAATAGCATCTCAAAAAATGTCCTTCTATGCAAGATACACTCAACCACCTATTGCACAAGAAATTGGCACACAACAAAGCTTGATCCCAAAATGGTTTTTCAAGATTAGCACTTAACCTCATGGCTTTAGCACTTTCACATAAAGTTCTTCCTTTCAACCACTCCATTTTGTTGTGAGATCCTTGATGTTGTATACTTCCTCTTGATCCGATGCTCATCACAAAAGGCCTTGAACTTGGTAAATATGTACTCACCACCACTAAGTCTAAAACAAAGTTGGCCTCAATTTGCCAAATATAAAAATATAACAAATATGATCAAACTAGTTGAATCTTTCACATCTCATCCTACATCTTGTGACTTCCTCTTATCACCCACCACCATATCTTTGATTGTGGTAAAATGAGATCTTGATCTTGCTTATGTGAAATAAGAAGCCTTCTTGTTGATCGAAAAAACTACCAACAATCTACAAAATGAAATCTCCTCATACTTTGTGCATCTCTCACACCACACAAAATAGCAAATCAAAAGAAAGTTTCTTGCTCATTCACAAAACAAATTTCTACTAATCTTTATCCTACAAAATTTTGGTCTAGTGCAAGTTGGATTGATTGGGATTATTGATTGACACCACACTAAAGCATGCAATAAGCATTCACCATGAAAAAGATGGAGAGAGAACATCATAGCCTCCCTTATAGAGAATGTGCACAATATAAAGTGAGAGAAATGAGAGGAAGTGTGCAACGACCCTCTCCAAGTGCCTCTTACAACTTGGTCCATGGTCCTTGGTCCTTTACACTCAGAAAGGACCGAACCACTTTTGATTACATTGTTGGCACTTTGGGCCCTTTGATTATCTATTGCTTGAGAGTACATTGAGAGTACATTTTGTGGGTATGATAAATAACTAATTGCTTAAGAGTACATTAAGAGAGTACGATAATACAATGCAATTATGCAAGTACATGTGGTTAACTAGCAGATCTGGTTGACTAGTAATTGTAATAACCCTAATTAACTGCTGATGTGGCATGCATCTCATCTACAACAATCAGAACATTATTCACGAAATGCTATGCTTAATAGAGGACTCATAGATCTATCCAGTGGCAACATTCCATTCCCAAAATCGCAAAAGAACCTCTGCACAATTTCCTCCAGTGAAGCTCCCCCTAGTAATCTGATGCTTTCTAATAGTTGTGACATAGTAGTAGTTGAGGGTAGAGATTGATTGTGCTCCAACTATCAAAAAAGCATCCAAGCTTTCCGACTGAACGCAATTCCTTTCTGAACTTTCATAGCTATACTTGCAAAAAATGTGTTTGCATTCAAGAAAACTTCTTACCACCACTTACCTGCATCAATGCCATGAAAGAAAGCAAACAGATGATGAAGCAAGATAATAGAGATCAGCCCAGCCAGTAAACTACTCAGAGTAAACGCACAAATGTAGTATAAGTTCTTGCCAGCATTAATGACATCCAACCTTACAAAACTTTGAAACATAAACTTCATTAAGTATCGCCTTCTTCTAGCATATGCGATTTCAAAAAATGCCCTGCAAGTAAATGCACAATACAGAATCAAGTTATTATCTATGAATGTACGAGCAGACTTCTAAAGTCACAAACATTGTACAATTTTAAAGTTCACATAATCCCCAAATCCACTCACATTGATTGCACTTAATGATAGGAGCAGACATGTTCATTTCACAGGACTCGCAGACGGTTGAACCTTCAGCAAGTAAGTCGGGGGCTTAGGACTATACCAGTATTCCTGAATAAGTACATCCAGCTCTCCAGAACCTGCCACAGGGTGGGGACAGCAAAATTTCACTATCCATCCCTTCTCCTCCCTTAATCAACAAAAACGTAAAACAAAAGCCTTTACAGACTATAAATTTGTGCAAGACCATATGAAGACCAATGGCAGTCCTCTCAGGATTTCCTTGACAATTAAGGATGTAATATCCTTCCTTTATAATAACCTACTTCTTTTGTACTATTGTCAGCACTCCACTTACTTTTATTGAATGAAAAAGGGTTGCCTATCTATAGTTTATCTCTTATATAAAACTATGTGACATGCAACATGAGAAACATTTACCTATTTACTAAAGGATTTGCTGTTTTCTCCTATACATTCTTGCAGAGCATTGAACTCTGCAAAGAGTGCCCAGCCTCACGAAACAATGTGAGATGGCAGCTGTTTTGGCTGATACCATCCGGATGCCACCTTCTTTTACTACTTTTTCCAAACCCTTTTTTGATAGCCCATGAAACAGTTAAAAGGCTGATTAAAAGTGAGGACAGTGACATGACTTGGATATAGGGAAAGCAGAAGCTCACAAAAAAAATGTAAAACAAATTACGGCCACAAAAAGGTCCAATAAAATATAATTACAGGTTACATAAATTCAAAATTACATTCCCCATAGAAAAATTTGAGTCACTAAATGCAGACTGCCTACCGTTTACGCTTGAGAAATGATTTTCCAATGACCATGCCACGAGGTTCAATGGCCATTGGAAAAGTCACTAGAAAATTCATTGCCCAACAATACATAAGGACCTGCAAATTCAACTGTGCTATTTATGTCCACTTGAATGTCGTGTTTGGACACCCTCCGTAGACTCAAGTTCGGAGGTAGCTTTTCCAAACAGACCACTCCTCCTAAGAATGCTGGATGTTTTAGGCGTTCTTTTAACGCAGTTGACTAGAGTGACCAGAAAAATGATAATATCTTTATCGTACTTTTAACACCTATTTACATTTCACTTTACTGATTGTCCCAAAAGACAGAGAAGAGGATCGCTTTGAAAACTGCTTGCAATCTTACTTTCAGGAAATAGTCGAACTGTTTGATAGTGGACTGTTTTTAATGCATTGAGCTTCAGCAACTCAGTAAAGCTAATGAGGTCAAAGGGTATGGCTTTTCAGTAGAAAGCTTCAGTCTATAAACATCAGCAAGAAAATGTAAACTTAGTTGCACTTGATTTCTACAATCAAGCAAGCTTTTCGCTCTTTGCTGCATGCCCTAAACACAACATATTGTCAATAGTTCTCCCTAATCGCTTCAGATATTCATGAACAAACTCACTACTATCATCATAAACGCTCACCTTGAAAGTGTGGGAGATGGAGGGAGGTTCAGCTTTGGCAGAACAATTCTACCGAGGCAAATCACTGACTCCAACTCTTTGCGAAGGAACGAGTCCTATCTCCAATTCTAGGCCCTGCGCACACACTATCAACAAATCCAGACTACTGCAAGCTCTTGTGTGCTTGATAACTAGCTACGTGCAGCGACTTGAAGCTAATGGTGATGGAAACCTAGCATGGCTTATTATTGCATAGAAAGCAGAAACCGAAGCTTCGCTTGTCAGTTGAAGACAAACGCCTTTGAAATATCAGTTTCTTTGGCACAATAAACTCTCAAAAAATGAAAGCCACAAAATGGATCAAAGTTCGAAAAACAGAAACAAGAAAATTGATAAGTAAAGCGCTAGAGAAGGAAACCGCACAAATTGGCATGAAGGCCTATGTATAGACAAAAAGGTAAAAACGGATGCATAGCATATCAAAGGTGGTACAATGGAAAGAGAAAAACCTTCGATTTGTTAGAAAAGGAATAAGCGTCAGGCTGATCAGAATCATGGCAAGCTTTAGTCGCTTGGAGGGTTGAAAAGGCCAGGCTGAGTGAAGAGGCAATACGCGCTTGGTGATGGGATAAATATCTCCTTTTACAGGTCATCCTACGCTTCCTTGCGGCTCGAAGTTCAGCAGCGGTGGGACTAGATCTTCCCCTTGACCTCATTGTCGGTGATTCGCAAGCTGCAACAGTAGTGACAGCCGCAGTCGTCCCTGAAACTACTGATGATTCTCCTGGTCCAACTATGCGTGCACAATTGGGTAATGTATCCATAGCAGGCCCCAGCACATCATACAATGCAGCATTTTCAACATGGACATTACACTCATGGGACATCAATTTTTCAAAAGAGGTTGGCGGAGCTACGACTGTTGCTTGATTTGTTGCAATGTTGGAGAAGAAAGGGGATTCCAAGCCTATGGAAATATTTTGATTCTTTAGCCAAACCTGAATAAGCGCCCAAAGCCTTTGTGCTCCCTCGTTCCCTCCGCCTAAACGCTCAACTGCTTTATCAAGGATTGGTTTCTTGACAATGATGCTCTTAAGATCCAATTGGTTCGCATCCGTGATGGAAGCTGATGAAGAAGCAACCTCCTGCGACTCGGACGTAATATTACAACTAGTTGCGGCATTGATGGCAGCAGGCACTTGGGCCGGATATTCAAGAGCAGCGTGTGAAGTGCTTGGCAGTGGAAGATCGTCACTTGAAAACGCAGATTCAACGGTGCTGCTCAGCTGTAGTTGCAACTCGTCTTCAAAGAGATCGTCGCAAATGCGAAACAATGGAAAGTCCATGAAGGTAAGATCTAAAGCTTCTTCAGCCTGCATCCATTGCCCAAAACCTAAACAAGGTGCACTTGGGTGTGTGTCAACTTGGTGGAATCTAGAAGAAACATCATCGGCACTTGGGTGTGTGTCGACTTGGTGGAATATAGAAGAAACATCATTGGCACTTGGGTGTGTGTCGACTTGGTGGAATATAGAAGAAAAATCATCGGCACCTGAGTGTGTGTCGCCTTGGTGGAATATAGAAGAAACATCATGGGCAGAGGCCGAAGAGGATGGAGAGACGCCATAGAACAACCATTTGCAATCATCCAGCGTGAATTTGTCCATGATAGAGCCACCCTCTCGGCCAAGCCAAGCCTAGGCTTATAGTTCAACCTGGGGCATGAACAAACAACGAACCCTAGGAGCTTGCTTTCCTTTTGACGCTGCCGACGATAAAAGATGAAGCTGAGTACACTGAGTACACAGATATATATATATATATATATATATATATATATACATATGCCTCCATTGAATTATATCAGAGATGGAGATAGTAGAATGAAGCAGCATGATATGTGGAAGTAGGAAATTTTAAAGAAGGTGCGTGGCATTGAGATCCTGAAAGCAGGAAAACGAGGAACCACGTTAGATTAGCGATCCAATACCCTGCTGACTTAGTAAGATGAGGCCTTTCCAGCGCACCCCCACACACACACACTGACACAGAGACAGGTATTGTGTTTAAACTTCGACAACGCATAACCGTAAGTATAGTCATAGCGCGTATGTATGTAGTTTGTTTGTGCAAAATTATTATGCGAGGCCGAGGTACCTACCTGCACGCTAGAAGGATGATGAGTCATGGAGGCACAGGGAGTCTCGGGGAGCCTCGGGAAAGGAGGATGAGTCATCAACACACGCGGAGGCAGGGAGGCACGTCCGAGGGAGAGGAATAAAATAAAGTGTAGACTTTGTGTATTTGGCACTTGGATCCTTGTGGAAAATGCGATAGCAACGGGCTCAATGCTTGGGGACTACTGCAACCAAGCAGCTCTTCCGTAGCCCTATCTTTTAGACATGCGCCTCACTCTGCTCTACCAATATACCTGCTTCACTACAACCCCTCAGTGCAAATTGCTGTGATTGACACTTTTAGAGTTAAATGCATCATAAACATGGTCTTTAGTAAAAACTAGAATTCAACAGACAAGGAAAATATAATATGATAGGTGCTCGACTATAGGGACAAGCTGAACCATAGCGCGATGCTGGCACTGTAATTTTGAGGGAACCAAGTGCTACTTGTGGTTGTCGTCAAAGCTCCTAGGTTTTGTGAGACAAACCTGTTTGTGGACGATGTTGATTAGCTAGGCATTTCTTCTCAGCCTTTGAGATTTCATGTACTTTCAGAGGTTTAGGGTGCTTTTTCAATTGCTCCAATGGAAAGCTTCCACAAGATTCAGTCTTCTGACTACATTTATTTGATTTTGACGATTGCCTAACATGCTGTGCATAGTTTGCAGTTCAATAAAGGCTACATTACATGTTATCCAAAGTAAAGAAAGGAATTACCTCATTCGTCAAGATACCATCCCAAGAAGATACCAACCTAGTTTCCTGGGATCACTCTTTGCATGGAAGTAAGATTTGCCTGGCTCGTGAAATGTTGAAGGATGACAATGGCACACAGCTTAATTGATCCCATTTTTGGTACTGAATGGATGAGATAGAATAAAGTTACTTAAAAAGACAATATTACAAGCAAGAAGTGCTCTTTAAGTATTCATTGGAACATTGTTCGAAATCCTGGCAATCGAGAATAGACGTGATGTTTCAAGAGATCTCATCCACAATTTCCCGATTTCCAGCACTGTTCAGCCACACATAAACCGCCTCTTTCTAGGAATATTTTTTTACTTGGCCTCCTTTGTACCCTTACTTGCTATTGCAAGAATGTTATTCATGCAATACACTATTTACATAATCAAATTGAAAAAACGATGCTCTCAGCCTGAGTACTTGTTGGTGTAAACGATCATAATGTCAGCTGTTATAAGTAAATTATACCATACAACCTAGATAATGGTGGCGCAAGTGGTGCACTAACATCTCTCTCTCTCTCTCTCTCTCTCTCTCTCTCTCTCTCTCTCTCTCTCTCTCTCTCTCTCTCTCTCTCTCTCTCTCTCTCTCTCAGTTACCAACTGGACAAAAACTTACATAAATGGCTCTCAATATAAATAGTCGTGTATAGTCAATAGCACCACCTCCTCATTAAATTAGATATAAATATTTTGTCAGGGCTCAGGATTATCGTAATTAGATACGAATATTTTGTCAGGGCTCATGATTATTTGACCATGATGTGCATGCATCACAAATTAAGTCACTTGGGATAAAGGAGGGAGAGAGAGAGAGAGAGAGAGAGAGAGAGAGAGAGAGAGAGAGAGAGAGAGAGAGAGAGAGAGAGAGAGAGTAGATCTAGGTTCAACATTGGCCCAACTCCCAAATATGCAAATGTGAAGTTTTTTGGAGCTATAAAGCGTACTTTCATGATCCCTGATGCATGCATGACTTGGAAAACTACCGTTAATCAATAGCCGTCAAAACTAATAAGTATCTAACTATTTGAGGAGGTGACAATAAAATATTTATTTTGCTCTTAATTTCAATAATCAATGTGAAAACTACGGTCCCTGCTGCTTTACCAATATATATATAAGTTTCAAAATTCATCAATAAAAAAATAGCAAAATATTAAAACATCTTTCAAACTTTTTTGCAGTTACTATTCAAAAGACTTTTTGGGTTGGATTGCAATCTCTCTATGTCCTGGGTCATTTGCATATTGCCTCGTTTGTTGTATATTGCATATCTAATTGACTCTGTGCCATTGCGAGATTGTGTAATTTTAAAGAAGCTTGTTTTTGGTGTTTGGTTTTGAATCATCCATTTGAGAGCATCACTTGATTGTTGTGGTTTAGATTTCACCAATGGCTATTATCACAATAGCATTCAATGATACAAAAGTGTTGTATGAGCCAACAATAGGAAATGATATGATTATTAAAGAGGAAGTGCTTTCAAGCATTCTTGGCCTCACCAAAGGAATCATAAAAGCTTTTCATTCCGTAACCCAAGAATCTGTCAGCTCTCCTCTCTTGATTTCATGTAAATATTTTATTGTTGAAGGTGCTAAAACTTTCATAATTGAGCATGCAGTCAATACAAGAATTGTTGTGCATGGAAAATTCAATGAAATTACCAAGGTTGTCACGGATCAGCAAATGTCTAACAATGTGGATTGTATTAAAGGTACAACTTGTAGTCCAGAATATATTTTGCATGGACGTTTGCCCAACACATTGTCATCAAGAGAGACAATGTTTGTGATGGATTTGGTGAGACGATTGCCTCCAAAAAGTAAGCTGAGAAAGTTGGTGGAGCAGATCAATACTGTTAGAGAGGTCAGTGAATTGCCATCAAGATATGATGGTGACTGCATATTTGAGTTGTTGTCAATTAATGAACATCAAAGTTCTATGTTTGGAATGGAGCAAAGTGCAGATGGTCATCCCTGGATCAGGTATGCAATCTCAACCATCATTATTTTAAAGGGGATGTCCGCATATCCACTTGTGGTGGCTCTTTTTCTTTTCCCTCAAAAATCAAAATTTTGAGTTGTTAAAGTTAGTTCAGTGTAGATTAGGAGTTAGATTTGCCGTTTATTTTGTGATTTTTTGTCGTGTTTTTAACAATGGTAGTTGTGAGCGCGTTGGATTGTAAGAAAACAAAATCTTAACAATGACAAATGAAATAGAGCGAGAATGAACCAAAAAAAAATACAGAAGTGTTCAGCATATTAATGATATGTCGGCAGATTAGACTAATACTTAATGAAAGTGTGTCCTCACTTGAAAGGTACAGGTTCAAAAATAAGGTATCTAGTCCTAAAAGAAAATAAATAAAAATAAATAATAATAAAAAATAAAATAGACAAATGCTTCTCTCAGTTCGCAAAAGCCAGCTCAGTATTCATGAGTTATGAACTGCAAAAATAAATAGTATACACAATCTATGAAAAAATGTATATGATGGTGGCAGTGAAGACTGCCACTTTTTTCGTTAAAACATACGAGCGAAAAATGCGAAGGTCCAAGTGTCATAATGTCCGCTTTCCCAAGATGGTGAATTTACTAACATAGTAAATTCCAAAATAGTGCCGCATATTTCGCAAATTACAGTGGAAATTATTGGAACAAAGGTGTCGAGTTTTCGCATATTTCCAATATGTTGAAAACATGGAAACAAACAGACGCGACAAATGAATAAATATGCAATGTACTAGCATAAATTTTTTTTTTTCTACAAATTTTCCAAAGGTAAAGGATGAAACAAAAGTATCGGATTTTTTGTAGTTCCAAAATTGGAAATAATGAATTGGATGAAATGTGAACAATATCGCAAATTTCGCATGTTTCGCAAAAACTGAATTTTATCATATTCATCGAAAATTAGTCATAGTAGCGCTTCACTCTTGAGCCATTTACTCAAGTATCAAGTAAATGTTTTTCAAGATCACCTAACTGGAGTGATCCATTGTTAAAAACTTCTATGACTTTGTAAGGTCCCATCCATTTGGTATGTAATTTTCCAGGAAACAATATGTGTTTGTTGTCATACAGAAACACGTAGTCTCCACGTTTAATTTTTACTTTTTTAATAGATTGATCAACAATTTCTTTTCTTTCTGAACTCGTTCAATCTCGATTAATGAAAGACGAGGATCCTCCTCCAGTTGCTTCAAAGCTATCATCAGACAAGTACATCTTTTCTGTTCAATGTCCAATCTATGAATCTTGTGATGCTTGTTCAATTTTATCAGTAGATATATTTCCATTGTGATAGTATGCATGAGTGCCAGTTTAACGGCACACGTAGTGTAAGTTGGGACACACGTCCCGTAACGGGGACCGAACTACCATGCAGCAGTACCCCACAAAAATTTGATTGTGTATATGTACCTTTCAGTTCTTTTGTTAATACAATTTAGAAGAGTTCTCTTGGGTTGGTGTGTGATCTCTCTTTACTATTTATCATATTGATGTTATATTGCTTGCAAATTATCTAACTATACTACCAGTAAGATCCTTGACATAATAGCAGAGCCTGGGAGTGGAGTAGCTCGAGATTAGTTGGAAGTCAAATTTTGGAAAAATTCAAAGAACCGTTTACGGTTAGTCAAGCGAACAATCGTTTGCAAGTGCAGTAGAATTCAAGCTTCGACATAAAGCTATTGGCTTAATTTGAGAGTAAAATCAGAAATTGTCAATTTTCGAGCCTGCTTTGGCGCTTGTACTCTGTGTGCACTCATTTGGATGCCGTTTTTTAGAGCAGTTTGAAACAATGGGCAGTAAATAGTAGGGCGACCTCAGAGAGTGTTATTTGGTCAGCCAAAAATCTAGAAAATAGCTTTTTGAGAATTTTTAAGCCCAAGAAACCCAGTCTAGGGTTTGTATGTTCAAAACAGTGGATCTTTTTCCACACAAAGACTTGTTTAGTGTGACAGAACTGTATCAGTTCTTTTGCCATAGCTAAGGAGCCTGAAAGATCCAAAAGAGGAGGAGAGAGCTTGCGGATAGCTCACATGCGTGGAATAGGCCTGTCATATTGTGTGTGGAAAGGTCCAGCATGCGGAGGAGACATGTTTGATGTCCAAACATCTTGAGGATCATCGGATCAGGTCAATTTTCTTGGGAGTGATCTAGAACCGTGGATTTGAAAATATCCATTGGATTATCAAACTTCAAATCTCACCTTTCATGTGAAGGGGTCCGAAGGATAGAAAGGCCTTCAAATTCATAAAAAATTTCAAATTGAAAGGAACCCTGAAGGTTAAATTCATTTGAAGAAAAGTTTTACTTCAAGGTGAAGAAATAGTGTATTTTCTCAAAGGCCTTTATCTTTTAGCTTTTTTATCCGTTTAGGGCCGTCCAAAAGCCAAAATCCTCCAACTTAACGTCAGGAAAGGACTTGTACCCTGCAAGTATGATACCTGAAAACAGAGAGATTGTCGCGAAGAAAGTGAGCACATCAAAAGTCTTTTCACCATTCCAGTGGGCAAGCAGTCAGGAGTTGGTGACGAAGGGCATTTCGGAGGACGACACTGATTTGGCTTCCGATTTGGCGAAAAAGTGGCAGGAGGTCCTGAACTTTTGTGGTCAAACCTTAAAGTTGACTTTTAAAGTCTAAATTGCTCTATAAGCTTGTCATTGGGCCTCATTAAAGTGCTATAAGAGCAATTTTGGCGAAATGGCTAAATTGGAGGAATCTATGCTTGGAGAAGCTAGTAGATTGGATGGGGTATCCAATTATAGCATTTGGAAATTCAAAATGAAAAGTATTTTCCAGTAAAAGAGGCTATGAGACATTGTCAGGGGGGTGGAACAATGCCCAACTACAACTCCAGCCGATATTCGTGTATTTGACAAAAGGGTATAAAAGGCCTTATCCTTGATAAATTTGTCAGTGAAGGATCATGTCATTGCCCACATTAGTGAAGCTGTATCAGCAAGAGGCACTTGGGATGCACTCAAAACACAGTTTCGGACGGCGAACCCCTCTCGAATGATGTTTTTGAGGACCAAACTCATAAGTGTTTGCATGGAGGAGAATGAGGGCGTAGGGTCCTATTTCACACGAATAAAAGAGTTATGAGACCAGTTGATAGCCATTGGAGAGCCAATAAGAGATGTTGAGCTGGTTTACACAGCTATAAATGGCCTAACTGAAAATTTCCAAATGTTTGCAAGTAGCATTGCTCCGAGGGAGAGGCCACCAACATTTGAAAATCTTCATGGCATCATCCTACAGGAGGAACAAAGGCATGAAGTGGTAAAAACTTGATTTCCCACATCGAACAAACAAGCAATGCTAGTCAAAGTGAAACATAAATACAAGAAGCAATCCAAGAAGTTGAATGTGGAGGATGACAATCAAGGATCCACATTAGGCAAGAAGAAGAAAGGCAATTGTTTCTATTGCCAAAATCCTGGACATTGGGCAAGAGATTGTCGCAAGAAGAAGACGGATAAGGGACAAAGTGAAGCAGTTGAGCAACTTTGCCAAAGAAGATAATGATAGCGATAATGAAGATCAAGGCATGGCATTTGCAACAGCATTAGCATCGCAACATTCCATTGATCAAACACATTGGTACATGGACTCAGGAGCAACGAGACACATGACTAGCAACAAATCATGGTTTAAAAATCTAGAGCTTAATGATGATGGAGATAGAGTTGCGCAGGCAAATGGCGATGAGTGCCAAATTCATGGAGCTGGTGTAGTGCCTATTCAACTTCCTAATGGACATGTGAAGGTAACTGAAAATATGTTGTATGTTCCTGGCCTTCAGAAGAGTCTTTTATCTGTTGGTACAATGACAGATCATATGTTGAAGGTGGAGTTTAACAACAAGAAATGCCAGGTCAAGGATGTGAAATGGGGTTTCAAGGTGACTAGTGATGGCTTTAGGGATAAAACTTGTGGTTTATACAAGTTAAATGTTGTTGTTACGAAGTGCAATGTGTTAGCATCTACATCTATATCACAAAGTGATTTATGGCATAGACGTATGGGGCATTTGAGCTTCAAGAGCTTGAGGCTGTGAAAAAAGTGGATCTTGAATGGATCTAAGATCCCAAATGTTCTGGCTAAGATCTTTGCACAACAAGCTACAAAAGCTAGAAATGGCAAAACATCCTTAATGCTACCTGTGATACACATGAACTTGACAAAGCATTCAAGACACAAAAGAAACTTATGAAAGATACTGATGGCAGCCAAAAATAACAGCAAACAGGTCGTGGAATAGCACCCTACCACTTTTGGATAGCACTTAAGATCATACACAAGAGCTTGAAGACAATACACAAAGCAATGCTCACAATGGAGGAAGAAATTGTGACAATGATCTATTAATCTCTCTCAACAATACAATAAGTTTCTCCAACCTATTCTCCACGAATTTCAGCCTAATATAGGTGAAAGAAATGACTCTCTTCCCTCGCTCTAGAACTTAGGACCCAATTTTAGGGCACAAGTAGCCTAAAATAGCCAAATTTGGCCTATATGTCCAAATAACATGATTTTGGTGTCATAACGAAGGTCCTAAAGTTTGAGACTTCTTAAACATGAAATATATACTAAAATAAAAGTATCTAGGCCTCTTTCACACGTGTGAAAGATTAGATCCAAAAGTATGTAAAAAAATTGCCAATTTAGACCTCAAAGTAGCTAGGAAATGTTGACAATTTTCACACTCCCTCTTCAACTTAATTTGCTAGATTTACAACACTACTTTGCTCCAATCTAAGAATGATCTCCATCATGATAATAGATCTCTTCTCAAGTGTTCTAATATGTACAATATGAAGTAGAACATAATTGATATAGAGAATAGTGTCCATATAGGATGCTTCACTATTTCTTACATCAATTTTACATAGAATGGTGAACAAGATACATGTAAAAGAACATAGAATCATAATGAAAGGATTCCTCCATGTATCCACCTTTGAATTCTCTGTAAAACAGCAGCAAACAAGTTGTAAGTGAAAGTAACCAACAAGTGTTTGCATGCCTCCTCCACCTTCCACTATGCCCATAGTGCATGCACCATGTATCTCCATGAATGAACCTCCATCACCACCTTGTCCTTGTAGATTTCCAATCCATGAAAGCCCTTTAGTGAATGAATGCCAAAATGATGTGTACTCTTCTCCATTTGAATGAGCAAAACCTGAATTGAAATACTTGAAGTATCTCCACAAGATTTGCATACAACCCTTGATCCTACATTGTCAAGAATTTGAAATTTGCCAACACTAGGATGCTAGATCTTGAACTTTGCTCAAAATTAAACATATTGACCACTTCAATATCTTTCAAGATTTGAATGAATGCATGTACTTGATCATAAAAACCAAACAATGATAACTATTCCATCTCCAAGATCCAAAGGATGCAAAACTATGGAACTAGTTTCATTGAATTTTGACAATTCCAACACATTGACATGACAATGTTCATACATGAGATTAAAGAAGTAAGGTAGAGTAAAAGGACACTTCCTTGCTGCTCCAAGAACCTTACTTGAACCTTTAAGAAGCTGTAAAAACAGATCCAAAATGCTTTGCCAATGTGGCTCCCCTTTGATGCTTTTGACTAGCTTCCAATTGCTACTTGCCTCTTGGTGTTGATGAAGCAATTCAAGATCAACATCTTGATCTTCCAATAAAACATCAAAGACTTTGCACTTATAAACATCTTCAGATCTGAACATCTGAAGATACTCCCTCTCAAACACATGATTAACATCCCACAACATCTCATCATTGCTTGATTTCAGCCTTTCACTATAGTTAGTGAAAACAATGTCACCATCATAAACCAAAAGATAGATTTCTACAATTCTATCCAACATGAAGTAGAGTAGATGAAGTTGAGTATCAAATCTAATCAAACCAGCCCATTTGAGTTCAAACCAAACCTCAATGAGCTCACCAGTGAGATCTTCCTTGCCTTGAAGAAATTGCCACTTGAGTTGCTCCATGTAGTCTTCTTCATCCAACCTTTTGCCATCTTGATCATGCATGAACACTCCACCACAATCATAGCATCCTTTGAGTTGATGAAGAGATGTAAGATCCATGCCTTTGATCTTCCCAAGAGTCACTCTTCCTTTGCCCTTTCCTTCACAAGACTCTCTCTTAATGATCACACCACAAAAGTTAACAATCTCCCTCTTGATAGTTGCATCATGAGAAATGGAAGAATCTCGAACATTAGAAGCCATGAAAAGAATACATAGTACCTTCAACGTAAGAATGATTGAAGTACTTTTTCTTGACAAACCTGGACTTCTAATCAATGATATAGATAATGATAATGAACCTTCACTATCATTCACAAAATCATCATTCAAAGTACATCCTACTTTGAACACTTCACATTCATCTCTCCCTTTTGACTTCAGATTTTCCTCACCAAGTCTCATGATAGAACCTTTTGATCTACTTTCTTTATGAAATCATGTGACACCACTTGTTGCACAAATGAATTTCTTGGACTCATCACATAAAGATGCAAAAGAAACTTTTTCTTCAAACATTCTCAAAGCACCATCTCTTTACAAATGAGTAAATAAGTCATTAGCAACAACCAATTCCGAAGAAGAGTTTTCATCACCTCCATTGATGAAGTTAGCTCTCTTCTTACCTTTTTCATTTTTGCACTTGCCATGTTGTTCCATTGAAGAGCCACCAAGACTTGGAAATCTATGAGTAGAAGAGTTCAAACAAGATACTAATTTAGCACCACATGACTCCATTTGACTAGTAGGTAGCACTAGTCCATCTTCAAGATCCAATGGATCCAAAACATTGATCATAGATTCACCAAAAGTTGCCAAGTTAGCACAAAATAACTATCTCTAAGAAGCTCATTAGATCTCAACCTAGATCTAGCATAAAGAAGCTTTTTAGACTTTGCATAAGATCCACCAATCTTATTGATGCTAGGAATGTCAGAAATGGTGAACTCCTGCAACTTTGTCGCAGCACAAACATGAAGCGAAGGTTGAACGAGAACGATTTGCGATAGTCAACGTCCTTTGACTCAAAGCACGAACGATTCGCGAATCATTTGTGAATCCGAAACACACCTCTAGGAATCAAAAACTATGAAAGAGACAAAGAAGAATCTTTTGCACTGCCAGTTGGCAGCTCAACGGACTTGGAGTCGTAAAGTTCACGCCCATCTAAAACAAATGGCAACAAGAAGACTAACTAACTAGTTGATTGGCGTTAACTAGTCTTGTGATTCTATGTTTAGCCATCTTGTAAACTCCACACTGTAGAGGTATAAACGATCCTCTCTGGATCATAAAATACAATGAAAAAGAATGAAAAAAGATAATCTGTAAGAGACACAAAGAAAGAGGTAGCGAGTAGAGTAGAAAGAAAAATATTAGAAACTATAGTTGTGCATGAAAGTCTGCCAACAAGCAAAACACAGCGAAAGAGCAGAATGTCATTCCGCCAATGAGCGAGACACTGACGATCTCGCTCTAAAAACTAAATTGATAATACAGCAGCTCTATTTTCATGCATCTCCCTGTCTTGTGTTGTCATTTTGTCTTGATTGCTAGAATAGAATGTGTCATGTGATGTGTAGTCACGTGTTTGGGATCCTGTAAACAACTTCCGCACAAAAAAAAAATTCAAAGACACAAAATTGCTCACAAATACGAACACGAAGACAAAAAAGAAACAGCCTCGTTTCCGTGACATGGTATCAGAGCCCACAGGTTATCACTACTGATATCCCAGTAGTGGTTCTTCTTGAAAACACAATATGGCTACAACAATCCAGACAAGAATAGCAATCAGTCTCGATGGCGCAAATTACAGAATCTGGAAATTCAAAATCAAAACGCTTTCGAAGGATGAAGGCATCTAGTCGGTTGATTGTTGACAATCTATTCACCCAAAAGGGGATCTTTTATCCAAGTGGGAGCTTTGCTCAACCTTTTGGAGAATTACAAAATCACTCAAAGAGTATTTGTCATCCACTTAAGCAGAAGGTTCATCCACTTAAGGAGAGTGTTCATCCACAAAGAAGAGTGTTCATCCACAGAAGTGGAGATTGAAAATGACTCAAAGAGTATTTGTCATCCACTTAAGGAGAAGGTTCATCCACTTAAGGAGAGTGTTCATCCACAAAGGAGAGTGTTCATCCACAGAAGTGGAGATTGTCAACAATAACAAAACATTGTTAGTATTGAATATGCACAAGCCTCACAATCAACAAATGATTAGGTGTTATGATCTGATCCAAAATAGCTTTTTCTCAGCCTCTGATCTTCAATAGACCTGAAATATGCTTTTGATCCACAAGTTCAACTCAACAAACAAAGGTTAGTAAGATTTTGATCAACAATGCAATGCATAATCATGCTAGAACTTGATCAAACATTCAAATATCACCATAAATAGAAATATTACTATAAATAGTGGCCAACAAGCTATGATACCATGTGAAAAAATTGGATCTTGAATGGATCTAGGATTCCAAATGTATTTTCAAGAGTTTATACTCTTGTCTTGATTCTTCAGAAATGAGCACACTTTGGAGTGCTTCCAAACTTGGTAGCGTCTCCTTAATGGCATAACTCTGAACAAGGTTGTCATTGTGGAAAAAGTACAAAAAGGACCAAGAGAGTGGATCTTAATATGATCCTCAAGAGGGATTGGTTGTGAGATTACTTGATCTATCAATCTACTTGAGATTAAGATCAATCTAGATCAATTCTAGACACAAAATCCTAACAAGAACAATCATTAATTGAAGGTAGGTGTACTTTCTGGTTTCCCACGTGTGAAACCCTGTCTGAATACGGACTCCAACCTGAAAATCAAGTACACATTGATAGCACCTCAAAACAATCAAAACAAATGTAGACAAATGGAGAGAATCACTCAAAATTGCTTCCAAAACCAAGATTGGTGTCTCACATTGATTATGGCCAAATGTGGCTCTATATATACAATAAGTGGGAGCTCGTGGTACTGATCATCCCTATGATCCCACATGTGTGAAGGTGCTTTGTCATATGATGATTCATCATGCAAAACTGACACTTGGACAAAACCTTCTATTAAGAGCACTTTTGGTCCATTTTCCTTCTATATGGAGATCTACTTGAAAATCTTCTAGAAGTCAAAATTTTCCTACTTCAGCTTATTCCACACATGTGACACCTATCCTCTACACATGGGATATGACACCTAACCAAAGGATGTGGCTCATGCAATCAATAGATTGATGCCATGTGTCATATGTCTAAAAAACCAGTTTTTAGCCTTTTTAGCCACTAGAACTTGAATTAAATCATATGTACAACCTATATGATTATGGTACATGACAAGTACACTATTTTCACACGTGGGAACAGGCTCCACACATGTGTAATCATCCTATATACAAGATTTTTGGCCTCTACCAAGCTTATTTTTGCATTTTTCACAGTCATATTCCTCCTTTAATCCATTAAGTATGACTTGAACAAGTTCATTTTGGTTGATGGAGTCTTCTATGCATGACAATTTTCTATGGAGGTCTTTAACTCTCATTACATAAGCTGAAGCACTTTCATCATTTCTCTGTACACTTTGAAAACTTTGGTTTCTTAGTGTTAGAAGTCTAGAAGTATTCTTTGCCTCATAGATGGACTTGAGAGTATCCCAAGTATCTTTGGCATTAGTACAAGCACCAATTTATCTTAAGATGTCATTTGAGACATTCATTTTAATATAATGTAGAGCTATCCTAGCTCTCTTTTTGTACTTTGGAATTTCTTGAGAAAATTGTGGGTCTTCTTCAATACCAAGTACAATATCCATCACATCTTGTAGAATGAAGACAAATTCCATCCTAACCTTCCAAATTGAGTAATTGGAGGTTGACAATCTTTCACTTGCTTCTAATAGAAAGGCACCCATTGAAGCCATAAAGAATGTTGGAAATAAAAAAAGATGGATGAAAAAAATTGCTTATCTTCTCACTATAGGGACCAATCAAAGGTAAAAAAGCAAATCCTATGTAAGACTAAGCAAAAAAAATGTGAGATAGATCTTACTAGTTTGACAATCTCTCTAAAACAAGATTTTAATCATCAAAAAAGATGAAGTATGGCAAAAGTTATGGCACGTGTGAAATACTCCAAAAAATGTCAAATTGACTCAAATACAATCTATTTGTATGAAACAATTTGCCTAGATCCTCTAAATTTTGCCTAAATCACATATAGATGAGATTGGTCAACTTCTTGATGATTTTTGTGATCATTCAAGCAATAAATGACATGTACTCACGATTTGCCATAGGTCTAGGCACCCTACTTACGACTATTCAAAAGCTTATAAGTTTTGATTGGCTTATCCAACTGTCATGTTTCAAATTGCATCAGATTCTACACCTTGTAGCCTTTTAGTGGGCCAAATTGCATGAAATTTGGATCTAAGGTGAGAAAGAACCACCAAACTAAAAATGGGCGGATTTCACCTACACCTGAAATTCCGTACAGTACCTGATCTGGAACATTTAAAGTGGTTTGAAGCTCTAAATCATTAGAAAACTGCAAACTAGCTAGAAAGTAGAATCTAGACAGTTCCTAGCTTGAAATCTGATCAAATTTGTAAACTTTTTGATTAGATTTGCTTGTAAATATAGGTAGGCTCTGATACCATGTAGAATTCACACGTGTGAGATGCCCTACACATGTACTTTTGATCTCCTAAGCCCAATAATACCATAAAGATCAAACTAGCATTGATTGACAATATGAAAGCTAATCATACAAGAAATATTATTGTGTTACGAGCAAGATTTATCAACAAAACATGAAACTAAGTACAATAAATGCCTCAACTCGGCTAGAGAGAGAATATGAATGTACAAACTCAAGTAGAGAGAGAGAGAGCACAAAGAGCTTAGTCTCCAAATTTGCATTACACACAAAAATCATCATTTTCACATATATATAGATCCATGGACTCTTCTCCTACTTTGAGTTGAATTGGAGTTATGAATCCACCTCTCAAGCTATCTAGACTTATTCAAGCCATCTCAATATGTCTAATTGTGCCACCTAGTATTTTCATGCATTAAATGTTGCATGCAAAGTACAATTGGCAATTCCTATGGTAGCTCGAGTTTCTACTTCTACCTACCTTGAATATTTTATTCTAAGATGGGTCTTTACTAAGCCAAAAGAGCTAAATTCATCTTTGGCATTTTTAGGACCCCTACTTACAACATTAGATAGATTTTTTTAATATTTCAACAGTCCTCCTAAAAAAGTATCTAATGTGGATCAAGCATCAATCTTGAGATAAGACCAAGGTTAGATGTAGAATTCACACATATGTTGTTGATGATTGGGGGGTCCTACCCATGTAAATACTTTGTACATATCCAAGGTATGTGAATTGAGCACATATCCTTGTAGAATAGGACGAGTTTGGGTTAGGTAGATCAAATTTTAATGACATGCATAAAGTCTAGTTGGTCTAGTATGACATGCAATGATGTTGACAATGTCTAGTTTGACATGCATATAGAAATTCACATGGAATTGGTCAATTATGACCTTGTAGAAACTCGAGCCACAATAAATGCATTATGTCCTAAGTTTCCATTGTGACATGCAAAGCATGCAAACACTCTAATGGACACATGCATGTAGTTTTGTACATGGCTAGTTGAGAAATTGCCATTTGGAAAAAGTAGGTAGAAGTTAGGTGCAATCTGTGCATGCAAGCAGTTAGGTGTCAAGATAATGGTAGTTTGCACTTGAATAGGTGTAGGATATGCATTGAATGCAAGGAGTACCATGAATTTTGGCTCTCCTATATATGTACATATCATTCTCATTCATTTCTAATGAAGAATCAAGCATTTGTAATGTCATAATGTCAAATTTTGGATCTCATTCAATATTGCTTGTAATTGCTCTCTCTCTTAACTCGGATTTTGTGTCTTCTTCATACATGATCAAGCTTGTGTACTTTCCCTATTTGTGAGGAATTAATGTAGCTTTGATCTATAGCATTCTAGATTGTGCTCTAGCCATAGATCTGTTGATAGATTGCATGATTGCTCTACAGGTGATCCGTGTGCCACCACAAAGCATGGTAAAGATCATTCACACATTTCTTGTGGTTCCCCACACTTGTGAACTTGCTGGATTTTTCACATCCCCAAAATTCTTTAGGCAGAAAAGCTTCTAGCCTAATGGCTTTTGCACATTCACACAAAGTTCTATTTTTTCTCTCAGCAACTCCATTTTGCTGAGGAGTATATGAACAAGAAAACTCTCTTTGAATACCCTCTCTCTCACAAAAGTCTTTAAACTTACTGAAAGTGTACTCTCCTCCACTATCACTTCTTAAAGCTTTTAACTTGAAAGGAAACTGCTTCTCTACATAAACTTTGAACGTAAGAAAACCATCATAAACTATGGCTTTTGAAGACATCATATAGATCCAAGAATATCTTGTATAAACATCTACAAAAGAGACAGAGCAGTTGGATCCTCCTTTGCTCTTAGTTGATGAGAAATGAACATCAGAGTGTACAAGTTCAAATGGTTGCTTTGCCTTGATACTTGATTTAGGAAAAGGCCTTCTGTGTGACTTTGCCAGCACACAAGCTTCACAAGGTAGAAGCTCCTTTGACAGTGTCTTTGGTAAACCAACAACTTTTCCTTCTTTGACCATAGATTGTGTGGCTTTGAAATTGGGATGACCCAATCTCTTGTGCCATAGATCCTCCTGTAGAACCTTGGTCTCATAAGCAATATCTGAAATATTAGCACTCTCCGTAGAATCTAGTTTGTACAACTTACCAATTTTAGATCCTCTAGCAATAACTTTATTTTTTCTTGAGATTATACACTTGTCAACTTGAAACTTGACATCCAATCCACTATCAAACAACTGTCCTACACTAATGAGATTCTTGGTCAATCTAGGTACGTAAAATACATCATGTAAGCAAAAAGATTTTGATGATGATGCATGCAATGGAATACTACCTATTCCTTCAATTCTACACTCTACATCGTTAGCAGTATAGATTGATCTTTTTGCACCTAGATATGACATGAGATTATTGAAAGAGTTCCTAGAACTAGACATATGAGAAGTAGCCCCACTATCTATCCACTAGACTTCTTCAGTCTTAAAAGGAAAAGATGAAAAAGTAAACATCATTAATAAATCCTCTCTTTCACTCTCTACACCCTCACACTCATCCTCATTAGTAAGGCTAACTTGTTTAGATTGGTTCTTCTTCTTGAAAGAGTTTGATGCATAGTGTCCTTTCATGCCACAGAAAAAACACTTGATCTTTGACAGCTTCTTTTTGCCACTGGATGTTGCAGCTTGTGAGGACTGATCCTCACCACCTTCTTTGGTTTTGTCCTTCTTGAAGTGCTGTTGTCCTTTGCCCTTGCCTCTTGACTTGTCTCTAATGAAGAGTGCTTTGTCATCTCCACCATCTTTCAATGAAAGTTTGTTGATCCGCAACATCTTGTTCTCTTGCCTACTTTCTTCAGCAATGAGAACACCTTGCAGTGTCTCCAAAGATGGAAGATCCTCCCTGACAACATAAGTCTGCACAATATTGTCATACTCATCTCTAAGTCCATTTAGGACTACTTGAACAAGTTCAGTGTTCTTAAGAGCATCACTAATACCAGCTAACTCTTGATGAAGGTTCTTAACTCTCATGACATATGATGAAGCACTCTCATCTACTCTCTGATAACTTAGAAATATTTGGTTTCTAAGTGTAAGCAATCTAGAAGTATTTTTAATTTCATAGATTGTTTTTAGAGTATCCCAAACTTCCTTGGCAGTGGTGCATGCACTGATCTCTCTTAACACTTCATTGGTAACATTCATTTTTATAGAATGAAGGACAATTCTGGTTCGTTTGTGAAATGTTGCAGTTTCATTAGGTGCAGCAGGTTCTTCTTCAGCTCCACTCACAATATCCATTACATCCTGTAGAATCAACAATGATTCCATTTTGATCTTCCACATTGCATAATTGGAAGATGTTAATCTCTCACTGTGCTCTAAGAAATGTGAACCAGATGAAGACATCTTCTTGGTGAGAAATTCTAGTAATGATAAGAAATGGAGTTGAAAGGATGTTGCTTGCTATCTCAATCTAGGATCTAACACAGATGTTGATCCACCCTATGAAAACTAGCAACAGATGTGAGAACAAATTCTCAATACAGAAAATCAATCTATCTTAAATTTGGATCTTGCTTCAGTCACAAAAGAAGAAGCACATGCAAACAAAAAGTCTATCTCTCCCACGAGTTTCAAAGTACTGATAAACTCTCTAGGAACCTACTTTCAACTCAAACACAGTAATATGGGTGAAATGAAAATTCTAAGACCTCAGAACACTCACTTCTATCCAATTCTACTTGATTGACAGTGAAAATTGATGAAAATGGTGAAAAAGACAGATGTGTGCTGACTTTGGCATATCCCACAAGTTGAGTACTCTCTCAAACTATCTAATTGCCTAAAACTCTTCTAAAAACAAATCAAATTGATTTAAAAACAAGAGCAACACATTCTACTCTCCAATACCTATCCAACAAGCTATAGAACATCAAATTTGGATCATTCCTAGAGAAGTAACACTCATTAATAAGGGCTGATTTCACACGTGTGAGCTCTCTGTCCGTACAGAGCTCCGTTGGATCAGATCAGCCTTGATTTGATCCACTTATGATCCACAGATTGCTTGTTTCTCAGCGAGTTTGAATCCCTCTTCAAAATCCGAGCTCCTGCAAGCAAAAACACTAATGATCTGATGTATACACCCTCACCTCTGCATGAAGCTCTCATACCATGTGAAGTTTTTAGTGGCATACATCTGATGAAAAAATCTAACTCTTCATTATGAGAAATGAATGTCAGAAATAATTCTAAGTATTCCGTATGGGAAGAAGAGGCTGCTCTCGGATAGAGAGAGAAAATCAAACATAGAAAACTCGGGTAGAGAGAGAGAGAGAGAGAGTGAGTCCAAAACACCAAAATCTCAATATTCACAATGCGGCAAAACATGCCCAACTTTCCCTACATGAGAGAGACTCGAATTCCTATAGTGGAGTTGCATGGAAAGTGCACTTAACTGAACTAATTCACCTACCAGATATCCACATGTATAACTGATTGCATGGATGTTGCATGTACTGCATGTCAACTCATAAAATTGCCTAGACATGTGTAGATCACAGAAACTACTTTGCATGTTGCATGCACTGATTGCATGTGGCTTGCATGCATACAGTAAGACTTTGCATGCTATCTAAGCAGCTGCATGTCATCATAATTGAACCTATCTAACTCAAATCCGAGCTACACTAGAAGGATATGTGCTCAATTCACACTCCTTTTATGTACAACATAAATTTTAGTGGAAATCACCATGGACATGACCCCAAACTCGAGATAGGAAGATAATATTTTAATAATCTTCACAAATCAAACCAAGAACGTGAAGAGTATATACTACTTCTTCAGAACTATCAAAATGTATTTGCTTGGTCGATGGACGATTTAATAGGAATACCAATTAAATGGGGAGAACATAGAATAGATCTCATTCATGAAACAATACCTGTTAGGCAGAGACAATACAGGTTAAATCCAAAGTATTCTTTGTTAGTTAAAAATGAATTAGATAGATGCCTTAGATCGGGTATTATATATCATGTTCTAAGTAGTGAATGGGTATCACCAATAGTTATAGTACCTAAGAAATAAACAGGTAAGATTAGAGTCTGCCAAGACTTTAGAAAACTAAATGCTTCTACAACAAAGGATTATCGTCCTCTTCCTTATACAGATATCATTCTTGACCAGGTAGCTGGTCATGAACGTTATAGTTTTTTAGATGGTTTCTCAAGTTATAATCAAGTTTTTATCATAGTAGTAAGGAGAAAGATAGGTCCAAGACCAATTTTACCACTGATTGGGGGACATAGCTTATATGTGAATGCCCTTTGGTATTTGTAATGCACCCGCCACATTTCAACGTATGATGACAAACATTTTTCAAAAAATTTTACGTAAATTTTTAGAAATTTTTATGGATGACTTTTGTGTCTATTCATCAACTAAAAGTCATCTAGATGTTTCAGAAAAAACCTTGAGAAGATGTCAAGAGACATTTCTTAAATTGAATCCGGCCAAGTGTTACTTTGGGATGAGGGAAGACATCCTGTTAGGCCATAAAATTTTGAAAGACGGCATCCAAGCTGACATCGAAAAAGTAAAAATGATTTTAGAATTATTAGAACCAACCAATTTACGAGAGCTTAGAGGCTTTCTAGGACATGTAGGATATTATCGTAGAATAGTTAAGGACTATGCAATAGTAGTAACTCCCTTAAGAAGTTTATTGAAGAAATCTGTTGAGTATCATTGGTCACAAGAACATCAGCAAACTTTTGATAAGTTAAAACAATCATTAGTAGAAGCGGCTCCAAATTGGACTAAAAAATTTCATGTATATGTAGATACATCATCACTTGCAATAGGTGCAATGCTCAGTCAAAAAGATGACCAAAACATAGATTACTCAATTTATTATGTGGGTAGACAACTTGTAGCATCAAAAAAGAACTATTCTGCTACAGAGCGTGAAGCACTAGGAATGATTTATTTAGTAAAGAAATTAAGACATTATCTTTTAGGATACCCTTTTGTTTTTCATGTAGATCACTATGCATTGAAACATTTAGTGAATAAACCTGATCTTCCAGGTAGGATAGCTAGATGGGTATTGTTATTAGATGAATTTAATTATGAAGTAGAATTAAGAAAAGACAATGATCATCAAAATGCTGATTATATATCCCGCCTCCAAATGAAAAATTAGTTTGATCCCATTTTTTATGAATTTTCGAATGAACATATAATGCATATACAATCGGAGACATCAATTTATATGAATATTATTAACTTTTTACAGGACCAGATTTATCCTGATCATTTTATTAAATAGCAAAAAACTGTTTTCCTCTCAAAAGTAGGACCGTATACGATTATGAATAAAACATTGTATAAATTAGGAGCCGACGATAATCTTTGTCATTGTTTAGAATCCACCAAAACCGTCACTATAATACATGTGCTTCATAAGAAGATTCGGGAGACCACTATGCTCTTGAAAATACTGCAAGAAAGATCCTTAACGCTAAGTACTGGTGGCCTATCGTTTATAGAGATGTTAAATCATTCATTCAAAAATGTGATGCATGTTAGAGGGTGGGGAAACCTAGCTTCGCGACACATTGGCCACTTACTCCGATTATTCCCTTAGCACCTTTTGAGAAGTGGGGAATAGATTTTGTAGGGCCTATCAAACCGATCACTCGTAAAACTTGTCAACGTTACATTCTTGTTGCAACGGACTATGCTACCAAGATGGTAGAGGCCAAAGCCACAATTAAAAACGTGTAGGGTCTTCGATCTGACATAGTAATAGCCCTCCCGCCTGTCAACAGGAGTTAGTTCATTGGATAGGCACCTAACTATGCATAGATGCTACTTTTAGTTAGTTCCCTACTTTTTATCTAACTCTACCTCCATTAACACTACTCACACTAACTCTACTTCCCTAAACTAACTTTATCATAATTGTTAGTGAAAGGGAAGGGTAGAATAGAAGAGAAAGAAGGAGAAGAGAGAAAGAGAGCGATAGAGTTAAGGGAGAGGTTAGCTCGAAAGCTCAAAATGCATGCTAATGGAGAAACTATAACTGTTAAAACAACAACCTGAAAATGGAAACAATTAGAAAAACACAATAAAAAGCATTATCATGAGTGCTTAGCAAATGAGGATGTTTGGCTCTCCAATCTGATAGAGTTTACTCCTTCTCATTAAGCATAGAAAAAGAGTACAAATGGTGCCCTTTTATAAAATGAGAAAGGCCCTTGTCCCAAAATCCTATTGGCTAATATTTACATTGATCCTATCCATTCATCTTGGACCCAACTTGATCCAAGAGTTTTTGAAAGAGACCTTGTGGCCATCAGGACCTATGTGACAAGTCCACAACAACTACAGATGAACGCGCACTTCTTGCCATGCACACGATGATCCAAATGGGTGGAATGCGACACCTCTCTGGACAAGATCACATCCAAAATTTCAATTGGCCAAGAATCCATTTAGAGCATGGTTGGAATATGGATGTAGACGTTCGAAGGGCTCTCACCATATTTGCTAATAAATATTTCAACTGTCCTAATCCAACAGTCCGTGCGACAACCACTTACGCCCGGGACTTAGAGCATTTAATGGGGATTGAAATTAAATGGGAAAATCCCCCCCCCCCCCCCATATTCTTTGATCCTAATAAGGCGCTAGCTTCCGACAAAGTCGAAAATCAGCTACCAGTTGCTTGTGTCTATTACTGAACTGCCTTCCTTGGCAATCCCTGGACGTGCAGATTCCAAGTGTGGGTCAACCAAGACTGGCTGACAGAAGTCCACAAGTCCCTTCACACGCCCAAGGACTTGAAGAAGCTAGACCACATCAATTTCATGGAATACGTCACGGGCTACCTGATCAACCAAAGGCGGGCCAAGAGATCCTTGCACTAACCGGCAGAGTACTGAAGGACCGACACTACTTCAAGCCATGGAACCTGTTTGGGGTATTTTCGACGAAGTGTAAATAAATAAAATCGTCCAATAAAATGTGTTGCGAGGGCATGGCATCATCCGCGTATAAGCGCATGGCCCAATGAGCATGCAAGCTAAGTTGTAAATAAAATAATAGGCTTGAGACCTTTGTAAGTAAAATAAAACTTGAGGTCCAAAGTCAATTTTAAACTTAGAGATTATTTTTTTAGAGTTGGTTCCAATTTGGGACTCACATGAATCTTGTGAATTTCAACTTTGGTTGTGGTTGGAGGGTGGGCAGTGCTGCAGCTCATTGTCTTTTATTGTCTGCACAAAAAATGATATCTGCCAGCTGCCTTTTGATGACTCATGGGGATACTTTGCTAGAAATTCATTTATTTTTTCCTCCACGGACTTTGGTCTTCGAAGGCCCAGTTGACAGATGTGGTGCGCGAGCCTCTTGATGATGAGGCTTGACCTTCCTGTTGGCTTTGGCTTGGACCTGCGTCTTGGCCTTGGTCTCACGTGTCAGTAGCCGTATCAGTTGGTCCCTGGTCTTGGCCTTCGGACTCTTGATTTTGACTTAATCCCCCTGCTGCTTGCTGGCCTTGGTCCTGGCTCGTGCTGGCTTGTGCAGCATAAAAAATTGGTGGCGGTGGAATAACCACTCGTGTGGGTTGTGTCTTTTTGTCCATGTACTGTTGGCAAGCCTTGAGGGCCTGTTTGGCCTGGGCGAGCTCGTGACTTGCGCTTGTTCTATACTTGTCGAACTCTACTTGTTAGTTGTTCAATGTTTGGCTATATACCTGCACCTAATGCCTAAAGAGATTCATCTCTGCCTGAGAGAGCAACCTTGAGTCTGGTGCAGGTTGAGCTAGCCAGGCGAGTTTTTCACTTTGTAAGGCTTTCACTTCAGCTCCCAGGCACGTATTCTCTGCTTCATAAATTTGTAGTTGCGCCTGGAGGGGAGCCAGCCATTAGGATGCTTCAGATTGAAGCTCCCGCACCTTCGTGGAGGCCTCTGTCAGCGCTTTGGAGAGGCTTATTGGTTGAGGCCAACCTCCTACTACTGCAGCTTGGCAATCTCCCGGTGCCCTTCTTGTTCATGTTGCTGAGCTAGAATAAGCTCTTGTTGCAGCTTTGTGAGTTCCGCTCGCAACTGTGTGTTGCTTGTCACTGGGTGGAGTACCCGATTGTCCAAAATGGCCTTGGCTGCTACCGCCTCTAGGATGTATGTGCCCAGGGTTTGGTACGCCTTCGTTAAGTTTGTTGGAACAGCCGGTATGATGGCATTGATAGGGACTTGTGTGGTAGTGGCCCCGATGACTTATGCAACAACGTCATCGTTGTCTTCAATCAGGTTCTCAAGGGACTTGTTGTCATCTGAGGTGGTGGGATCTGTGTAGATGATAGCTTATATGAAGTTTGGTCGCAAACAAAGAACTTGAAAATTTGAGTAGAGCTTCGCCAGCAAAGGTGATAAATGACTCAAATTCAGCCCTTATATAGTGGAATTTAGAGTGTGTATTACGTGAAATCCATTGTCCCTTGCTTAGTTCCACCCAAATTTTGGCAGGGACCTTCTTCACAAAAGTCTAAGACTCAAAGAAGTCTATGAGAGTTCAGAAGGTGATTTGACTATCCTACGACGGTTCTGCGAGGGTTCAGACTGTCTACGAGGGTTCAACTCTCGCATGAGGTGATTTCTCGCACAACATGTTCCTATGGTTGGATTTAAAGATCAGACCATGTAGACAAGCTAATTTCACTGCTCTGATTTCATTTATGTCCCTTGCGAAGGTTGGTAGAATGATCTTGATGCTCTGCAAAGGTTCTGAAAATTCAACTTCTAGGAACCCTTGCACACACTCAAAAATGATAATTTCTCAATCAGGAACTCTTGTAGAGATTTAAATGGATGCATCTAGGCTAGATCTAGTGACTGTCCAAGTTTCAAGAGCTATCTCCCAGGAGATCTTCAAAAATTATGAAAAAAATGCTCTTTTAGAGTGTTTTTTTGATTAGATCCTCTGATTTTTAACTTTTGCAAACTGGTAATCTGTTTCATCCATGTTAGATTTGATTGTTGGTAGTTCTCTAGATGTTCTGATAGATATTTGGTAGCAGATCCATCAGTTTTGGGTGAAATTTGTCCTTAAATTGCCATAATTACTAAAATCAAGGTCTCTGATCTACAATTTTGAGGGACTTATTGGCATAATCTGATGATCTGCTTCTCTCTTGATCTCATCAGGATCTGGATCTCTCTTGGGTCCTGCTAGATTTCTCCGATCTTGTCAGATCTGGCTGAATCTTGATGGATCTAGCTTGATTTGGCTTGATGGCCTAGCAGAATAGCTTATGCTCGCTCTATTAAGTTTCATGAAAAGGATGAATGTACCTTCTGCTTTGGAGATCATCCAAGTACCAGGTGTCCAATCAAGAATCCGCGCTTGTTAAAAGGACAAAATACAGATCAGCAGACTTGTCGACAGCAAGATCCAATGGTTCAACGGTTAGAAACAGAATCAAGCCAACAAGGAGCTCACCAGAAGGATGGATGTCAGATTGATCCATGTAAATCACGAGTTTCTTCAACAAATAGTAGCAAGGTAGAAGTTTTGGTTATATCCTCTTGAATGTCACCGAATTTAATGGAGGACCATAACAGCCTACCAGTGTACTTTGTGGAAGGTCCTAAGGGGAATTTATTACCAGTGTATGCCTATCAACTTAGAGGCGATGGTGTATTGCACTCGGTAAGATGCTATGGATGCGGAGGGAAACATCGTCGTGCTGAATGTCCACATCGAGGGGATCCATCAACATTTGATTCCTCGTGTTCACAATGCAGAGTTAATCATGTGAAAAATTGTCAACTAGTAGTATTTTCCTAACTTGAGATTTTGTAGGCCTATGGCCAAATAAAAGTTAGAGATAGGTTCATACATGTATGTAGAGGCCCAAAGTATGTGTACACTACTTTTGAGGTCACATTAATTAGAGGAGGTCGAGTGTGGAGCTCTTCTATTGGCTCATAATTTGGTGCATTCCTATTTGACCAAATTTCTAGGTAGATGGGTGAATCCTATTGGACCCCAATTTTAGCCTATCATAAGACAAGTGGCCAAGAGGCACTATGGCTGCTATAAATAGCCATCTCCACGAGTATGTACACATCTCATTTTCATTCTATTGAATGAATGTTATGCTCTTTGAAGATCCATCTTCTTCTCTCTCACTTTTTTGTTCATATCTTGCATTCTAGCCACTAGAATTGTGATTTCTTTGTTGCTATGGCTTCACACGTGTGAAATGCAGGTTGTAGGCTCTGAAGTACGGACAGGGACAGCAAGTTTCTGTTTGTGGAAGCTTATGATCAGATTTTGATGTTTAGTTGATGTTTAGTATGCTTAACATCACAATTTCTATCATTTTTTCAATCTAGATGTGCATAACTTCCATGGCCAAGATCTTTATGAAACTTTAGCATCTTTTGGATCTGAGTTTTTCACATGGTATCAGAGCATTAGGCGGCCAAATGTGCAGGTTTTGCCAGATTTAGAAGAGATTTGTGGGCGAGTTTGCTTTTGTAGCATTCCAATCAAGTTTCTAGCTAAAAATCTTGTTGATTTATGTGTAGAAATTGGATCTTTGTGATCAAAACATCATTTGTATGCATTTCAATTGAAGTAGGGCGAATTCCCTCTGTACTTATCAGAATAAGGAGACAAAATTTGTTTTGGAAAGAGGGAGATGCAAGATCCAACAAGATCCTATTAGTTTTCCATTCTAGCATATAGTTTTTTGATTCAATTTCTTGCTTCTTCATGTCAAAAACTTCAAAATTGATGTAACCCTCTGATTTTCAGTTTGCTGAATGATTCAAGAGTGTATTTCAATCTTAGGAGTGAGGGAAAAGCAAGTATATTGAGGTTTGGTCTTGGTTTGATCAAGAAATCATAAAACTAGTGGCTAAAATTGAGGAAAAAGTGAGGAAAAGAGAGAAAAAGTAAGGTTTTAGGTTCCAAATCTTTGTGATTTCTTCTTGTGTTTCATTTGTTGATTCAAGAGAGTGCTTAGTGCATTGGAACAGGTCAAAGATCAGAGATCAATCATTGCAACATGGCTACAAATGGAGGCTACATGTTGGAAAGCAATGATAGGCTTACCTCCCTCAACTATTCTACTTGGAAAGTAAGGATGGAGTCTTTGCTTGAGATGAATGAGTTGATGGATATTGTTATAGGTGTGGAGGAGAGACCTTTGGCACCTCAAGAACAATTGAGGTATGACAAGAGGGCAAAGAAAGCCCTTCACATGATCAAGATGAATGTGACAAATGAGCTTATCAAAGAGGTTGGTAAGTGCACATCATCTAGTGAAGCTTGGGAAGCCTTGAAGAAGGTTTATGAATCCAAGTCTACTTCTAGAGTGTTGACTTTAAGAAGGCAAATCTTTTCTTGTATGCAAAAGAAGAGTGAGAGTGGACATGCTTTTGTTTTGAGAGTTAAAGCATTGAATGATGAGTTAGCATGCATTAATGATGGCATAAATAATGAGGAGCTTGTTCAAGTGATTCTCAATGGCTTGTTGGATGATCATGCTAATCTTGTTCAAAGTTATGCTATCCAAAAATGTTTACCAAGTGTTGGAGACTTGCAAGAGGTCTTGTTGGCTGAAGAATTCAGGTTGCAAGCAAGAGTGGGAGCATCTTCTACATCTCAAGGAGGAGAAGAGGAGGCAATGTTCTCTAAAGGCAAGTTCAAGGGCAAAGGTAAAAGCAATTGGTCTAAAGGGCAAGACCAAGGTGAGCACTCTACTTTTGGCAAAAAGAAGGATAGATCTAAGCTAAAATGTTTCTATTGTGGAGTCAAAGGGCATTTTGCTAGTGATTGTTTCAAGAAAAAGAGGGATCAAGGGGAAAAGCAAACCAATCTAACTATTGATGAGGGTGGGGATGAGCTTCTTTCAAATGATGCTTTTGTTATGTCATCTTGCTTGTTGGCTAATCATGGAGACATTGATCCTTGGTGGATTGATAGTGGAGCCACTTCTCATATGACATATCATAAAGAGTATTTTTCATCTTTAATGGCATTTGATGGTGATAGGAAGGTAATCTATACCGCAAATGATGGTGAGTGTACAATCAAGGGGATTGGCACAATTCCTATTTCACTTTCTACAAATAGGAATATAGAATTAAAAGATGTTTTGCTCATTCCATCCATTACCAAGAACTTACTTAGTGTAAGCCAAATGCTTGACAAAGGATTCAAAGTTGAGTTTGATGGTGATGCTTGCTTGATCAAAAAGGGGTGTAGTATCATTGCAAAAGGGAAAAGGCAAGGGAAATTGTTCAAGCTTGATGCATGTGTTGTTGCTAACCAAGTTGGATGCATGGCAAATGAACAAATGTCAATTCAAGAGGTATGGCATAAAAGGATGGGACATCTCAACTACAAGGCCTTGGAGGTAATAGCCAAAAAGGAGGTAGTAAGGGGACTTCCCAAGTCTCTTACTTGCTTGAATCATGTTTGTGAAGAATGTGCTTTGTCTAAATCACATAGATTGCCATATACTAGATCTATATCTAGATCTAAGATGCCTTTTTCTCTCTTGCATTCGGATATTCATGGTGTTACTACAATTAGCAATGGAGGTGCTAAGATGTATGTAACTTTCATTGATGATTTTAGTAGATTTTGTTGGGTTTATCTACTAAAGAGCAAGGATGAGGTGTTTGATGTGTTTGTCAAGTTCAAAGTTGCTATTGAGACTCAATTTACAACCAAAATCAAATGCTTGAGGAGCGACAATGGTGGTGAATACATTTCTAACAAATTCAAAGCCTTTTGCGATGAGTATGGGATCAAGAGGGAGTACACATGTCCAAGAACACCACAACAAAATGGAGTGGCCGAGAGGAAGAATAGAACCTTGTGTGAGAGTGCAAAGGCAATGAGATTGAATGCTAATCTTCCTAAACCTTTTTGGAGTGATGCTTTGTTGTGTGCAAATTTCCTATGCAATAGATGGCCAAGTGTTGTATTGGAAGGAAAAACCCCTTTTGAAGCTTTGTTTGGTATGAAGCCTAATGTCAAGTTTCTAAGAACTTTTGGATGCATTTGCTACTTCAACATTACTCTTGATGATAGAACTAAGGAGGATCCATCTTCAAGAAAGGGCATTTTTGTTGGTTATAGTGAAGTAAGCAAAGCATATAGGATTTATGTTCCTTCAATCAAGAAAGTGTTCACAAGTAGGGATGTCATTTTTGATGAAAGTAACATTCCAAAAGTTGTTTCAAGTGATGATGGTGTTGTTGCAACTAATGTGCTTGATGACAATGGAGTTGATGACATATTGGATGTGGATGTTGAAGAAGCCTCTTCAAGTCAAATTCCAAGGAGAACTCCAAGGCATAAAGTGAAACCCTCAAGGCTCACTTATGATGACAAAGGTAAGCAAGTGGTGGATGGATCCAACTATGCTTTCCTAACTTCTTTTGATGTACCTTCATGTGTAGATGAAGCAAGGCAAAAAGAGGAATGGATCCAAGCAATGGATCTTGAGTTTGAAGCACTTATGAAGAACAACACATGGAGATTGGTGGAGCTTCCAAAGGGCAAAAGTGCAATTGGATGCAAATGGATCTTCAAGGTAAAGACAAATCAAGATGGATCTATCAACAAGTTGAAGGCAAGGTTGGTGGCTAAAGGTTATGCTCAAGAGCATGGCATTGACTATGAGGAAACCTTTGCACCCGTGGCAAAGATGGTGAGCATAAGAGTAATCATTTCCCTTGCAACTCTTTATGGATGGGATCTTTGGCAATTAGACATTTCTAATGCTTTCTTGAATGGTGATCTTGAAGAGGAAGTCTACATGGAGCAACCCGAGAGCTATGTTTCTCATAGCAAGCCTAATCATGTGTGTTTTCTACAAAAAAGTTTGTATGGTCTTAAGCAAGCACCAAGGAGTTGGTATGCTAGGCTTAACTCTTTTCTACTTTCTCAAAACTTCACTATGAGTGAGTATGATCATTCACTTTACTTTAGAATTAGTGCTAATGATGTTACAATCCTTCTAATTTATGTGGATGACATTATTTTAAGTGGAGGGAACAAGGAAGATATAGAAGATATCAAGAAAGCACTAAAAAAGGAATTTGAAGTGCATGATCTTGGTCTTTTGAGCTATATCTTAGGAATAGAAGTAATTAGAACTTCTCAAATCACTTTTATTTCACAAGAGAAGTATGCTATTTCTATTCTCAATAGATTTCATATGGTAAATGCAAATCCTATTGATACACCTATGGAATCACATGTAAAGCTAACTATAAGAGGTAATGAAAGATCCTTCGAGGACATTACTCTCTATAGGAAGCTAATAGGTTCTCTTATATATCTAACCATCACAAGACCTGATTTATCTTATTGTGTTGGTAGATTAAGCCAATTCATGCAAGATCCTAGCATAGAACATTGGAAACTAGGAAAGAGGATCTTGAGATACATCTCGGGAACAAAAGATTTTGGCATTGTTTATAGAGGCTCATCACCTAACTTATTTGGTTTTTCAGATTCAGATTTTGCAGGAGACCTTATGGATAGAAAATCCATAAATGCACATGCTATTTTCATAGGTGATGGAGCTATCTCATGGATGTCGAAGAAACAAGCAACTATATCACTTTCTTCTAGTGAGGCCGAGTACAAAGCTTTGACATCATGCACAAAGGAGATGGTGTGGATCAAGAGGATGATTATGGAGCTTCATTTGCTGGATTTTTCAGAGAGTCCAATCATCTTTTGTGACAACCTTTCAGCCCAAAGTCTAGCAAGCAATCCGGTTTTCCATGCAAGGAGCAAACATATCGAGGTGGCTTACCATTTTGTGAGAGAACAAGTGTTGGCAAAAGAGATCAAGCTTGAACATGTCCCATCAAAGGAATGTGTGGCTGATATCTTTACCAAAGCATTGGGAAAGGACTTATTTTTCAAGCATAGAACAAGTCTTGGTGTACTTTCTAAATCTATGCTAAAACTAGTTGAAGAGGGAGTGTGAAAAATTGTCAACTAGTAGTATTTTCCTAACTTGAGATTTTGTAGGCCTATGGCCAAATAAAAGTTAGAGATAGGTTCATACATGTATGTAGAGGCCCAAAGTATGTGTACACTACTTTTGAGGTCACATTAATTAGAGGAGGTCGAGTGTGGAGCTCTTCTATTGGCTCATAATTTGGTGCATTCCTATTTGACCAAATTTCTAGGTAGATGGGTGAATCCTATTGGACCCCAATTTTAGCCTATCATAAGACAAGTGGCCAAGAGGCACTATGGCTGCTATAAATAGCCATCTCCACGAGTATGTACACATCTCATTTTCATTCTATTGAATGAATGTTATGCTCTTTGAAGATCCATCTTCTTCTCTCTCACTTTTTTGTTCATATCTTGCATTCTAGCCACTAGAATTGTGATTTCTTTGTTGCTATGGCTTCACACGTGTGAAATGCAGGTTGTAGGCTCTGAAGTACGGACAGGGACAGCAAGTTTCTGTTTGTGGAAGCTTATGATCAGATTTTGATGTTTAGTTGATGTTTAGTATGCTTAACATCACAATTTCTATCATTTTTTCAATCTAGATGTGCATAACTTCCATGGCCAAGATCTTTATGAAACTTTAGCATCTTTTGGATCTGAGTTTTTCACAAATCATGCATGACAAGATTGCTCGATAAGAAATCCACAAATTGCCAGGAGGCATTTGGCCTATGTAGACCAACAGGCACCTGTGGAGACCCTTCCACCTCGGACGCACTATAAAAGAAAAATCTTAGTGCCACCGGGCTATGAAGCGAGTGATGAAGAAGACAATCTGGCAAAAGTCCCAAAGTACGCAAAGATACCTCGGGCAAACAAGTAAAACCATCACAGAAGACAGAGATGGTAGAATCCATCACGCCAATGGTAACTGAGGAAGTCAAGAAATTGGCATCCGATGAAGTCCAACGGATTTTACCAAGTCTCTTGGTGCAATCACTACCAAGAATTCTTAGTAATAAATCACAAAGGGGACTAGCGTCAACAGAGCAACTTGAAGGCAATTCAACACAAGATCCAAGAAAAAGTGCAGTCATGTAGCCTTCAACGGGGAAATGCAATGACCAAGGGAAGACTAAAGTTGATGATTGCCCCTCAACGAGCAAGATTCAACCAAAGTCTAATTGTCCACAATTCAACAGACCTCCAAATCAGTGCCAATTCGGGGTATATCCATTTTTCAAAGGCCAGATCCAGGGAATCCAAGCCCAAATAGGCCTCGAGTACAGCAAGCACCAGTGCCTACAATGACAAAGCCTTGTCCTAAATATTTGATATTGACTGCTGAGGAAAGTCGTCAGGTTATGGCATACCACGAATACCTGGACAAGAGAGTCAAACAAGCATGTCATATCCACATTATAATTTGAGGGAGTCCATGACATTGGGACTAGTTGCACCAATCTATGAGGATCTAGTTTTATCTTGGGATACTCTGATGGAATGCCTCAACTACCCAATTGTTGATGAACAAGGTTATCCAGAATGGCCACCAGACCCTTATGGGTATTATTGAAAATCTGGCAAGTCCAAGTTCTTGCTGATCGCCATCATCTAATAAAGCCTCAGGTTTTACGTAAGCGAATTCTATCCACGCTTTTCCTGAAGCACCATGTCCCAACAATAGAAGAATTGACAACAACGCCCTTCACGACAATTGCAGCCTAGTGACGAGGGACCGACACTACTTTGGGACATGGACCCTATTGTGAGTATTTCATGTATACAAATAAATAAGTGGGTCCCACCACTTAAAATACTGTTGGCCAAGCCTTGAGCTTTCTCATCACCATCCTGCAAAGACAAGGAACTCATCCTAGATTTTTCATGGAGTATCCTACACTCTTCAGCCACTAATACACTGTGAAGTTTTTCTATAGTTGGCAAAGTGTCTTGGATGGCAAAACTTTGGACCAAATTTGCAAAGTCGTCTCCTAGAATATTAAGGACAATTTGTACAAGCTCTCCATCATGAATCTTCTCTCCAATGGAAGCCAACTCCCTATTTAGAGACCTGATTCTAAGTACATAATCCCGTGCACTCTCCTCACTTCTTCTCATGCTTTGCAAAATCTGATTTCTAAGCATGAGTACTCTTGAAGTGTTACTAGATTCATAGATTGATTTTAAAGACTCCCAAGCCTCTTTAGCACTAGTACATGCTGATACTTCTCTCAACAAATCATTGCTCACATTATTCTTCACACAATGAAGTGCAAGCCTAGATCTCTTCTTGTATCTAGCTAACTCCTGTACACCTAGAGGTTCATCTTCATCTTCAATCAAGAACTCATAAAGGTCTTGGAGCACCAAGAGTGACTCCATCCTAACCTTCCAAATAGCATAATTTGTAGAATTTAATCTCTCACTAGCTTCTAGAATGTATGCTCCAACAAATCCCATCTTACTAGTGAATTCTACAAACAAGAAATAGATTTGATTGACTTGAAACTCACAAAGGTCTCACACTTGTAGTGTTTCACTCAAATTTGATGTCTAATCCAACAAATGGACTTATAATCACAGTTCTATCACTCCCTCACAAAGTTGGAATGAAGATGAGATGAAGTGAAAACTACTTTCAAACAAATCTTGCCAAGAAATGGATTTGGTTGTCTCTAGAAACTCACTAAGGTCTCTCTCTTGTAGTTTTTCACTCAAATTAGATTTCTAATCCAACAAATGGACTTATAATCTCAGTTCTAGCACTCCCTCACAAAGTTGGAATGAAGATAAGATGATGTGAAATTACTTACAATCAAATCTTGTCAATTTTGGCTATTTTTGGACAATAACATGACTAAATCTCCCTCAAATTTTTTTATGTACTTTCAAGACTTGTAAAACAAGTTTAGAGGACCTGATTTTAGCCTAGATTGATTAGACTTCATGACCCTATGTCAAATCTAATCAATGGCACTCAATCTTGGTAGCTTATCCTAATATTTTCACCAAAAATTACATCAAAAGCTCACAAATTGAATTTTTTCGGATCAAATGAATACCATGCATTAAATGTAGGTTCAGAGGTGCCCACACATGTGGATAGTATGGATTTGGACCCCTGCCAAGTTTGGGATCAAATCTCCTCACCAAAATCAAGATTCTAGCTTGCCCTCTCACTACTAGTTTTTGGCACCAAAACTTGCTAAAAGTGGATCTGCATTAGATTAATGGCTTATGCTCTTGTACTTGGCTCTGATACCATATGAAAGTACTATATTTTAGGACCATAAATGGATCTACAAAAGATCCACAAGAGTGATTGGATGCTTGCTTAACAATATATCAAAAAACTGGACACAAAAAAAGTTGATCTAGATTGGCAATTTGACAAACAACAAGCATTAACAATCAAAAGCATTAATAAACATTGAAATCTGAGCCCACACATGTGTACTATAGGCTGTAGTAAGGCCTTCAAGCTGAAAAACAAGTAGAAATTGATTTGTTTTCATTTGAATCACAAAAACTCAATGTACATAGTGAACTAGCTTGAGATTGCCAATGAGAAGTTAACTCAGTCTTTTTGCCCTAAAATGAAACCCTATTCTATTTCCTAGAGTCATGCTTGGTAGATAGCTAGTTGGTCAAATTTTCACCTTAGATCTAGGATTTAGGTCCTATAAACTAGGAATCACTACCAAAATGACATGACCAACCCTATGGACTTGACCTAACCTACATTAGGAGTGGATTTCCATGTGGCATCTTGGACTCACATGTGTGGAATCCACTTATGTACAAAATTTACATTATACTACATGGTTTTTGATCAAGCTAGATTTGCCAATTTTTTGCAATTCTTCACAAATACTGATTATCCTCTAATAATAGTTTAAAAGTTATATTGGGCATTCTAGAGGCAAAATCTTCCATTATGTCATATGAACAATGTCTAAGTGGCAATGGGTCTCTGTAGGGTCATTAATCTGATGTAGTAGTAGTCCTCCTGCCTGTCAACAAGGGTTAGTTGACTGGATAGGCACCTAACTATGCATGAATGCTACTTTTAGTTAGTTCCCTACTTTTCGTCTAACTCTACCACCACTAACACTACTTTCACTAACTCTACTCTCCTAAACTACCTTCATCATGATTGTGGGTGAAAGGAAAGGGAAGATTAGAAGAGATTGAGAAGAGAAGAGAGAAAGAGAGAGATAGAGAGTGAGAGTGGAGGTTAGCTCAAATGCTTCCTATGCTTGCTAATGGAGAAACATTAATTAAGACAACCAATAAACATGAAAATAGAAGGCAATGGAAAACACAATCAAAAGCATTAGCAATTAGTGAATAGCAAATGAGGATGCTTCTCTCCAGAAGATGGCGGATAGAGGTTAGTGTGCGGCACAATGGAAGATAGAAGACTAGAGAAGCAAAAATCGCGCACTTTCGCCTCGAGAAGTGTGCAAGAAAAGCTACACATTAGGGGGCCTGCTGCGATACGCTCACGGGTGTTGGGTTTGATGGAGATGGTTAGTTCATGGATGAGGAAGACATGCCAGTCGTATGGCACAACCGTGGGACCAGAGAATCCCAGGAAGGATTCCACAATCTGACTCAGTGGCGTGGACTGGATTCTGTCCTTACGAAATGTTGAAACAACTAGAAAGTTGTTCAACAGATGCGCAGCCGCTTGTATGACAGGTTTTGTGATAGCCTTTATCGGTAACCATTGTTAGTTTAGATCGGAATCTCTGGTGTAGTCTGGGTGACGAAAGATTTGATCAGGGCTTTTGCCTAACGATGGGAGATGGGCTGACGGTCACCGAACATAATGCCGATGGTGACCATCGAATCCGTATTAATCTGTATCTTGTACATGATGGTACCCTAGTACAGGAAGTGAAAACGCACTTTCGACGCTTTTCAGGGGGTGTAAACGTGAAGGGCGAGGCCCATGTTAATGTCAGAAGTGAAAAGCGCCGGGTAAAAACCCATTGCCTCAAGAAGTGGACCAGCAGTTTGAAGCCATGGTTGAATCAAGGTATTAGAAGACAAGGGCCAAATATGAGTGGCAGAGGGTATCTCGTGTTGGATCACCTGCTTGGTGCCAGAGTCTTCAGAAGATGAGGAGACCATGTTCGCAATGATAGTTAGAGTGCAAAAACGTGGAAAAAATGGTAGAAAAGATAAAAAGAGGTGAGAACCAGAAGAACAGTGAATAACAAGTGTTGGATTGTAAGAACTGTAGTTCAGAGCGCAAATCTGGGTTCAAAATATGCATATGATGGCTTGTATAAAGTTTGGTCACATTCAGAGAACTTAAAAATTTCAGTGAAAATTTGAAGAGAGCTTCGCCAACAAAGGTGACAAATGACTCTAATTCAGCCCTTATATAGCAGAATTTAGAGTGCTATTAGGTGAAATCCACCTTCCCTTGTTCAGTTCCATCCAAATTTTGACAGGGACCTTATTCACAAAATTCTAAGACTCCAGAGAAGTCTGCGAGAGTTCAGAAGGTGATTTGACTGCCTTGCGAAGGTTCTGCGAGCGTTTTGATAGTCTGTGAGGGTTCAATCCTCGCAGGAAGTGAATGCTCACAAAACATGTTTCTATGGTTGAATTTTCAAAATCAGACCATGTAAGTAGGCTAATTTCACTGCTCTGATTTCATTTATGCTCTTGTGAAGGTTGGTATGATGATCTTGATGCTCTGCGAAGGTTCTGAAGATTCAGCTCTTGGGAACCCACGCACACACTAAAAAATGATGATTTCTCCATCAACAACTCTTGCAAATATTTTCATGGATGCATCTGGGTCAGATCTAGTGACTGTCCAAGTTTCAAGAGCTATCTTCCAGGGGATCTCCAAAAATCATTAAAAAAGTTCTCTTTTAGAGTGTTTTTTGCGAGATCTTGAGATTCTCTGATTTTAACTTTTGCAAACTGGTAATTTGTTTCATCCATGTTAGATCTGACTGTTGGTAGTTCTCTTGTAGTTCTGATAGATTTTTGGTAGCAGATCCATCAAATTTGGGTGAAATTTGCCCTTAATTTGCCATAGTTACTGAGATCGAGATCTCTGATCTGCAAATTAGCGGACTTATTGGTGTAATCTGATGATCTGCTTCCCACTTGATAAATCCCTCTTGGATCTTCATGGATTTCCCCGATCTTGCCAGATCTGGCCGAATTTTGATGGATCTAGCTTGATTTGGCTTGATCTTCCTAGATCTAGTTGTGATGGCCTAACAGAATAGCTTTTCGTAACATGTCACCACCAATCTGGATCTATCTCACTGCAGTGACCAGTACTTGTGCAATCGGCTACCATTGATGAGTGTGTCGAATGGTGTCCCATCTAGCTTCTCTAAATTCACGGCTCCATGATTAAGAATTTCTTTGATCCGATAAGGACCTTCGCCTATGAATTTTAATTTTTCCTTGATCGCCTTGGTTTTATACATCTGAACCAAATCTCCGGAATGAAGATCCTTCTTTTGTAACCTACGATCATGCCATGCTTTGCATCTTTCCTTTTCAGCTGCCAGTGCATGCACAACTAGTAAGCGTGTTTCACAGAGTTTATGCAGAGCTTCATGGCGTAGTTGTAGAGATTTGGATTCATTAAGGCATTGCGTTGTGGCAATCCTTAATGAAGGGACTAAAAACTCTACCGGCATTATAGCATCATGACCACATACCAATTGGAAGGGTGTTCGATCAATGTTTTCTTTATATGATGTCATGAATGCCCACAGAGCAGCATGCAACTTGTGTTTCCAATCTGATCTGCTAGCTTCAACTGTTTTCGTGAGCACCCTACATAGGATCTTATTGGATGATTTTGCTTGCCCATTACCGCGAGGATAATAAGGCGTACTTGTTCTATGGATCACAAAGAATTCTTCCAACAAGACCTTGATGGTCTCATTGATAAAATGACTTCCGCGATCACTTACTATTTTCAATTGGCATCCGAAGCGCACAATGATATTCTCATAGAGGAACTTGGTAGTTGTCCTAGCATCAGCTACTCTTACTGCCTTGGCTTCGACCCACTTGGTGAGATAGTCCGTGGCTACGATTATGTACCGTTCCTGGGTACTCCTTGCTGCAGGGTGAATTGGATCGATGTAATCCAATCTCCACTTTTTGAATGGTGCTTGGGCTAAGACCGGGTGTAGTAGGTCATAATTCAATCTCGTTGGTCTAATTGCCCTTTGGCACACATCGCACTTCCTCAAGTATTCTTCCATATCCTTATGAACTGTTGGCAACCAACATCTTCATTGTAGGATCTTGTGAACTGTAATGTCGGATGCAAAATGGCCTCCACCCATGCCTTCATGTGAAAGCGAAATGATCTGGGTGGTCTCATGAGGAAGAATAAAACGCCGAAGAATCCCATCTGGTCCTCTTCGATACAATTGGCCGACAATCAACTGATATCTTATAATAGTTAGCATGACCCATGAAGATGTAGACTTCACGGATCTTCTTTGGTGGTGGTAGATCAACAATGATCCTAATCTTTGATAGGTCTATGGCGATCCCGTGTCTAGATACTATATGGCTGAGAATCAAGCCATGTGTAATCCAAAATTGACATTTTTCTGGATTCAATGAGATTTGAAAATTGCGGCATTTTTGTAGCACCTTTTCCAAATTGGATAAGTGTTTAGAGTCTGGTCCATGCACGCACAGATCGTCCAAGAAAATTTCCAAAATATTTTGCAAATACTCTTTGAATGCCACATGCATGACACGTTGGAAAGTGCTTGGGGCAGTGCAAAGTCCGAACGACATCACCTTATAGGCATAGAATTCCCATTTCGTGGCGAATGCTATCTTATGCTGTTCTTGGGGTGCTATCTTCACCTGGTTGTAACCGCTGAAGCCATCTAAAAAACTGTAGGCTTCGATCCCAACTACTCTGTCAAGGACACTTTCCATAAAGGGTAAAGAAAAATGATCCTTTTTAGTGACTGCATTTAGCGCCTTCAAATTCACACAGATTTTATTTTTCCATTCTTCTTTGGTACTATAACTATCGGTGATACCCATTCTGTGTGTTCGATTTCATAAATGAAATCTGCATCTAACAACTTCTGCAACTCATGTTTGATCAATTTTGTGTAGTTCGGGTTGCAGCGGTAGTAACGACTCACCTTGGGGACTACTCCATCCACCAAGGGTATGGTGTGTTGTACTACTGTTGGTGGAATGCCCTTCAGATCACTGTAACTCCAGGAAAAACAGTCATTGTATTCCACCAACAATGATCATAGTCTCTTGAATTGCACGGGTGTTAATTGCTCTCCCACATGCACTATATTTTCTTCTTCACCTGGCTCGGCGGGGTTGATTGGTTGTGTCCACGTAGGTCCCTCAAAGACTTGTTCTACTGGTGCCTGATTTTTATCAGGTTCTCGCTGGGCTTGCGGCATCATAATTACCACGTCATCCAAGGTATAATTCTTGAAAGTCTCAGGCATCTCGTGAATTGGAGCTCGTCGAGATTCCTCCTTCAGCATACTGATCTTAGCCCGACTGGCCATCTTTTGGTTCTCCGTCATCTGAGTAGAAGATGACGTTGTATCCGAGTCCATCTTGATTGACTTCAAGGAATCCAACACCTTCTTTTTGCTCTTTTTTGTCATATAAGTGGATTTGTCCTTGTTGTCGTTCATCGAAACTGGTGTGACATTCGCCTCGTGGTTACAAATATCAACATCCATTGTAGCTATAGCCTGTTCGGGTAGATCACTCCATCAGATCACCTGGTGTGTGTAGCCTTGCTTCAATTGATTATTCTTGTACGCAGGTGTCCTTGGTCAATTGATCCTTGAGACTTTCACCGTAGCAGACTTTTGCGGCGGTTGAGCTGGTACTTTCTTGATTTCGTAACGATTTGGGTCCATGTGTTGTAGGACCTACTCATCAGTCAGCTCAATCTCCTTATTATAAGTTACAGCATGTTGCCAAGGAACTAAATCATCGTCCACTGGGTTCTCAATAGATTCCGATGACAACCATGCTACGTTTATCATATTCACCCCAAATGTGATTGGTGTGTCCATAGTGTAACACTTGGGTGAAGATGTGATGGGTTCAGGATCTGATTCATATTGACATGCTCGACAGTCAATGGTTGCTAATGCATCCGTCCATCTCACGACATCCGTCTCTGAATCATAGTGACCACCCTTGGCTAGCCTTGGACGATCAATTATGTGATCTATCATGGATGATCCGTCATCAACCTTGGGTGCAATAGGTTTCACCGCCCACGTGGTTGGATCAACCTTTATAGCTTCTCTCTGTTCTCAAAGGTGAGTTTTCCCATACCTCAGTTGTGCATTACTTGTGCAGTCCTCAACCATGGTCTTCCCAGTAAAACACGATATGCAGTTGGAGATTCAGGTATATCCATGACTACAAAAGTGATCACAAACCGCATGCCTGCTATTTTTACAAGGATATCGGCAACCACACCCTTTGATTTTATATAGAATTGATCCGCTAGCTTGATGGTGAATCTTGAACCAGCTAGTTTTATGAAACAATGGTATCATAAAATATCTGACAGTTTTATATACAAGCATATATACCTTTTTATGAGTAAAAGTCTTCAAAAAACTTCAAAGTTCTCTAGAATGCGGATTTTTTGAGGATAACTCTAAGGAGGTATTTAGCGATAGCAGTGGCAACAGGTGATCAGCTATCCTAGATTCTTTTTTCCAAATCATGTTTTTTTTTTTTTTTTTTTGTCTTTTCCTCTGCAATCCCAATGTATCCTGGATTGGGAATGGCTGCAATCCTAGCGTGCTTCAAATGGCTGAGAGTATTTCCAGTGCAAAGCTTTTCCAACGCATAGTTGGCCACCCTCGTGCAATTGATGTTCGCATCAAACAATGATGGCATTCTCTTTAGCATCCATCAATGATGGCATTCTCTTTAGCTGGTTTAACTTCGTTTGACGTGCTCATCTTTTGGATTTGTTGCGATTCCATGTACTGTGGGTGTCTTGAGCTCGATGATAGCCTTATTATGTCTTGTCTCTTCTCCAATTTGTGACAATCTTGAATTACTTGTTTTTTTTCTCTGGTTCTCTGCTATTAAATATCATTGGCACACTTGATGACCAACTTTGTTGTACATTACTCTGTTGACAGTGCACAAATATGATTCGTAATTTCCAGAAAGAAAATAAAGTATCTAGAAAGTAAGCAATTTCAACCAGCCATAGACACTCCTCTAAAAATTTTTATATACATTGGAGGACAAAAAAGCCCTAGATTGTTGGAGCCTGGGACAATGCATGTGTAAACCTACATTGTGGCATCATGTTAAGCGAGCTCTAGAGAGGTTCAGCCTCCACGCTAGATGTCAGTGGGTAGTAGTGTCCTGTTCTGCAACAGTCCAAGAATGGGCCCAGAGCTGCTAGCTGCTAGTACTCTGGAGCTTATGTTTCTCGTGCCATCTATGGATCAAAGCTAGCAAGGGCAACCACCTCTTGCTACTTGCTACTAGCACTTGCAATTGTAGCAACCACCTCTTGCTACTTGCTACCACCTCCCCAGCTAGTGCGTACTACTTTCCCAGCTCTTTTGTGTTGTTTGTGTGCGCAAGCATGATAGAGATCGAGAGACACACACACATAGACAAAGAGACAGACTAGAAAGAAGGCAGCTAAGTTTGGTAGTGGAATTAAAAGACTAGATTTGAACTTAGAAAGGAGGACTAGCTACTAGAGGAGACTCGCCAAAATGAGCTGCTGCTATAAAATAAACTAAATAAGGAGGCAGGTAGCAACCATTGTAGATGTAATGCCCTTGTTTGCTGATTCTATAAGTTTGGGGGTTATAATTTACAACCTTTGCACAGTGCCTTTCTATAAGTGACCACCACTCCAAGTATATATAGGAGTGGAAGAGTCCATTTTCGACAAGAACCTCGTTTATAATACATGTCTATCTTTCCTCTCTGAGTGTTCTCCCTTGTGTGGTTTCATGTACTCTGTTTCTTCACATTGTATTGTACATTTATTTATTTGGCAACAGGTTAAGTTAATCCAAACCTTACATTCTCTAGTAGGAGGAGATTTAGATTAGGGTTTTATCCTTTAGGTTAAGCCGTCCTTTGTTGGTTGCTAAGGAGAGAAAAGGGAGAAGAGTGGATCTTACGTGATACTCACCCTATGCTCATAGTGCTCTTCCCATCCTCTTGCTCAAGCTAGTTGGAGAAGCCATAGCATCCTCTGGTTGGGAGACCGCCATAGCCATGCTAGATAAAGCCATAGTCGATGGAGGATGCTAAAGATACAACATTGGCGTCGTTGCCGCTCTTTCTCTCGCTATCTCTACGTTTTTAACTACTCTTTCTAGTTCTTGCTTGTTTGCTTTTCGCACCTTTCATGTTTTCCCTCCTAGTTTCACATGATCCTTGTTTTTTGCACCCTTCTTTTATCATTCTTCTTGTTTGTTACTATCTTTGCTATGTTTGTTACTATCTTTGCTAGGGTTTAGGGCCATCTTTCCACACCCATCAGCCGGCCATCCTTCCACACCCAAAGGCCTAAATCCTGCTGTCCACGACCCTGCTTGCACTTCCATGTTTTCACCAGCGACCCTTTCCGTTCCACGCCATCCTTCCACTCCTATCTTCCCGGGTTTCAAAGGGAGCGCCATGATTCATCACAGGGACAGATAGACCGTCTGAACTGCTCTGGAAATATAGTGCAACAGGGATAGATAGATCGTCTGAACTGCTCTAGAAATCTAGTGCAGCAGAATGGATGGATCGCGGCAGAATATCTGATCTATTGAAGAAATGTCCCCCCGAGATAGACGCCATCAGCTGTGTTTAGCCATCATTTTTTGCAGGGAGAGGATCTTAACGGCGATGCGAGAGATGCGAGAAAATGCTCTTTATGGAGAATCGTTCTTTCAAGAGCTGAGTGGCAGTTTGTGGAGTCTACATTATTGCCACATGCAGCTTATTCCTGAGCGGAATTTGATCAGCAAGAACTCTCCGAGGAGTCGCTACTCCATTGCTGACAAAGAGGAATTTTCTTGAAAAAACTCTCTCAGTCTATCTACGTCTGATTATCACAGATCAGAATATCATCACACTTCATAGACAGAATCTCTGCTCAAAGCAATGGTGTTTACTGATCGTTTCACTAACTATTGTGGAGTGAATCTATCACTTCCACAGGCAGCGAGCATGCTGCATTCTCTATTGTTAATCTATGTAAGTCTCTCTAAGCCTTCACCACTATGGTGAACTAAGAGAGTATGAGGAGCCATGAAACTATCTACTGTTGTGCTGACAGCTCTCTTTAAGAAGCACGCTATCCACTTCACAACTGGGGCTCCTGGTCAGCGAGCTACCTCTCAGAGTATCTCATGGAGCTGCAGAAGCTCACTACGGACTGGTGATAGAGCGACCAATGCATTATATGCTGTCTCATTATAGAGCACAACTTCATCCACCAAGTTGTTTGATAAAGTCCAAAGTTTTCATTTAAAGGGTGACCAAAAGCAATGATGAAGTCATCTCATCGCATTTTTCTTTTGTTGAAGTAGTTAAGCTGATAAACAACAGTAGCTCCAACAGTCGCAAAATTGACTTAATGTCTAAAGTCCGATCCTACAGCTTGCAAGTATGCACTGAGATATGGTAATTCCAACGCCTCGCCGACATTTTTCTTGGAATTTTCTACTCGTACAGCTGATTTTCAGCGTCCACAGCGATTAAAACCCATCCATAGATCCTGTGCGAGTATCCGATAGTCTAGAAAACCATGCCATCATCTTTTGTAGGGGGGAGGATCTTTAACAGCCTACTAGTTGCAGAAAAGTCATACATAGGTACTGTGTGAGCTTGTGTGAGCTTCATGGGGTTAGGAAACAAAATCTGCCAGTTGCACTTCAAGAACAGCTTGCCAGTTGCCGTTTGAGCTGTTGTGTTTCAAGAACAACTTGCCAGTTGCCGTTTGAGCTGTTGTGTTTCAAGAACAGCTTGTCAGTTATCGTTTGAGTCCTAGATAGCCATCTGCCGGTTATATCTTTTGCTCAATTTGTCTGTCAGTTGCAGAACAGCCTGCCAGTTGCCGTTTGAGCCCCAGATAGACATCTATTGGTGATCTTTTGCTCAAAAGCAACCTGCCAGTTGCATCTTTTGAGGTGTTTTTCTTTGAATTGATTTTCGGCATCTACAGAGGTTAAGAGCCAGCCATTCATATCCACTATGCGAGCTCTCAAAATTTCAAAATTTGAGAATCTTCCTCATAAAGACCTTCAAAGTTAGATCCACACAATTGCCACTTTTTAGGTAGTGTAGATCTCAAGATCCACTAATTTTCACTGTGCCAATGTCTCTGGAAGAGTCGGCATCATCATTTCTAGCCTCCCTCTGACTTTTTGTGTGCAACCAAGTTTTTTTGAGCAGAACCCATTCGCACAGGTAATACTCAGGTAGATTTGTGCTCCTTACCTACTAAAAGTGAGTGTGCGAGTACCCCTTCTGCGAAACCATGCAGTATTCACACACCAGAAGAGGCCCCAAGGTGTGCGAATTCTTTTGAGGAGGTAACACTTTGTCAAATCAAAAAAAAAAAATCGTGTGCGGAAGAAGCCCCGTAACCACCATTCGCACAACCTGAAAAAACACTTGAGGGGTAATATTGACCATCAAAAACACCTGTGCGAATACTTTCATCAGAATCTATTGAGTTTTTTCTCGAAAGCATGGGCAATTTGCCCTTCAATCTGCAGTGTTGTGCGAGTAGGGGGTACTCAAACCTGTGCGAGTCATTTCCAGGTTTGTGCCAGTCATTTTGTTCCCCTCTGTGTGAGTCATTTTCTACTTCTTTTGGGAACCTTTTAGACCTTTGTGAGTCATTTCTAGGTTTGTGCAAGTCATTTTGTTTATCTGTGTGAGTCATTTTCTAGTTCTTTTGGGAACCTTTCAAAACCTGTGCGAGTCATTTCTAGGTTTGTGCGAGTCATTTCTACGTTAGTGCGACCATTTTTTTCCCTTGTGCAAGTCATTTTCTAGATCTCTTGGGAACCTTTCAACCCTGTACGAGTCATCTTTCAACCCTGTGCGAGTCACCTTTCAACCTTGTGCAAATAGATCCCTAGCAATTTTCTATCAGTTCCTTGCTCTGTGGTCCATTTGCGCAACGGTATGAGCCATTCCCTGATTTGCGCACAGACTCTTGTCAACTACAAGAGATTAGAGGAGGTGAAAAAGTTGAAAAAAAAAAAAAACCCTGGTAAGTGTCAAACCCTTGATCCTGCCAATAATAGGCTGTGTGAGTACTTTGCGAGTACTTACAGTTAGGTGTGCTTACAATCAAGTGCGCTTTATCCTATCCGACGTATTTCAGCAAGTAAACCATCACCCAACATGCAAATCGATGTCTAGTAAGTGGATCTACACCCTGATGAAGTGAGCAAGTACTCCTTGAGACCAAACAGTAAGACATTAAAAAAAAAAAATTCTAAATTCGACCAAACTGGTGACATAGGCTACTCCCCCACCACATTTTGGGTCTCTACATATCACAGTTGATAAGTTTTATCAAAACTATCAGTGAGCGAGTACATTTTTCACTCAGATTCTCGACATCAAAGAAATTGCCACCTAAGCGAAACGTCTAGCCACTTGTGTGCATTTCTTGAAAAACCCTAACCATTTTGTGTTGACCGAGCTTTGCCCACTCGCCTAGATGTTTGGCATCTCACAAACGTTTTCGACCAATCGGCCATCCCAGCCGTGTGGCGTCTTAGCTCCGTTCACTCTGCATTTTAGCATCAATCCTTGCCACTACAATGACAATGGTTACGCATACCCATGATCTAACGGTTCTCACCACCCAACTTTGTACATAGCTATCACACTATTACTTATTCTAGCTGAGATAGGCCTTAGACACCTCTAAGGCACTAGCAGGAAGCCATAGATTAAGCAAGAAAAAGATTGCACCCTTGCCCCATACATCAAGATGCAAGGACCCTGAAATCCACCACGAGTAGAGAAGAGAATACCCCGGATAGATGCGCCAAAGTACAATGGGGAATCAGACCCAGTTAGATTCCTCCAAGATTTTGACAACGCTTGTAAGTTTTATGGCGACAGCTCTGAAACTGAAAAAGTGAGGCTGTTCCCTATGATTCTTCAAGGCGACGCCAAGAATGATTTTTAAACCTTGAATGCCCAGAAAATGCGTCTTGGGAGATCGTCACCGTAGCACTCATCCTTTCATCCAATTGATGCATATCAAGATGCGAAGCAAAGAATCAGTATGCACCTACATCGAGCTCTTTGAGTGTCTTAAAGTAGAGTGTAGATCAAATTTCAAATGTGATGGTACTTCAGAGGTATGTGTTTTGTCTTTGAATGGAAGACATGATCCTAAGACAAATAAATATCATCATCGTGCATGTCCTCCTTGTGGTATACCAATTGCCTCCAGCATCATCTGCAACCACACTACCTCGATCGCCACCTTTGAAAGCTGCGACATAGTCAGCTTTGCAAGAAGATTGAGCTACCAAGTTTTGCTTTTTGCATATCCAGCTGATTGCTGTTCCGCACGCTATTGAACATCCTCCAGTTACGGACTTTGTTACATACCTATGTAACTAGCAGTACTTCAGACCCCTAATAGTCCATTTAGTGTTGGGGGCTAAATGGCAAGGTACCCTTAGGATTAAGGGTATGTGCCCTTGGATAAGGACAGACAAGTGACTATACCTTAGTTGGAGGTATGGAGTCACGTGACCTTTGGATAAGGGGTACCCTTAGTATTAAGGGTAGGTACCTTAGATTAAGGTACTAGTGTCCTTGGTTAAGGGCAGGTAGGTGTCTATGCCTTGGATGGAGGTATGGAACCTAGAGAGGTGTTAGAAAGTCATTGGATGACTATTTTTCTAAACCTTGGGTCTCAACCTTGAACCATATCACTTTATTGGTCTAGGACCAAAGTATACATGCACAACTTGGGCAATGGGACCTGGTAGGAGGGTGCCTTTCTAAAGTGTCCATTGAGTTCCCAACTCCCACAAGAAAGGCATTCAAAGAGTCATAGGTTATGGAAGGAGTCTCTTGACCTTCCATAAGCCTATGAAGGCTCTTGGAGATTCTTTAACTCCCCTAGGCTTCTCTCTCTCTCATTGGATGTGCATGGAACTCCATAGTGCATTGGATGGTTTCATGGGCCATCTATATGAGGGTAGTAGGGCGCCTATTGGGAGGGGGAGATCTCTCTTGTTTGCTTTGCTTATGCTCTAGTGTTACTACTAGTGTGTAGAGTGCTTTCTTGTGGTAGTATGCTTGAGGTTTGGATCTTGCTTATGGTATGGGACATAAGTAGGGTTTGGATCTTGAGAATGCTATGGAGTGTTGTGGTATGCTTGTGATTTGTTTATGGTTAGCAAGGGGGTGCTAGATAGGTCTTGCTTGGAGCTTGGATCTAGCTATGGTTGGGTGGTGAATACTTGAGGCCAACTTGTTATCTATCTTTGTGTTTAAAGAGTAGGGACACAGGTGGAGGAGAGATCCTTGGAGACTTGCAGATCCTTACTTGCAGGTGGAGGCAACCTAGCTTGGAGTTGAGGAGCATCTTGAAGCTTGCAGGTTGCTTGGAGGACATTTGGAGGCTCTACTTTGGATTTGGAGGACTTCCTCACTTCTACTTGTAAAAGTGGTATCAGAGCTAGACAAAGGATGGTAACCTTTCTAATTTTTTAAAGTTCTTTTAGGATCACCAACTAAATTTTTTTTGGAAAAATTATAGGCTTTTCTAATTGTAGGAAGCTTGTAGTTGAAATACCCAATGAATCTAGTTCTTTTTGGAAAAAACAAGTTTTCAAATTCTGTTTTTTGTCATTTTGAAGTTTTGATTTTCAAACCTGTAAATCTGAAAATTAGATCTGAAAATTGAAGTTTTCATAAAGCTTCATTAGTTATCCATTTCTAGACACTAGTTTCTTGGTTTTGAAAATCTAGAATAGTGAGAAATGTGAATACTTTGGTTGCTTTTGATATGACAAATGGAATTAGAATGGGAATGGAAACTTTATGTAAACATTAGCTTGGATTAGTTACTTGAAGTTTACATAAAGATTTGGTTTTCATTTTTGCTTTTGATTAAGGCAAATGTAGCTTGTTGTTGTTTTTTTCTTAAGCTTGGATTAAGCTTGCAATTAGTAGGCTTGGATTGAGCTTACAAACAATAAGATTGAATGAATAGAAATAAATGTTTTTTATTTGCATTGGATGTAACAATTGAAGCATTTTTATCATTCTAATTTGAGCACTTGTTGTTGTATTTGCATAATAGGAAAACACACGAGCAACCCCAATGGATCAAACCATTGAAAACCAACATTTGATCTATCAAACTCATCCAATGTGTCACAAGCTCTTGAACTTTTATACCAACAAATTCAAGCCACTAATAAGCAGCTTCTTGAAACTAATAAAAAAAACCAAGACTTAGAGTCTAGGTTAGCCAATCAGAAGAAGCATGTAGTTCCACCTCCTGTAAAAGTGTTTAAGGAGGAGAAGATAGGAACTTACAAGTGGTAAGTTCTTGGCTAAATATTTGGAACAAGTACTTTGCCATGAACCAATTTTCTGAATCTGAAAAGTTATCCACTGTCACCATGTTCCTTGAAAGAAGAGCTTTAGTTTAGTGGGATGACTTAGTTGCAAAGGGCAATCAACCTTGTACATGGGATGATTTTTGCAAGCCTTTTAGGGATTATTTTTTATCACTTTTAGATGACTATGAACACTTCCAAAAGTTGAGTCATCTAACCATGAATAAAGGTTTGGAACAATTTATTCAAGATTTTCATGAGTACCTGAATCCACTTTATAGTGATATTCCACCTAAGGTACAAATGTTAATGTTCATTGATGGGTTACCAAAAGATTATCAAGTGGATGTTCGTAGGAACCATCCAAAAACCCTAGAAGATGCTATTAGGGCTGCAAAATACTTTGATAACACACCTAAGCCACCTAGGGATCAACAACCTAATGAGCAGAAAAAATGTTTTTAATTTAAGAGGAAGGATAGGGAAGTTGTTAATGTCCTCGATTCCAACAATCCTAAGAAAGCCAAGAAAAACTTTAAAAACCATCATGGTGGCAATGATAAAGCTGAAGCTCGTAAGAAGAACCTGTGCTTCAAGTGCAATGGTGAGGGTCACCTTGCACGTGATTGCGTCAAAAAACAAGATTCAACCTCAGGTAATCTATCTCGAAGTAATGAGATGGATGTTTGTTTCTTTAGTTCTTTAGTTTTTGCTCCTAATGATCTTATTTGCATTAAAGGCAAAGTTAATGATCAAGTTGTTAATATTCTTTTTGACACGAGATCCACTCATAACTTTATTAATGTAAATTTGGTATAGACGCTAAACCTTCCTACCAAAAAAAGTGAGAAAAAATATCGTGTGACAATTGCATCGGGAAGTAATTCCGATTTGATGGATTTTATTGTTCCTGATGTAGAAATGCACATTGAGGATTATTCTGAAAAACCAGAATTCCATGCTGTTTAATTAGCTAATGTAGATATTGCAACAATGACATTTTGATAAGAACAAATCATTGAGAATTGATTTTGTTGAGAAATCTTTATCTTTTATGCATGAGAATTCTTTAATTAAGATCAAGGCACTAAAAAAGTTAACCCTTATTCTAAACAGGAAGAACTTAATTCTATTATGAAGAATTCTGATTTTAAAGTTTAATCATTAAGATATAGAATGATTTAAACTCAACTCTGAGTATTTCAGATACTCTTTTGAGTTAAGTGCTCCTGTTTCTAGCACCAAATACAAGAAAATAACATTCATTCAACTTAATAGACTTGTCTGTCTCCTATGGTAACTGGAGATCCAATCAAATGAATCTGTAGACCATACAATAGTAGAATAGCATCCACTAAAATACAGTCAATTCTCCTCAAATAAAATACTTATCTTGTGAGAATGTCTGTGAGATCCATAGGTTCTCAATTAAAATACTGGAGTAAAGAAATTCAGAACTCTGATCTGAATTCTTACTCAATTAATAGACCAAGACTTAATCGTCACTCTTAAGAATCAATACAATCCCTTATAATCCTCTGACAACAATTAAGTATCTATTTATGATCCGTCAACCATAAATATTTAGATTCGTCTGATTCGTCAATCATAATTTTCTGGAATCCAAAACCATATTTAATCATTTACAGAATACTAGAGTATAAAAGTCAATACTAAGTGCATCCACTAAAAGATTCACTCTATCACAAACAGGTTTTTTCCTTCAAATATTTTCAACCTGAGTGATAGAAACTACCATTCTATCGAAATCCATTTATGAGATATTCAAGATTTAAGAAATTGAAACACTTTAACCTTAGAATTTTCTGAATTCCAAGTCCATGCCCACAAGTAGCAATTTATATGACATAATAGTCTTTCAGAAGAATAACTTCATGCTGGAAAGAATCATATAACCAGTCTGATATCTATATTCAAGAAATTACTAAGAAGTAAAAGATTAATTAAGAAAGCAAAAAATAGATTAGAGGGCCTCTGATTTTGTAAATAATGAGATACCACATTGGGATCTAGATTAAACCTCAAAATTTCTCAAAATACTCCACATTTGATCGAATGGTTTTTTTTTTCCCATATCACGACTAGGTACTAAAACACACCATTGACCATCAGATCTTTACAGTCCTAGAATTCCCTTTCCAAAATTACTAATGTCCCATACCATTAGCTTTTCCTTCTAAAAAATCCTTAACCAGCTTATCTGATATGCTAGAGATCCACTGATCTTCTAGCTGTCCTATAATCACTATAGGATATTATCTCTTGTTCCCAAATACTAGAGAGTCCATTTATTTGGATGATTGTTAGCCTATCAGATGGATACCACAAATCCACACCTGATTCTGTGATTTAGACAGAAGAATTAACATGGTTCAACACTACATTCTGATCCTTATAGGTTAATGATAAGTTTCGAATCCCCCTGGATCCAAGAGCATCAACTCTAGGGACAAGCTTCCATCAACTAACAGATCCAATGTAATCCATATATCAAATTCTACTTTTAACATCACAATTGACATCCAAAACTGCAGATAACTCAATGGTCACAAAGATATCAGTTATGAATTCAACTAAATGAATTTAATCTAGGAAATTAACATTTGCTATTAAGCAATTATTTACTGAGATTACCGAAATCCTAACTGTGAAATACATTTCATGATCACACTTACTACCCCTGATGTCCACTCTTCTTCCCTCCTTAGAATTTTTAGTTCCCTGAAAATCTTCTAGTAACAGATATCATTTTAGCAATCAAGACAGCGAGAGACAAGGAAATGCACGAGATAGAGCAACTGTATTATCAGTTAGAGCGAAATGATCAATGTCTCGCTCGTTGGCGACCTGATGCATGCTCTTTCGCTGTGTTCTGCTCATTGGCAGACTTTCATGCACAAAATTATTTCGTTTCTATTCTTTTTCTTTTCTGCTCTACTCATGAATATCTCAAGGGATTAGAGAGAACTATTGACAATATGTTGCGTTTAGGGCATGCAACAAAGAGCATTGAGGTTGGGCTTCTTCTTTTGACAAGCTTGCTTTATCAAGTGCAACTAAATTTACATTTTCTTGCTGATGTTTATAGACTGAAACCTTCTACTGAAAAGCCATACCCTTTGATCTCGTTAGCTTTACTGAGTTGCTGAAGCTCAATGCATTAAAAATAGCCCAATATCAAACAGTTCAACTATTTGAAGCAGTTTTCAAAGCGATGCTCTTCTATGTCTTTTGGGACAATCAGTAAATTGAAATGTAAATAGGTGTTGAAAGTATGATAAATATATTATCATTTTTCTAAACACTCTAGTCAAGTGAGTTAAAAGAATGCTTAAAACATCCAGCATTCTTAGGAGTGGTCTGTTTGGAAAGTTACCTCCAAAATTGAGTCTAAGGAGGGTGTCCAAACACAACACATTCAAGCGGACATAAGTAGCACAGTTGAATTTGCAGGTCCTTATGTATTGGGCAATGAATTTTCTAATGACTTTTCCAATGGCCGTTGAACCTCATGGCGTGGTCATTAGAAGATCATTTCTCAAGCTTAAAGAGTAGGTAGTCTGTATTTAATGACTCAAATTTTTCTATTGGGAGGGCCATTACCATGAATAATTCAGGACCCAAACAGCGAGTGGCGGAGGCCACAATTATTTATGGTAATGGCCTGACCAATGGACCATCAACTGACGCAATTGACATTCCATTCATTTTATGGTGCATCTGTTTCTTTACTCACCTCTCTCTCTCCCCCCCTCCATAGGCAGTAGGCCTCTTTCTCTCTTCCTTTGCCCACAGACAGCAAGCCTCTCTCTCCCACAGCAGGCTGCGCTCTCTTTCTTTCTATTTGCCCTTAGTCAGCAAGCCTCTCTCTTTGTGCGGAGACATCAAGCCTCTCTCTCTCTCCGCAGACAATCTCTCTCTCTCTCTCTCTCTCTCTCTCTCTCTCTCTCTCTCTCTCTCTCTCTCTCTCACACTCCCCCTCCGCAGATTCTCCTTCCGCAGAGAGCACATGCTGCCCCCCCCCGGTCCGTCCATCTATCTATCTATCTCTCTCTCACATAGCAATAGCATGGCTGCTCTCTCTCTCCGCAGACAACAACAACAAGGCCTCTCTCTCTCTCTCTCTCTCTCTCTCTCTCTCTCTCTCTCTCTCTCTCTCTCTCTCTCCGCAGACAGCAACAGGAGGGCTGCTCTCTCTCTCACCCAACAGTTTCAAAATTAAAAAAGTGAACACAATTTTTTGGGGACCTATATTGTGCAAAATAATATAGGGCCCAAAAAGGCCATAAAAGCAAGCGAATGTCAATTATGTGGCCGTAATTTGTTTTCTAATTTTTTTTTGTGGACTTTTGCTTTCCTAATATCCAAGTCATGTCATTGTCCTCACTTTTAATCAGCCTTTAACTGTTTCACAAAAAAGGGTTTGGCAAAAATAGTAACAGAAGGTGGAATCCGGATGGTATCAGCGAAAACAGCTGCCATCTCACATTGTTTCGTGAGCCTGGGCACTCTTTGCAGAGTTCAATGCTCTGCAAGAATGTATAGGAAAAACCAGCAAATCCTTTAGTAAATAGGTAAATGTTTCTCATATTGCATGTCACATAGTTGTAAATCAGAGATAAACTATAGATAGGCAACCCTGATCAGATCTCACCTACGAATTGGAGTATAAGAATAGACTCCATCCTAACCTTCCAGATTGAATAATTGGAGGTGTTCAATCTTTCACTAGCTTCTAAGAGATAACCTCCCATAGATGCCATTTATGTGAATATTCCTTGTAAATAGAAAAAAAATGTATGTTGCTTTCTTTTTCACTATAGGACTCACAAAGAGGGTGTACTACCAATTCCTATGCAAAATCTTGCAACAAAATTTGAGATAGATCTCAATGCAATACAAACTAGATCAACCTTTCAAATAAATTTAGTATAGGCAAATTTTGGTTATACCTTCCTTTGGCACATGTGGAATGCTCAAAAGAGAACAATATTGACTCAAATACAATTAGTTTGTATGAAACAATATGTCAAATAAGCCAAAATTTTGACTAGATCTCGAGTTTGGTACATTAGTATACACAGCACATGAATTTTGAATCAAGCAAACAATATGGTCAAATCAAAAGGTGTCCACTCGGGTTTTGGGTCTCTCCCTATCCCTCTTTAAGAGCTATAACTCTTCCTTGGCTCATCAGAATGATTTGAAACCAATTGCAATGGAAACTAGATGTTTCTAACTTTCCAACAAGCTATAATGTCACTATCTTTGGATCTAACATCAAGGAGATAAAGTGGAATTCTATGCTCTTTGATCCAAAAACTATTCAATGATAGATAGTAAAAAATGGAAAACAGCTTGCTAGCTTGAATTGATACAAAAAATTTCATACATCAGATAACAATAGCATTCAAAATTTTGTTTAGCTCTAATACCATGTCAAAAATTACAGCATGTTCACACGTGTAGGGAACCACCAAAACTGTGTGAAGGATCTTTACAAACTTTTGTGTTAGCACATAGACTACATGTAGAGAAATTCACAATCTACCTCAAGAATCTAAGGCTAGATCACAGTCTAGATGTTATTGATCAAAGCAAGATTATTTCCACACGTGTGTAAAAAGTACAAAAGCAATGAATGTATGAAAAATACTTCAAACTCGGGTTAGAGAGAGGATAACAATACAAGCAAAATATTACAAGATCCAATTTGACATTATGATAACATCTATGCTTGATTCTTCATTAACATTGTGAGAGAACCCACATTACATATATAGGAGAGGATGTAGCTCGTGGTAGTACTAGCATGCAACCATATTTCTCCACCTCTAAAAGTGTATCCATCAAAATATTGGCACCTATCACTATGCATGCATAATTATCCACCTATTTTTACCTACTTTCTACATACAATGACAGTTTCTCAACTACACATGTACAAATCTACTTGCATGTGTCTATTACAACTTTTGCATGCCTTGCATGTCACATTTGAAATAATGCATATCTACTAGTATCTCGAGTTTCTACAAGGCCATTTTTGGCATTTGCAAGTTGTAATACTACATGCATGTTGTAAATCTTCATCAACCCCAAAAGTCAAAATAGATTGCCTTTTGATTTTCAGCAGAAAGACCACCTATAATTGATTGATGTTACCATAAACATTGACTCGTAATTATTATCTATTTTACAATTGCTTAGGTATACACACACAGTAAAAATTTTCTATATTGATGTTAAGGGTATTACACTGTACATAAAGATCGTGGCATCCTGTGTGCCCATGGCCCAATGAGCATTTGTAAATAAATAATTATGGACATAAACTTGACTTTGGGCCATGTAATTAAAAATAATATCAGAAGGCCAAAGTTAAGCTTAAATTTTAGTTTCTAAGTTTGTAAAGTAGTCAAAGGTCAAATAGTGGTAGGTGGGGTGTGCTTCTTCCTACACCATAGATCAGTTTGTGTTTCTTGTGCATGGTGTGGATTACATCCCATCCTTTGCAAGTAGCCAATAGGAAGCAAGGGGCAAGGGCCATCCCAAAGATAAAAAGGCACAATTTGTAACCATTTTTGATGCTTAATGAGGAGGAGAATACTCTACCATATTGTAGAGCAAGCATCCTCATTTGCTATTCAATCATTGCTAATGCTATTGTGTGCTTTTCGCTATTTTTCATTAGGGCCCACTCCCATCCGACGATCAAACTCGAATTTGAAGGCACAACCTCCACCGTCGATCTTCAAATAAGGCAAATCTGACGACTTGTGCAAATGTGTGCAGGCTAGATTAGATGACTGAAGTGAACACTTTGAGATGCTACACTACATACTCACTCTCACTCGACCTCTCCTTCCTCTCTTCACGGATATGGCAATGCTGAGATTACTAGTAATTTCTTTCTCATTTCTCAACCAAATCCATGGATTTTTGGTGCAAAATAAGCACCCTCTGATCACACAATCAGTGATCCTAAGCTGGCTTGAGTTCGATTAGGTTTTTTAAAAAATTTACTCCTGTTGATTTTTTAGCTCTTTTCGGCTGAAATTGTTGAGCTTTATCTCTCCTTTGGGGCTAAGGCAAGTGCACAGATTCCTAACTAACCTCTTAACGACCTCTCTGAGGAACATTTTGATGCATTCCATGCAAAGAATGGTTGCAAAATGAGTGCACATGATCAATTCTTGCTCAGCATTTTCTTACTTTCCAGGCTATGGTCGTTTCGAAAATTCAAGCAGATTTTATCCTCCTCCCAGTCTAGGCTAGTTGCCTCAGCTCTCCCGAACCTAGTCCACTTGCTATTGATTCAGCCACTCAATAGCTTTGATACCACTAATAGCAAGATCTTGTTAATCAAAGTGGCAAAATACTAAGAAATCAAACACCACAAAGCATGGAGGATTAGTACTTAGCACCACTAAACTCTCCAAAATATCACTAAACTTGATTACAATAAACTAATCCCAAATTGGATATACATTGGCATGATTAGATCAATGCTCGTCATGCCAAGATATCACTTGTTCAACGGGTTCAACTGTAACCATAAACTTAGTTTCAAACTAAGTAATTGTAGTTAACTAGAGTTTTACTCACACCCATGCATCAAAGATGTGGACTGGAATTGCAAAAGAAAACCGAAACATGCAAAAGATATCCAAGCTACTTAAAAAGTATTTCCACACACATCGCACCCCACAAGATCTTGAAAAGAATAGGAGAATTTATCATAGCCTTTACTTTTTAAAGTGATATCTGAACGACATAGTCTATACAAAGACCATTTGTAATTTAATACTGAGGAATTGCTCATGTAAGGCATTATGGCTTCTTTTATTTCTCTGTAAACTAGAATGGCAGAGCAGATGTGTACTTCCCTGGGAATCCATACTGCTTTCGATATTTGTATTGAATGCTATGTATCGGCTATGCTTTGATCAATATAGATTTCTATTGTTCTTTCTCACACCATTATTCTATAATGAGAATGTTCAGTAATGTTTTCCATGGTGACTTGGCCTAGTTCTTGTGTTTTGAAACTGAACAAAATTTTAAGTGACATATACAAAGACTTAGATCATTTTTCTAGTATTTGATTCTAACTCTTAGTGCCTACGTTCAGAATTGACTTAATGGGAAATCAGTTTGTATGTTTTCATTGACTATTGAGGGTCTAAATGATAAATGAGCACCATGCTAGATGGTGAGTCTCTAACCTCTACACTCTGATGCCATTCTTGTTGTTTCAAGGACAAATATTGTTGCCATGTATGATCTTAATTCCTAGTATGGACTCCTAACTTGAGTCTGAACTTCATTGTTGAATATTCAATCTTTCTCCTGGGTGTTTTGTCTTCTTTGCAAGGTTGTACTGTCAGCCCCTTGTGTGGAAACATCTGTTGATTATACAGAGTTTTACTCCTAACTTGAGTCTAGACTTCATTGTTGAATATTCAATCTTTCTCCTGGGTGTTTTGTCTTCTTTGCAAGGTTGTACTGGTAGCCCCTTGTGTAGAAACATCTGTTGATGACTAGTTTGCAATCACTTCTCCTCTCCACTCCATTCATTCTTGGTTATTCTCTGTTTTGCACTAATAATTATAGTATTAGCCTTTTTATTGCTCCCCAATAGGAACAATACTCGTTTATACTACAAATATCAATCATTTTGATGTTGGTATGCCGTGACATATACCAATTTTGGCACCATTGTCGGGGAGCAATGCCAAATAGGATGTTCTGTCATTATTTTGATTCTTGTTTATATTTTTCAGATTCACAGGTTACTGTTCCGGTTCTTCAAGTATTTCAGAAGGGGAAGAGTGAAATCTGAGTTTCAACCACCCTGACTTGTCATTTCACTTTTGATTTTCTATTTTCGATTTTTGGTAGAGTTTTTAAAGTTGTTTACAGTTTGTAAAATGTGTTTAGTTCTTGTTATGTACAGTTTGAAAATTCTGTTGTTATGTCCAATAATCTCTTGGTTTTTCATAAGCAAATTTTGATTCATGCTTTTCCAAGAGACGGTTCTATTCTATTTTGTTTTGATTCTCTATTTACAAGATCTTCAAGCTAAAATAAAAGCATGTTCTAAGGCTTTGGTGCTGTCCAAGATGTGCTGATGTTGTCTAAAGACTGTTGCTGACAAATGCTGATCTTTCTATGTTCTGTTCATAGTTAACGACTTTTTGGTGATGCTGTCCAAAATCACATTATTTAAATGATGCAAAGCCAAGTTTTTGAAGCTGATTTTCTGTTCTGCATATGCTCATAACTATGTCAAATGGTGCTGAATTTTGGAAGTATTATATGCTGAAGTTGCGAACAACAGGAGAAGGTTGAGCGATACCTAAAAGTCGAATGCTTTCGACACCTCACACTCAAAAGGACTGAGAAGATCAAAATCATATCCAAACTCCATCCGAATTTATTCATGTTTGTTTCGCCTCCGATTCCCATCAGTGGTTTTCAAGTAATTTTTCCTCAACAATGGTAACAGAGCCACCACGATAGGCTCATATCTAAGACCTGATATAGCTAAAGAGATATCAGATCTAGGAGACAAGCATTCAGAACAAAAAACCAGAAAGAACAGCTGAAGAACACAATCTATAGCAATGGATTCAATAAGCAGTATACAATCAAAGATCTGTACAATCCTTGACTCATCAGGGTCAAACTTCCTGGCATGGAAGATAAAGACCTCTCTCATATTGAAGAGAGAAGGGCTATGGCCCTGGGTAGATAGCACCAAAGAGATGCCTACAACTACAGGCAAAGAACTACATGAATGTAGAGAGAAGAACGACAAGACATTAGCCTTGTTGTCCTCGTCCATCAAGGATAGCCTAATGCTTGACCTTGCGACACTCTCTAATGCAAGAGAGATGTGAGGTACATTGCTTACCGGATTTCAGATGAAATCACTCAGCCAGATAATGCTTCTCGAAAATCAACTGACAAATCTACGATGGGATGGTAGAGACCTTATCTTCATTATCAGAAAGATAAAGGCTCTGTTTCTTTCATTACACAATGCCGGAACAGAAAATGCAGTATCAACAGAGAACCAACTCACCTATCTGTTAAGAGCTTCACCAAGATCCTTCCAGACAACCCGAATATTGCTAGCAAAGGATCCAGCTATGACACTCGAAAAGGTAGTGATCGAGATTCGAGAAGAAGTCAAAGCTCGTGAGCACCTTGATCTCAACGACGCTTATGATCAAGCTCTCTACGACAACAAGGAGAAGCCAAACAAACAGTTCAAGCCTAAGAGGGAGTCACCCAAGATCGAGACCAGCAAGTAGAGAGAGCCAACAAAGGCGGTTGGAAGAATAAAGGAAAGCCCAAACAGTAGAATGGCGACAACAAAACATGCGTGAGATGCAGACACAAAGGACATACTGTCGATTTGTACTGGCTCAATCCGAAGATTGAGTATATCCATTGTCACAAAAAGGGTCATGTGCTGCAAAACTTTGTCTTTTTCGATTTCGTTTTCATTTTCGTATTCGCGAACGATTTTGTGTCCTTGAATTTTCTTTTGCACGGAAGCTTCAAGGAACCTAGACACGCGACTGCACATCATAGAACACACTCTATTCTAGCAATCAAGACAGATGACGCAAGACAAGGAGATGCACAAAAATAGAGCAACTATATTATAAAATTAATTTTTAGAACGAGATCGTCAATGTCTCACTCGTTGGCATAATGAGACTTTGCTCTTTCGCTGTGTTTTGCTCGTTGACAGACTTTCATGCATAGCTAGTATTTTTCTTTTCTGCTCTACTCGCTACGTCTCTCTCTCTCTCTCTCTCTCTCTCTCTCTCTCTCTCTCTCTCTCTCTCTCTCTTACAGAAATTCTATCTATTCTTCTTATATTTATGATTCAGAAAGGATAGTATATATCTCCAATGTGTGGAGTTTACAAAGACTAGTTAACGCTAATCAACTAATTAGTTACTCTCCGTCGTTGTCCCTTCGTTTATTTTGTTTCCTTCATTTGCTTTTGTTCTTTTCGTTTTGCGTCCCTTTGTGGTTTGCGGTCCTGAAGGTATGTTTACGATTCGCGAATGATTCGCGAATCGTTCTTCCTTCGAGTCAAAGAACGTTGACCTTTGCGAATCGTTCGACCTTCGATTCGTGTTCGTGTTGCGGCAAAGTTGCAGAAGTTCACCATTTATGACACTTCCTCTTGAACCTTGCAGCTTTGCACGTTTAATCCAATTGACTTTCTTTGTTTGGCAAAGAGTGGCTTGTCGAGCGACTTCATGAGAAGGCCTGCAATCATGTCTTCTGATTTTATATACTGGACCTAGAGCTCTCCTTTTGAGATTAAATCTCGAATGTGATGGTACTTTAGAGGTATGTATTTTGTTTTTGAATGGAAGATAGGATCCTGGGACAGATAGATGGCACTTTGAGAGTCCATCATCATCGTGCATGGCCCTTCTTGTGGTATCCCAATTGCCTCCAGCATCATCTACAGCCAACTACCTCATTCGCCACCTTTGAAACTACGCCATATTCAGCTTCGCAAGAGGATTGAGCCACCAAGGTTTGCTTTTTGCATATCCAGCTAATTACAGCTTCGCACGCAATGCTACATCCTCCAGTTATGGACTTGCTGTCATCTTTGCAGCTCACCCAGCTTGCATCACTGTAGTAGTGCAGCTCGAATCCTTTTTCTGTGTTTTCAACTCTGTAGGTTAATCCCATGTTCTGGGTACCCTTCAAATACTGTAGGATTCATTTTTCCATTTGCCAATGTGCCAGGCCAGGATTGGAAGATAATTGGCTCAAGGCACAAACATAGAAAGCTAGATCGGGTCTGGGACAAATTGTGAGGTACATCAGGCTACCGATTAAGTTTTGATAGGGTATACCTGCCATCTTCCGTTTTTGGGGAATCTCTCTTCGTGAGCTTGGCTCCAGCTATCATTGGTGTGGCCTTTTCTTTGCAGCCCATCATGTGGTACTGCTTGAGCACCTTTCTGGCATATTCTGACTGACTCAAGTGCATTTCGTCCTTTGTTCGATCTCTTCTGATCTCCAGCCCGAGGCATTTTGTTGCTTCTCCAAGATCTGTGATTTCATAACTTTGAGAAATCTGACTCTTCCTGTCTTTGATCAGCATCAAGGAATTTCCTATCATTAGGGAATCATCCACAAAGATTGTCAGTATCACAAAATCTTTTCCTACTCTTTTTATGTAGACATTACAATCTAGTTGTGCAGGATTGAAGTCTAGAGACTTCAAAAGACCATCTAGCTTCTTGTACCAAGCTCGTGATGCATGTTTTAGACCATAGATGCATCTTTGCAACCGACAGACATATTGTCGATTGTCGGGATCTTCAAAACCTTCAGGCTGCTTCATGAAAATTTTTTCCTTTAGATCTTCATGGAGAAAGGCTGTTTTCTTTCGGCCGATTATCCCATTCATATAACTTGTGATGCAAATGATGAACGACTAATTAACTAGGCTATTCTACATATTTCAGAGTGGATTCATCCACATGTACAAAAGAGGATGGCAACTTAATATCTTTTGGTATTCTCATAAGGTAGGATGATTTTCGATCTAGATAGTGAAGTATTTGCTCATCACTCGGGCCTTCATCAATCATCATCATCAAGATGCCTTCATCCGTAATTGACTAATTGATGAACTTGGTAGCCATTATGTTTGAATGAGCTCTGCATCAACTTAAGAAACATAAAGAGCATCCATAATTGGTTGATCTATACTTCTAGATGTGATCGTTTTTGGAATTTTAAAATCGGACTGTAATTCATTGATTATTGCATCGATTAGCATCTACACAGTCAATGGTCGCTAATACGTGTCCCCAATTAATGTTATCAATAGATTGTGTGTAATGCCCTTGTATTTTTGGAGAAACATTGGTCTCTTCATATGTGGTGGAGGAACATTCATCTTCCTCTTGTACTGGTTTTGTTTTACCAGTGGAGTAATGTACTGATATTCTTTGATCTCTATTTCCAAAAATAGTTCGTTGTTTTTTTTCCAATATTGGATTACTTCGGCATTTGTTAAACAAAAACTTGTAGGCGGACTTGTCTTGTAGGAGATCTAATACCACACAATCAACTGTAAACTTAAGACTAGCAATCTTAATGGAAAAGCAGTTGACGTGTCCATATTGCTTGGTTGAAGTTTGGTCAGCTAAATTCAGCCTATATATTGGTATAACAATAGGCCCAACGTCCCATTGCTTAGCAAGTCTTTTTTGGAAGGCCGACTATGGACCAAGTGATTAAAATTCTTTTAATCAATCCTTCTTGACATTGACCGCAAAGACATTTAAATCGTTCAATATAATCTCTTACTTTCTCTTTTTCTTTCACTTTGATTTGGCTTATTCGCACAAAAGGACTATCTGATAATCTATCAAATTTGAATTGTTCTATGAAAGCTTCTTTCAAGACTTTCCATTCATTATGTTTATCTCGGTCAAGGTTAAAAAACCAATCTCGAGTGTCACCTAGGTCATAGAGAAGAGTTGAGCCATGCTTTCATGTGAAGAATCTCCATATACTTCACAGGCATTCTCAAAGTTCTGAATAAACCGATGAGGATACATTCTACCATCAAATTTGGTTAAATCCAATTTGGGAGTCCTTCGTTCAAACGCAGGTGATCTTTGTCTAGGAGATAATCTAATAGGCCCATCATCATGTCTTCCTGCATATTGATTACCTCTATTTCTTGGATCATATATGATAGATCTTAATTGTTGTCTTGGCCGCTGACTTGATTCAGGATGTTTATTTAGATGGTACGGATCAAGAAGATATCGTTCTTCTAAATTGTCACTATCCATGGTAAGTATAAAGTAGTATGCTAAATAGAGTGGTGGTGGGTAAAAAGGTGTGGTAAAAAAAAGTTAAAATATTACTCCATCTTCATTACTCTCCCTTGGACATGCCTCCCTGCCTCCACGTGCATTGATGACTCATCCTCTCTCTTCAAGACTCCTCATGCAGTGCTGTAAATTGAAGGGCAAAATGCCCGTTCCAAGCCTTTTGCCCTTCAAATGAGGGGCATTTAATGCACCCTTTAAATATGAAAGGAAATAAATGGGCATTCCTTCAGTTTTAAGAAAAACCTATTTTTTTGAAGGGTAGAGTTTCCCTTCAATCTACAACACTGTCCCTATGTCTCCATGACTAATCATCTTTTCTAATGTGCAGGTAGGTACCCTGGCTTCGCATAATAATTTTGCACAAACAAGCTACATACATACGCGCTATTTCTATGGCTACACTTATGTGTTGTCAAAGTTCAAACACAATATCTGTCTTTGTGTCAGTGTGTGTGTGTGGGTGTGTGTGTGCGTGGGTGCGCTGGTGTAGAGCAGACATCCCAAAGGGAGCCGGGAACCACGACTTAGCTTCCCGGCTTTCAACCTTACCGTCTGAACCCAGTTGACATACAAGCAGCCAACTCGCCAACAACGATCAGACATGACCAACTTGAAGTTTGGAAAACCAACATTGAGATCCAACCTGGAAGTAGTTCGATTCCAACGACTATCTCCCATAGTTATTTGGCCATTAGTACTACTGTCATTTTGAAGTTCCATAAATGTTAATTCGAACCATCCAATTTCTCTACCATGCAAACTGTGATTGTGAATCCATTTGGAATTTTAAGATGAGTATATGCAAATAGTAGAATGCCAGAGACCGGGGGTCCCGATGTGGGTGACTTCCCTCCAAGCAAGCCGCCCGACATACATCAAACTTAACTAACTCAAAGCTTTGTTACAAATAAGTAATATCCATTCCAAGCAAGTCGTCTGAATTAACCATCTCAAAGCTTCGTCAAGAGTGCTGGAAGCCAACTTGGCGCCATGCCAGGCTGGACAACCATAAACAAGTAGCTTCCACCCAAGAAAACGAAAGAAAAGGATTCGAGCTGCACCACTATAGTGATGCAAGTTGGGCAAGCTGCAAAGATGACAACAAGTCCATAACTGGAGGATGTACAATAGCGTGCGGAGCAGGAATCAGCTGGATATGCAAAAAGCAAACCTTAGTACCTCAATCTTCTTGCGAAGGTGAATACATCGCAGCTTCAAAGGTGGCAAACGAGGTAGTGTGGTTGCAGATGATGTTGGATGCAGTTGGGATACCACAAGAAGGACCATGCACGATGATGATGGACTCTCAGAGTGTGTCATTTATCTATCCCAGGATCCTATCTTCCATTCAAAGCCATCACATTCGAGATTTCATCTCAAAAGGAGAGCTCCAGGTCTAGTACATAAAGTCTGAAGACATGATTGCAGATCTGCTCACGAAGCCATTTGAAAAGCCACTCTTCGCAAAGCAAAGAAAGATGATTGGATTAAATATGCAAAGCTGCAAGGTTCAAGAGAGAGTGTCAGAAATGGTGAACTCTTACAAATTTGCCGCGACGCGAAGCGAAGGTCGAATGGCAAACAATGCGCGAAAGTCAACATACCTCGAAAACCTTGAGACACAAAGCGAAGCGAGCCTCGAAGGTCGAATGATTCGCGAAAGTCAAACATGCCTCCAGGACCAAAAAGGCATGACATGACACGAAACAAAAATAAACGAAAGAAAATCTTTGGCGCTGCCAGCTATTTACCTACTGTAAAAATTATGTGAACTGCATATGAAAATTCGTAAAAAAAACGATTGATCAAGCTGTAGTTGTAGAGAGTTCCCTCAAAAAAACTATTGATCAAGCTGCAGTTGTAGAGAGTTCCCTTAGAGACACTATTGATTAAGCTGCAGTTGTAGTGCGTTCCCTCCAAAAAGCAAGCCCATGACCCCATCTTCTGGAGGATCGGCCCCAGTTGCCTCTGGATACACCCACATTGGCTTCTGCCCTCCATTGTCTTCGACTACCTGCTTGGTAGAGATGCTGCAAAATGCTTCACTAGCTTCCATTTATCCAATTACTTTCTGCGCTAATTTTATTAGATTGAATCAACTGCGACTCAACTGCGTTGTCCTTTTCATTGAGTTATTGCTTGTCAGCAGAGCTGCATATAATACGTATTTTATAGTAAAATACAATATAATTAACGTATTATATGAATATGTATAATACAACATATTATACAACTTTGATTACTATATTTTAATATTTAATAGTTTTATTCAAGAACAAAATGAATTATTTTATCTTAGTGTTCATCCTTTCAAACATTAACACAATAATAAAATTCTGAAGAAAACTTGTGGATCGCACATGAAATATTTGATAAAAGCTTGTCAGTCGTCAAAAGGGAAAGGTAGGGCTATATATTATTTCGAACTAGCACTACGTATTCTTGAGCCAAAAATGTATTATACACGTATTTTATGGCACCATATTATACGCTTGTATTATACGATGCAACTACGCTTGTCAGGCAGCCCCGTAGCTCCTTCAGCCTTCATGTAGGCTGAAAATTCTGAGTTCACAAAAGCTGCATGCTGAAATGATTGCAATGACGATCTTCCCCCGCCAAGCACTTCACACGCTGCTCTTGAATATCCGGCCCAAGTGCCTGCTGCCATCAATGCCGCAACTAGTTGTAATATTACGTCCGAGTCGCAAGAAGTTGCTTCTTCATCAGCTTCCATCACCGATGCGAACCAATTGGATCTTGAACATCATTGTCAAGAAGCCAATCCTTGAGGAGCACAAAGGCTTTGGGTGCTTATTCAGGTCTGGGTAAAGAATCGAAATATTTCCACAGGCTTGGAATCACCTTTCTTCTCCAACATTGCAACAAATAAGCAGCAGCCGTAGCTCCGCCAACCTCTTTTGAAAAAATGATGTCTCATAAGTCTAATGTCCATGTTGAAAATGCTGCATTGTATGATATTGTGATGGGACCTGCTATGGATACATTACCCAATTGTGCACGCATAGTTGCACCAATAAAATCATCAGTAGTTTCAGGGACGACTGCGGTTGTCACTGTTGTTGCAGCTTGCGAATCACCGACATCGAGGTCAAGGGGAAGATCTAGTCCCACCGCTGCTGAACAAATCGAATGTTTTTATCTTTCCATCGTACCACCTTTGATATGCTATGCATCCGTTTTTACCTTTTTGTCTATACATAGGCCTTCATGCCAATCTCTGCGGTTTCCTTCTCTAGCGCTTTACTTATCAATTTTCTTGTTTCTTTTTTTGGAACTTTGATCCATTTTGTGGCTTTCCTTTCGTGAGAGTTAATTGTGTCAAAGAAACTGATATTTCAAAGGCGTTTGTCTACAACTCACAAGCTAAGCTTCGGTTTGTGTGCCTTTCTATGCAATAATAAGCCATGCTAGGTTTCCATCACCATTAGCTTCAAGTCGCTGCACGTAGCTAGTTATCAAGCACTCAAGGGCTTGCAGTAGTCTGGATTTGTGCGTAGGGCCTAGAAATGGAGATAGGAATTAGATCGTTCCTTCGCAAAGAATTGGAGTCAGTGATTTAGGGAGCCTCGGTAGAATTGTTCTACCACACGTCCCGAACGGGTTTAGTTTGTATCGTGAACGTATTTGTTTCTTTTGAATTTTCTTATGCGGAAGCTTGCAGGATCCTAGACAAGCGACTACAGATCATAGTCACAGATATCATTTTAGCAATCAAGACAGCGAGAGACAAGGAAATGCACGAGATAGAGCAACTGTATTATCAGTTTAATTTTTAGAGCGAGATGATCAATGTCTCGCTCGTTGGTGGCCTGATGCATGCTCTTTCGCTGTGTTCTGCTCGTTGGCAGACTTTCATGCACAGAATTATTTCGTTTCTATTCTTTTTCTTTTCTGCTCTACTCATGAATATCTCAAGCGATTAGGGAGAACTATTGACAATATGTTGCGTTTAGGGCATGCAACAAAGAGCATTGAGGTTGGGCTTCTTCTTTTGACAAGCTTGCTTTATCAAGTGCAACTAAATTTACATTTTCTTGCTGATGTTTATAGACTGAAACTTTCTACTGAAAAGCCATACCCTTTGATCTCGTTAGCTTTACTGAGTTGCTGAAGCTCAATGCATTAAAAACAGCCCAATATCAAACAGTTCAACTATTTGAAGCAGTTTTCAAAGCGATGCTCTTCTATGTCTTTTGGGACAATCAATAAATTGAAATGTAAATAGGTGTTGAAAGTATGATAAAGATATTATCATTTTTCTAAACATTCTAGTCAAGTGAGTTAAAAGAATGCTTAAAACATCCAGCATTCTTAGGAGTGGTCTGTTTGGAAAGCTACCTCCAAAATTGAGTCTAAGAAGGGTGTCCAAACACAACACATTCAAGCGGACATAAGTAGCACAGTTGAATTTGCAGGTCCTTATGTATTGGGCGATGAATTTTCTAATGACTTTTCCAATGGCCGCTGAACCTCATGGCGTGGTCATTAGAAGATCATTTCTCAAGCTTAAAGGGTAGGCAGTCTGCATTTAATGACTCAAATTTTTCTATTGGGAGGGCCATTACCATGAATAATTCAGGACCCAAACAGCGAGTGGCGGAGGCCACGATTATTTATGGTAATGGCCTGACCAATGGACCATCAACTGACGCAATTGACATTCCATTGATTTTATGGTGCATCTGTTTCTTTACTCACCTCTCTCTCTCTCCCCCTCCACAGACAGCAGGCCTCTTTCTCTCTTCCTTTGCCCACAGACAGCAGGCCTCTCTCTCCCGCAGCAGGCTGCGCTCTCTTTCTTTCTATTTGCCCTTAGTCAGCAAGCCTCTCTCTTTGTGCGGAGACATCAGGCCTCTCTCTCTCTCCGCAGACAATCTCTCTCTCTCTCTCTCTCTCTCTCTCTCTCTCTCTCTCTCTCTCTCTCTCTCTCTCTCTCTCTCTCTCTCTCTCCACAGACATCACGCCTCTCTCTCTCTCTTCTCTCTCACTCCCCCTCCGCAGATTCTCCTTTCGCAGAGAGCACACGTTGACCCCCCCCCCCCCGGTCCGTCCATCTATCTCTCTCTCTCTCACACATAGCAATAGCATGGCTGCTCTCTCTCTCCGCAGACAGCAACAACAAGGCCTCTCTCTCTCTCTCTCTCTCTCTCTCTCTCTCTCTCTCTTTCTCTCTCTCTCTCTCTCTCTCTCTCTCTCTCTCTCCGCAGACAGCAACAGGAGGGCCGCCCTCTCTCTCACCCAACAGTTTCAAAATTAAAAAAGTGAACACAATTTTTTGGGGACCTATATTATGCAAAATAATATAGGGCCCAAAAAGGCCATAAAATCAAGCGAATGTCAATTATGTGGCCGTAATTTGTTTTTTAATTTTTTTTTGTGGACTTTTGCTTTCCTAATATCCAAGTCATGTCATTGTCCTCACTTTTAATCAGCCTTTAACTATTTCACAAAAAAGGGTTTGGAAAAAATAGTAACATAAGGTGGAATCTGGATGGTGTCAACCAAACAGCTGCCATCTCACATTGTTTCGTGAGCCTGGGCACTCTTTGCAGAGTTCAATGCTCTGCAAGAATGTATAGGAAAAACCAGCAAATCCTTTAGTAAATAGGTAAATGTTTCTCATATTGCATGTCACATAGTTTTATATCAGAGATAAACTATAGATAGGCAACCCTGATCAAATTTCACCTAGGAATTGTCCAGATTCTACTTTCTAGCTAGTTTGCAGTTTTCTGGTGATTTAAAGCTTTTCAATACAAGTTAAGTGGAGTGTTGACAATAGTATGAAAGAAGTAGGTTATTTTAAAGGAAGGATATTACATTCTTAATTATCAAGCAAATCCTGAGAGGACTGTCATTTGGACTTTATATGGTCTTGCACAAAATTATAGTCTGTAAACCGGAAGTGTGGTCTGGGCTTTTGTTTTATGTTTTTGTTAATTAAGGGAGGGATGGTGAAATTTGATTAAGGGAGGTTTTGGAGAGCTAGATGTACTTATTCAAGAATACTGGTATAGTCCTAAGCCACCGAATTACTTGCCGAAGGTTCAACCATCTGCGAACCCTGTGAAATGAACATGTCTGCTCCTATCATTAAGTGATATCAATGTGAGTGGATTGGGGATTATGTGAACTTCAAAATTGTACAATGTTTGTAACTTTAAAAATCCGCTTTATGTGTAATTTGCCATACCAAAGCAATGTACACTTATAGATAATAATTTGACTCTGTATGTGTATTTACTTGCAAGATATTTTTTGAAATCGCATATGCTTGAAGAAGGCGATACAATTATGAATGAAGTTTATGTTTCAACATTTTGTGAGATTGGATCTGTAAAAAATGTGGGCCTCAGGGCCACGCACACACACGTATTCACGCGAGCCACGTACTGGGATCCCAACCCCAGTTGCCTAGCCACCCGCCAGCCGTCTAACTCCCAAAAGGGCTGGTACCAAGGGATAGAGGATATACAGCATTCTCAACGGCTGATAGGACGTAGGTAGAGACTTCATGAAGTACATCAACTGTTGTGGTGCTGGGACCTGGTGCTCCTATCCTGATGCAGCGAGTTGAGCGAAGATCGTTATGATCTTTGCAAAATCTGTACATGATTGTTGGGGAAAAGACAATGTTACTCATTAAATGGTGCTAATCTATATCATTATCTGGTACTTTTCTCATTCAGGCTTATATTTTTTTCTACTGATGTAACTAATCAAAACTATTGTTTGCAGTACATTCTTCTTCATCATGCAACATATTTTGCAAAGGAATATGAGAGCTTAAGTATCTGGTCATCACAAGGCATAGAAAAATCTTAGTGGCAAGCAAGGGGAGCATTTCATAGAGCAACAAATCATGGAGGACACAATTCAAGAAATAAATATTTAGTTCAACTTTTTAAGTGGTTTTATAGAAGGGCACAATTTAGATATCAAGCTAAAAACTCGCCAAGTATTAGGATATTTCGAAAGGCATTCAAATTCATAACAAAAGAGAAATCCTTGTAATATATCAAAAATCTATTACAGAAAAATATTTAATTATCATCATCATCCTTTTCAAGACTCAGACGGATGATATTGTCATGAAGGAATAATCTCCTTTCATATGGATCCAAAACTTCTAAATTTTTTCTCTTGCTCATATCAATGTAACCCAAATAAAGGGCCATTGCAGATGATCTTTTCGTAATCTCATTGGGAGTATAATCCAATATCTTAATAACCAAATCTTTTTTCACAAAAATTATTTTATATGTTCCTCTTGCGTACTTATGGCCTCCTAAACAAACTGATAATGATTTGATGGTCATAATGACAATGGTTGCATATGGATTAAAAGATAAATGATATATACAAATCTCATTATTTTGAAAGTGTTTCAAATAATGAGATAGAGACATATCTTTTCTCCCAGTTGATACACCACGGACGCCTCCATGTCTCATACTAAAGGCATCTATTTCAATAGCATCTTGTAAACGAGAAAAGAAAATAAATTTAGAATTATACATAACACTGCAAACTCAATAAAAAAACTGAACAATATCAATACCAATATAATATCTACGTACCAGATCATAATCATCGTAATCAACAACGTTTGTTTTGCTAATGTCATGTCCTCGAATGGCGTCTACATTTTTGGAGGAGATATATCTAGGCAATATGTACAGTATGACCAATTGTTAAACAAGTATCTTAAAGGTTTAGGTCCTCGATACAGTTCTAGGATGACGAAAACCAATGCTGGTCTCCCCCTTTCTAGTTAAGATACAAGTGAATTAGAAAGTAAGGATAAAATGCTAGGTGACAATGTAGGAGGTGAGGCCATTCAATATTGGATGGAGTTTTTCCAGACCCCATTGTTTATAGATGTGGCATTGTTTTCCCTTTAATTCATGGCTACATTTGATTTCCCTGATTTCAAAAGTCTGCACGATGATATGTTCCAATACGTCAGACTGGGGACTCCAATTCTCATGCTGCCATACATAACAAAGTGTCTTTTTTTTTTTCAGATTTTATTATGTTGAATTTTTCATATGAATTTTGATTTCACATTGACTCTCATTAATTTATTGTATTCTGATTGCAGTGATCATTGTAGCTTATATGTGTTGTACTTATACGTCAATGATGAGGGTGTGTGTACTCCAGTTTGTTTAAAGATGAACTCTATTATACACACACAAAATTGTCAGGAGCCATATCCAGAAAATATTGGAACCCTTTCCAATACCAAATGCAAAAGCATCTACGAAGCTAAAAATTGTTGACGCAGAGGTAAAAATTTATAAACATCGGTTCGACGCGCCCTTGTAGTTATTGTTTGGTTTCTTTTCGTAACGTGCGCGCTGATCCGACATTCAAAAAATATTTTTTTGATATCGGTTCGACGCGCCCTTGTTTTCATTGTAGACTTAATTATAACATCTTGCGCGCTGATCTGATATTTCATAATGTTAAAATTTGGATTTTGCAGTCCTCCCAGTAGGTTGATTCTATCAGTTGTGGTTAGTATACCGTATGCAATGCCAAACACTTTTTTAATTGGCTTGCACTACAAGATGGACTTCCAAATTTGGAAGAGGTAATCTTTGATTAATAACTTTTCATTGTGTTTTTTTTTTTCTAATTCAAATCAATATTAAGTAATTTTTGTATTCCACCAATAATGCTCGTAGGCTGTTGAATTGGATGGGCATTAGTTGTTCTCCCACATATACGATCTTCTCTTCTTCAACTAGCGCCTCGGCTAGATTCATGGATTGTGTCCACACAAGTCCATCGAAGAGTTGTTCCGCTGGTTCCTGATTTTGATCAGGTTCTCGTTGTGCTTGCGACATCGTGATTACCACGTCATCCAAGGTATAGTTCTTGAAGGTTTCTGGCATCTCATGAATTGGTATTCAGGCATGATTCCTCCTTCAGCATGTTGATCTTAGCCTGACTTGTAATCCTTGTGTTTTCTGTCATCTTTGAGGATGATGACACTGCATCTAGCTCCAATCAGATTGATTTCAAGGAGTCTAGCACCTTCTTTTTTTCTTTTTTATCAACATAGTGGTAACATCCTTGTCTTCTTTCTTGGGAACCAGTTTTACATTGGCTTCGTGGTAGCTATGGCCTCTTCTGGTAGATCACTCCATCGGATTACCTAGCTGTTCCATTGTTCAGCTGATTTTTCTTGTTGATAGGTGCCTTGGGTGGATCTATCTTCGAGACTTTTGCCATGGCCGATCTCTGAAGTGGCTGAGCTGGTACTTTTCTCATTCATTAGCGATCTGGGTCCATATGTTGTAGGACCTACTCATCAGTCAGCTTAGTTTCCTTGTTGTAGGTAAAAGCATGTTGCCAAGAAACTAGAGCATTGTCCATAGAGTCTTCAATAGTTTCCATTGACAACCATGCTACATTGATAATATTCACCCCAAAAGTAATTGGTGTGTCTAAGGTATAGCACTTGGGTGAAGATGTGTTGGGTTCTGGATCTGAATCCGGTTGACAAGCATGTCTAGCCATATAGTCAACTGTTGCCAATGCGTCCGTCCATCTCACGATATCCGTTTCAGAGTTGTAATGACCTCCCTTGGCTTGTCTTGGGCGATCAATTGTGTGATCAGTGATGGACGACCCATCATTAGCTTTTGGTGTAATTGGTTTAGGGTTTAGGATCTTGTCAACCCTTACAGTCTGCTCTTCATTTTCAAAGGTAAGTTTTTTGGTTTCCCAGTTGTGAACCACTTGCACAAGGTCTTCCTAGCAAAACGCAGTATGCAGACGGGAATTTTGGTATGTCCATCACCATGAAAGTGATTACAAACTACATTCCTACTATTTCTAACAGAATGTCGTCAACTACACATTTTGGTTTTACACAGGATTGATCTGCTAATTTGATTGCAAATTTTGTATTTCATCCTCAAATCTTTTAGGCTTGATTGGCAGGGTGATGTTGTGCCCTTCACTTTCCCACGCTGCCCCAATATGCAGGATCTTGCTTGTTCCTTCATAGCCCGTATAGTATAAGGGCTCCTTCATGGTTGGTCATGTTTCCAAATTGATCCAATCTGTCAGAATACTTTTATCTTTTGGCGCCATCCACATGAGTTATCCGAACGATATGTCCATGCGGCTAGCTAGCAAACTTGCAAGCTCTCCCGATTGTGGGACCTCGAGTTCACCTATCTGAAATGGTACTTCATGATAATGCAAATAGTCATTTTTATTTGATCGCAATGGGGAGTCAACTTGTGGTGCTAGTACTTCTGTTGGTAGAGGTGCTGCTAACTTTTTTTTTGCTTGTGCATCCTGTATCCAATGACATATCTTTTCATATTGCCTTCCTTCCCCCCTCACATTAGGATATGGTCCTGTTGCTTTGGGTTGATCGTCAACCATTGACACTGATGATGTTGTAGATGGAGCCACTACCGTCCGAATCTGTGCTTGCGTAACTGCTAGGGTTTTTGTTTTTCCTATGAAGTCCTTCCTGCAACTGCTATTGATTGTACCGAGACTAGATTCAAGGGTACACTCATTCCAGGTCTAATTGGACAATTCTTGTAGCAATGCCCATATCCGCACTCTTGACAAAAAACTGTATACTGTCATTTATAAGTACATTCTGCAATTTGGTGGCCTTCATCGCATCCATAGCAGCCATAGATCCTACCTCCCTGACGTTGAGGTTGCGCAGAGTAGGTCGCATAGTATTTGTTGATTGCCAGATTGACAAATGCCTCTTCCGGACCATACCACTATTGCTGCTCAGGATGAGGTGGTGGTTCTTGTTTTTGCTGCAGCCAGATTTACATGAGCTACTTGATTGTTAGCTGGCCCTAGTGGTGCAAGTAAGGCCATGTGTTGTTGGTTATTTGGCGCACCATACCGCGGTGCTGCATTCGGTGCTCCCTGATGGTAAGGATAAGAGGTCTCATATTGATTCCTCTTTTGTTGTATGATCCGAGGGTTGAATGGACAAAATGTTGTTTCATGCGACAATGCGTTGCACTGGTGGCAAAACCTTTGTGTCGGTATGAGATTTTGCTTCAAAACTAAACACTCATTCGTTGTATGATTTTGGGTACAAATTGAACACCATAAGTTCTCTCATCGGGGATATTGTAGTTGATTCTATTCCAGTGGATTTGGAGTTGGTGCTACAGGTCCCTGCAAGGCCTTCAGTTTTTTATCAAATTGCGTCGTTAGTTGTTCCATCTACTGCTTGTGTAGCATTGTCATTTGTTCCATCAACAACTCTATTGATATATTGGAGGCGTTGGATGATGACGCTATCGAGGGAGTTGGATTATGGGTGGTCGGATATGATTCTTCATCTTCATCTTCATCTTCTTCTCCAATTGCATCCTCCATTGTTTCTTGCAATAATGTAGTGTACTGCTCTGGTCTTTTAAGTTCTCTTCTGATACTTTGTGGTAGCCCCGCGAGAAACCACATAATGACTACATGATCGGGAGTTAGGGTTGCATTGCATTCGGATCTCAAGTGTTTGAACCTTCTATGTAGTCCCTGACCTTTTCTCTTTTTCCCATTTTGACCTTGCCAGTAGAAGAAAAGAATCTTCCATGAACTTTCTTGGCTTAAAGCACTTAATGAGAGCCTCTTTAACCCTTCCCATGTGGTCTTCTCTTCTTCCAATAGGTTGAAGAACCAATCTTGTGCCATAGCTACCAGAGACATGGGAAATAGCATCAGTTTTTTCATCGTTGTTCGATTTCCATAAATTTCACATGCTTGCTCATAGATCTGGATGAATCTGATAGGATCTGATGACCCATCATATTTAGGTATTTCCATGCAAGGTGCTCTCCGGACTGCTTGCAAGGGTGCAACAGGTACGGGTTGACCCATAGGATCCATTGGTGCTGGTTTTGCTTCTACCTCGATTTGCGTGGCTATAACTCTTGTTGGATTTTGAAAGATAAGGACTGGAGTGGTTTTTGGCCACTTTTTCCCTCCAAAAATAGATTTGAGTGTATTTTTTGATTTTTTAAAAATTGTGAATGGGTGCGAAGCCCTTAAAGGGTGTTTTGGGTCTCCACTACCCTTCCACACCTCCTCCGCTAGCTTAAAACAGTCCAAGCACGAAAAAGCACAAAAAACTAGCTAAATCTACCCCAAAATCCACTCAGAACTAGCTAAAAAAACAAAAGCAACTCAGAATGCAACTAAAACTAGTTAGTGAATCCTATCCCCGGCAATGGCGCCATTGTGGAGTGTAGCAAGTAGATAGTGAGAAGCCCTCCGCCTGTCAACAGGGTTAGAACACTAAGATAGGATCCCAACTTAGTCTAGTTGCAAGATTTAGATGCATTCAAGAAACATTGGAAAGTGTTAAACTCTTAGAAGATGCAAGATTCAAGGGACAACTCCCAATTCCTTCAATAGTACATGTATGATCAACAGTTGTGTATATTGATTTCTTAAGTCCTTGAAAAGATACAATAGAAACAAATTGTCTTGATTCTTCTTCTTGAAGCAATTAGTGACATAGTGCCCCTTTTGCCACAAAAGAAACACTTTACTCTTTTCTTCTTGTACTTGGAGGTAAAAGGATGAGATGAATCATCTTTTTCTCCATCTTTGTCTTTGTCCATAACTTTGTATTTTTGAAGGCTTGAGATTTGTGATTCTTGCTCATCCCTTTGTGCTTGTTATTGGCAAAGAGAACTTTGCCATCTTCAATGTGCTTGAGAGACAGCTTGTCCATCCTCAAGAGCTTATACTCTTGTCTAGCTTCTTCATAGATAAGAATTCCTTGAAGAGTCTCCAAGTTGGGTAACTCCTCCTTAATAGCAAAGGATTGAACAAGATTTCCATAGTCTTATTTTAAGCCATTAAGAATGACTTTTACTAGCTCATCTTGATTGATTGTGACACCAACACAAGCAAGCTCCCTATGAAGATCTTAAACTCTCAATACATAGTTTGAAGCACTCTCCTCACTTCTTTGTGAACTTTGAAAGATCTGATTTCTAAGAGTGAGAATTCTAGAAGTATTTTTAGCTTCATAGATTGACTTGAGTGCATCCCAAGCTTCTTTAGCAGATGTGCAAGAACCAATCTCTCTTAAAATCTCATTAGAGACATTCATTTTTATGAAGTGAAGAGCCATTCTAGCTCTCTTCGACTTAAATTTTGGCACTTCAAGTTGTGCTTGAGGTTCCTCCTCAGTTCCTAGAACAGTGTCCATTACATCCTGGAGTATAAGAATAGACTCCATCCTAATCTTCCAGATTGAATAATTGGAGGTGTTCAATCTTTCACTAGCTTCTAAGAGATAACCTCCCATAGATGCCATTTATGTGAATATTCCTTGTAAATAGAAAAAAAATGTATGTTGCTTTCTTTTTCACTATAGGACTCACAAAGAGGGTGTACTACCAATTCCTATGCAAAATCTTGCAACAAAATTTGAGATAGATCTCAATGCAATACAAACTAAATCAACCTTTCAAATAAATTGAGTATAGGCAAATTTTGGTTATACCTTCCTTTGGAACATGTGGAATGCTCAAAAGAGAACAATATTGACTCAAATACAATTAGTTTGTATGAAACAATATGTCAAATAAGCCAAAATTTTGACTAGATCTCGAGTTTGGTACATTAGTATACATAGCACATGAATTTTGAATCAAGCAAACAATATGGTCAAATCAAAAGGTGTCCACTCGGGTTTTGGGTCTCTCCCTATCCCTCTTTAAGAGCTATAACTCTTTCTTGGCTCATCAGAATGATTTGAAACCAATTGCAATGGAAACTAGATGTTTCTAACTTTCCAACAAGCTATAATATCACTATCTTTGGATCTAACATCAAGGAGATAAAGTGGAATTCTATGCTCTTTGATCCAAAAACTATTCAATGATAGATAGTAAAAAATGGAAAACAGCTTGCTAGCTTGGATTGATACAAAAATTTTCATACATCAGATAACAATAGCATTCAAAACTTTGTTTAGCTCTAATACCATGTCAAAAATTACAGCATGTTCACACGTGTGGAGAACCACCAAAACTGTGTGAAGGATCTTTGCAACATTTTGTGTTAGCACATAGACTACATGTAGAGAAATTCACAATCTACCTCAAGAATCTAAGGCTAGATCACAGTCTAGATGTTATTGATCAAAGCAAGATTATTTCCACACGTGTGAAAAAAGTACAAAAGCAATGAATGTATGAAAAATACTTCAAACTCGGGTTAGAGAGAGAATAACAATACAAGCAAAATATTACAAGATCCAATTTGACATTATGATAACATCTATGCTTGATTCTTCATTAACATTGTGAGAGAACCCACATTACATATATAGGAGAGGATGTAGCTCGTGGTAGTACTAGCATGCAACCATATTTCTCCACCTCTAAAAGTGTATCCATCAAAATATTGACACCTATCACTATGCATGCATAATTATCCACCTATTTTTACCTACTTTCTACATACAATGACAGTTTCTCAACTACACATGTACAAATCTACTTGCATGTGTCTATTACAACTTTTGCATGCCTTGCATGTCACATTTGAAAATAATGCATATCTACTAGTATCTCGAGTTTCTACAAGGCCATTTTTGGCATTTGCAAGTTGTAATACTACATGCATGTTGTAAATCTTCATCAACCCCAAAAGTCAAAATAGATTGCCTTTTGATTTTCAGCAGAAAGACCACCTATAATTGATTGATGTTACCATAAACATTGACTCGTAATTATTATCTATTTTACAATTGCTTAGGTATACACACACAGTAAAAATTTTCTATATTGATGTTAAGGGTATTACACTGTACATAAATAAATTAGCCGCAAATAGTTGCGAGGATCGTGGCATCCTGTGTGCCCATGGCCCAATGAGCATTTGTAAATAAATAATTATGGACATAAACTTGACTTTGGGCCATGTAATTAAAAATAATATCAGAAGGCCAAAGTTAAGCTTAAATTTTAGTTTCTAAGTTTGTAAAGTAGTCAAAGGTCAAATAGTGGTAGGTGGGGTGTGCTTCTTCCTACACCATAGATCAGTTTGTGTTTCTTGTGGATGGTGTGGATTACATCCCATCCTTTGCAAGTAGCCAATAGGAAGCAAGGGGCAAGGGCCATCCCAAAGATAAAAAGGCACAATTTGTAACCATTTTTGATGCTTAATGAGGAGGAGAATACTCTACCATATTGTAGAGCAAGCATCCTCATTTGCTATTCAATCATTGCTAATGCTATTGTGTGCTTTTCGCTATTTTTCATTAGGGCCCACTCCCATCCGACGATCAAACTCGAATTTGAAGGCACAACCTCCACCGTCGATCTTCAAATAAGGCAAATCCGACGACTTGTGCAAATGTGTGCAGGCTAGATTAGATGACTGAAGTGAACACTTTGAGATGCTACACTACATACTCACTCTCACTCGACCTCTCCTTCCTCTCTTCACGGATATGGCAATGCTGAGATTACTAGTAATTTCTTTCTCATTTCTCAACCAAATCCATGGATTTTTGGTGCAAAATAAGCACCCTCTGATCACACAATCAGTGATCCTAAGCTGGCTTGAGTTCGATTAGGTTTTTTAAAAAATTTACTCCTGTTGATTTTTTAGCTCTTTTCGGCTGAAATTGTTGAGCTTTATCTCTCCTTTGGGGCTAAGGCAAGTGCACAGATTCCTAACTAACCTCTTAACGACCTCTCTGAGGAACATTTTGATGCATTCCATGCAAAGAATGGTTGCAAAATGAGTGCACATGATCAATTCTTGCTCAGCATTTTCTTACTTTCCAGGCTATGGTGTTTTCAAAAATTCAAGCAGATTTTATCCTCCTCCCAGTCTAGGCTAGTTGCCTCAGCTCTCCCGAACCTAGTCCACTTGCTATTGATTCAGCCACTCAATAGCTTTGATACCACTAATAGCAAGATCTTGTTAATCAAAGTGGCAAAATACTAAGAAATCAAACACCACAAAGCATGGAGGATTAGCACTTAGCACCACTAAACTCTCCAAAATATCACTAAACTTGATTACAATAAACTAATCCCAAATTGGATATACATTGGCATGATTAGATCAATGCTCGTCATGCCAAGATATCACTTGTTCAACGGGTTCAACTGTAACCATAAACTTAGTTTCAAACTAAGTAATTGTAGTTAACTAGAGTTTTACTCACACCCATGCATCAAAGATGTGGACTGGAATTGCAAAAGAAAACCGAAACATGCAAAAGATATCCAAGCTACTTAAAAAGTATTTCCACACACATTGCACCCCACAAGATCTTGAAAAGAATAGGAGAATTTATCATAGATAGAAGCAATTGGGAGCAAACTGGTAGAAATCACTTGCACTTCACCTTCATGTACATAAGACTTGACTTCCACCATCTCTAGCTGACATGACAAGAATTACAAGCGAGTTGCATCCACTACAACTCCAAGTGATTTGTGGAAAGAGAATAACCGACCTCTGAATAGGTGGGCAAGATCACCCTCTTGAAAGATTCTAGTTTTGGATTCCCAACAAAAGTTATATCTAGTGCAAGTTGGATTGATTGGGGTTTTCGATTAACGGGTTTGATACCACACTAAATTCAAAGCACACAATAAGCATTCAAGCCATGAAAAGAGATGGAGAGAGAACATCATGGCGTCCATTATAGAGAATGTGCAGAATACGAAGTGAGAGAAACGCTTTTTGGTATTATGAACCCGTGAAAGTGAGAAAAATGAGAGGAAGTGTGCAACGACCCTCTCCAAGTGTCAACTTGGTCCATGGTCCTTAGTCCTTTCCACTCAGAAGGGACCGAACCAATTTGATTAGCACATTTTGTGGGTATGATAAATAGCTAATTACTTGAGTACATTGCGAGTCCACTAAGACGATAAGATAAAATAAATAGTTTACTTACAGTACAATGCAATTATGCAAGTACATGTGGTTATCTAGCAGATCTGGTTGACTAGTTGACTAGTAGTTGTAATAACCCTAGTTAACTGCTGATGTCGCCCGCATCCCATCTTCAACAATCAGAACATAGTTCACGAAATGCTATGCCTAATAGAGGACTCATAGATCTTTCCAGTGGCACTATTCCATTCCCAAAAACGCAAAAGAACCTCTGCACAATTTCCTCCAGTGAGCCTGGTAATCTGATGCTTTCTAATAGTTGTGACATAGTAGAGGTTGGGGGTAGAGATTGATTGGGCTCCAATTATCAAAAAAGCATTCAAGCTTTCCGACTGAACACAATTCCTTTCTGAACTTTCAAAGCTATACTTGCAAAAAATGTGCTTCAAATTTGCATTCAAGCAAACTTCTTACCACCACTTACCTGCATCAATGCCATGAAAGAGAGCAAACAGATAATGAAGCAAGATAATAGAGATCAGCCCAGCTGGTAAACTACTAAAAGTTTAGTTACACAAATGCAGTTTAAGTTCTTGCCAGAATTACTGAGATCCAACCTCACAACACTTTCAAACATAAACTTCATTCATAATTGTATCGCCTTCTTCAAGTAGATGCGATTTCAAAAAATATCCTGCAAGTAAATGCACATACAGAGTCAAATTATTATCTATAAGTGTACATTGCTTTGGTCTGGCAAAGTACACATCAAGCGGATTATTAAAGTCACAAACATTGTACAATTTTGAAGTTCACATAATTCCCAAATCCACTCACTTCGATTGCACTTAATGATCGGAGCAGACATGTTCAATTCACAGGACTCGCAGATGGTTGAACCCTCAGCAAGTAGTTCGGGGGCTTAGGAATATACCAGTATTCTTGAATAAGTACATCCAGCTCTCCAGAACCTGCCACAGGGTGGGGACATCAAAATTTCACTATTCATCCCCACTCCTCCCTTAATAAACAGCAAAATTTCACTATTCATCCCTTCTCCTCCCTTAATAAACAACAACATAAAACAAGTGTCCAAACAACACTTCCAGTTTACAGATATAAGTTTGTGCAAGATCACATGAAGACCAAATCATATGATCTGTCGTGGATGATTTGTCATCAGCCTTGGGTGCAATATGTTTCACCGCCCATGTTCTCTATTCTCATGTGGTGACCTAGTTTTGGCAATTAGTTAATGGTTTTAGTCTTTAATTGTTAGATTCTAAGTCTTTCAGCTTACCGAAGTGCACAACAAACTCTTAAGAGATATTTAATGTTTTGTGTACTAAAATTGCTTTTATGGCACTAAGGCTTTTTTGTTACTTAATCTTTGGCATATGGCTATGCCTAGCCTTTACTTTTTAAAGTGATATCTGAACGACATAGTCTATACAAAGACCATTTGTAATTTAATACTGAGGAAATGCTCATGTAAGGCATTATGGCTTCTTTTATTTCTCTGTAAACTAGAATGGCAAAGCAGATGTGTACTTCCCTGGGAATCCATACTGCTTTGCATATTTGTATTGAATGCTATGTATCGGCTATGCTTTGATCAATATAGATTTCTATTGTTCTTTCTCACACCATTATTCTATAATGAGAATGTTCAGTAATGTTTTCCATGGCGACTTGGCCTAGTTCTTGTGTTTTGAATCTGAACAAAATTTTAAGTGACATATACAAAGACTTAGATCAATTTTCTAGTATTTGATTCTAACTCTTAGTGCCTACGTTCAGAATTGACTTAATGGGAAATCAGTTTGTATGTTTTCTTTGACTGTTGAGGGTCTAAATGATAAATGAGCACCATGCTAGATGGTGAGTCTCTAACCTCTACACTCTGATGCCATTCTTGTTGTTTCAAGGACAAATATTGTTGCCATGTATGATCTTAATTCCTAGTATGGACTCCTAACTTGAGTCTGAACTTCATTGTTGAATATTCAATCTTTCTCCTGGGTGTTTTGTCTTCTTTGCAAGGTTGTACTGTCAGCCCCTTGTGTGGAAACATCTGTTGATTATACAGAGTTTTACTCCTAACTTGAGTCTAGACTTCATTGTTGAATATTCAATCTTTCTCCTAGGTGTTTTGTCTTCTTTGCAAGGTTGTACTGGTAGCCCCTTGTGTAGAAACATCTGTTGATGACCAGTTTGCAATCACTTCTCCTCTCCACTCCATTCATTCTTGGTTATTCTCTGTTTTGCACTAATAATGACAGTATTAGCCTTTTTATTGCTCCCCAATAGGAACAATACTCATTTATACTACAAATATCAATCATTTTGATGTTGGTATGCCGTGACATAGGTTACTGTTCCGGTTCTTCAAGTATTTCAGAAGGGGAAGAGTGAAATCTGAGTTTCGACCACCCTGACTTGTCATTTCACTTTTGATTTTCTATTTTCGATTTTTGGTAGAGTTCTTAAAGTTGTTTACAGTTTGTAAAATGTGTTTAGTTCTTGTTATGTACAGTTTGAAAATTCTGCTGTTATGTCCAATAATCTCTTGGTTTTTCATAAGCAAATTTTGATTCATGCTTTTCCAAGAGACGGTTCTATTCTATTTTGTTTTGGTTCTCTATTTACAAGATCTTCAAGCTAAAATAAAAGCATGTTCTAAGGCTTTGGTGCTATCCAAGATGTGCTGATGTTGTCTAAAGACTGTTGCTGACAAATGCTGATCTTTCTATGTTCTGTTCATAGTTAACGACTTGTTGGTGATGCTGTCCAAAATCACATTATTTAAATGATGCAAAGCCAAGTTTTTAAAGCTGATTTTTTGTTCTGCATATGCTCATAACTATGTCAAATGGTGCTGAATTTTGGAAGTATTATGTGCTGAAGTTGCGAACAACAGGAGAAGGTTGAGCGATACCTTAAAGTCGAATACTTTCGACACCTCACACTCAAAAGGACTGAGAAGATCAAAATCATATCCAAACTCCATCCGAATTTATTCATGTTTGTTTCGCCTCCGATTCTCATTAGTGGTTTTCAAGTAATTTTTCCTCAACAATGGTAACAGAGCCACCACGATAGGCTCATATCTAAGACCTGATATAGCTAAAGAGCTATCAGATCTAGGAGACAAGCATTCAGAACAAAAAACCAGAAAGAACAGCTGAAGAACACAATCTATAGCAATGGATTCAATAAGCAGTATACAATCAAAGATCTGTACAATCCTTGACTCATCAGGGTCAAACTTCCTGGCATGGAAGATAAAGACCTCTCTCATATTAAAGAGAGAAGGGCTATGGCCCTGGGTAGATAGCACCAAAGAGATGCCTACAACTACAGGCAAAGAGCTACGTGAATGTAGAGAGAAGAACGACAAGACATTAGCCTTGTTGTCCTCATCCATCAAGGATAGCCTAATGCTTGACCTTGCGACACTCTCTAATGCAAGAGCGATGTGAGGTACATTGCTTACCGGATTTCAGATGAAATCACTCAGCTAGATAATGCTTCTCAAAAATCAATTGACAAATCTACGATGGGATGGTAGAGACCTTATCTTCTTTATCAGAAAGATAAAGGCTTTGTTTCTTTCATTACACAATGCCGGAACAGAAAATGCAGTATCAACAGAGAACCAACTCACCTATCTGTTAAGAGCTTCACCAAGATCCTTCCAGACAACCCGAATATTGCTAGCAAAGGATCCAGCTATGACACTCGAAAAGGTAGTGATCGAGATTTGAGAAGAAGTCAAAGCTCGTGAGCACCTTGATCTCAACGACGCTTATGATCAAGCTCTCTACGACAACAAGGAGAAGCCAAACAAACAATTCAAGCCTAAGAGGGAGTCAACCAAGATCGAGACCAGCAAGTAGAGAGAGCCAACAAAGGCGGTTGGAAGAATAAAGGAAAGCCCAAACAGTAGAATGGCGACAACAAAACATGCGTGAGATGCAGACACAAAGGACATACTGTCGATTTGTACTGGCTCAATCCGAAGATTGAGTATATCCATTGTCACAAAAAGGGTCATGTGCTGCAAAACTTTCTCTTTTTCGATTTCGTTTTCATTTTCGTATTCGCGAACAATTTTGTGTCCTTGAATTTTCTTTTGCACGGAAGCTTCAAGGAACCTAGACACGCGACTGCACATCACAGAACACACTCTATTCTAGCAATCAAGACAGATGACGGAAGACAAGGAGATGCACAAAAATAGAGCAACTATATTATAAAATTAATTTTTAGAGCGAGATCGTCAATGTCTCACTTGTTGGCATAATGACACTTTGCTCTTTCGCTGTGTTTTGCTCGTTGACAGACTTTCATGCATAGCTAGTATTTTTCTTTTCTGCTCTACTCGCTACGTCTCTCTCTCTCTCTCTCTCTCTCTCTCTCTCTCTCTCTCTCTCTCTCTTACAGAAATTCTATCTATTCTTCTTATATTTATGATTCAGAAAGGATAGTATATATCTCCAATGTGTGGAGTTTACAAGATAGCTAAACGCAGAATGACAAGACTAGTTAACGCTAATCAACTAATTAGTTACTCTCCGTCGTTGTCACTCGTTTCAGCTTGGCATGAAGTCTACGACTCCAAACCTGTTGAGCTGCTAGCTGGCAGCACAAAATATCCCTTCGTTTATTTTGTTTCCTTCTTTTGCTTTTGTTCTTTTTGTTTTGCGTCCCTTTGTGGTTTGCGGTCCTGAAGGTATGTTTACGATTCGCGAATCGTTCTTCCTTTGAGTTAAAGAACGTTGACCTTTGCGAATCGTTCGACCTTCGATTCGTGTTCGTATCGCGGCAAAGTTGCAGAAGTTCACCATTTATGACACTCCCTCTTGAACCTTGCAGCTTTGCATGTTTAATCCAATTGACTTTCTTTGTTTGGCAAAGAGTGGCTTGTCGAGCGACTTCATGAGAAGGCCTGCAATCATGTCTTCTGATTTTATATACTGGACCTAGAGCTCTCCTTTTGAGATTAAATCGCGAATGTGATGGTACTTTAGAGGTATGTATTTTGTTTTTGAATGGAAGATAGGATCCTGGGACAGATAGATGGCACTTTGAGAGTCCATCATCATCGTGCATGGCCCTTCTTGTGGTATCCCAATTGCCTCCAGCATCATCTACAGCCAACTACCTCATTCGCCACCTTTGAAACTACGACATATTCAGCTTCGCAAGAGGATTGAGCCACCAAGGTTTGCTTTTTGCATATCTTGCTAATTGCAGTTTCGCTCGTTATGCTACATCCTCCAGTTATGGACTTGCTGTCATCTTTGCAGCTCACCCAGCTTGCATCACTGTAGTGGTGTAGCTCGAATCCTTTTTCTGCGTTTTCAAATCTGTAGGTTAATCCCATGTTCTGGGTACCCTTCAAATACTGTAGGATTCATTTTGCAATTTGCCAATGTGCCAGGCCAGGATTGGAAGATAATTGGCTCAAGGCACAAACATAGAAAGCTAGATCGGGTCTGGGACAAATTGTGAGGTACATCAGACTACCGATTAAGTTTTGATAGGGTATACCTGCCATCTTCCATTTTTGGGAAATCCCTCTTCGTGAGCTTGGCTCCAGCTATCATTGGTGTGGCGTTTTCTTTGCAGCCCATTATGTGGTACTGCTTGAGCACCTTTCTGGCATATTCTGACTGACTCAAGTGCACTTCGTCCTTTGTTCGATCTCTTCTGATCTCCAGCCCGAGGCATTTTGTTGCTTCTCCAAGATCTGTGATTTCATAACTTTGAGAAATCTGACTCTTCGTGTCTTTTATCAGCATCAAGGAATTTCCTATCATTAGGGAATCATCCGCAAAGATTGTCAGTATCACAAAATCTTTTCCTACTCTTTTTATGTAGGCATTACAATCTAGTTGTGTAGGATTGAAGTCTAGAGACTTCAAAAGACCATCGAGCTTCTTGTACCAAGCTCGTGATGCATGTTTTAGACCATAGATGCATCTTTGCAACCGACAGACATATTGTCGATTGTCGGGATCTTCAAAACCTTCAGGCTGCTTCATGAAAATTTTCTCCTTTAGATCTTCGTGGAGAAAGGCTGTTTTCTTTCGGCCGATTATCCCATTCATATAACTTGTGATGCAAATGATGAACGACTAATCAACTAGGCTATGAATCAGAGTGTATTCATCCACATGTACAAAAGAGGATGGCAACTTAATATCTTTTGGTATTCTCATAAGGTAGGATGATTTTGGATCTAGATAGTGAAGTATTTGCTCATCACTCGGACCTTCATCAATCATCATCATCAAGATGCCTTCATCCGTAATTGACTAATTGATGAACTTGGTAGCCATTATGTCTGAATGAGCTCTGCATCAACTTAAGAAACATAAAGAGCATCCATAATTGGTTGATCTATACTTCTAGATGTGATCGTTATTGGAATTTTAAAATCGGACTGTAATTCATTGATTATTGCATCGATTAGCATCTACATAGTCAATGGTCGCTAATACGTGTCCCAAATTAATGTTATCAATAGATTGTGTGTAATGCCCTTGTGTTTTTGGAGAAACATTGGTCTCTTCATATGTGGTGGAGGAACATTCATCTTCCTCTTGTACTGGTTTTGTTTTACCAGTGGAGTAATGTACTGATATTCTTTGATCTCTATTTCCAAAAATAATTCGTTGTTTTTTTTCCAATATTGGATTACTTTGGCATTTGTTAAACAAAAACTTGTAGGCGGACTTGTCTTGTAGGAGATCTAATACCACACAATCAACTGTAAACTTAAGACTAGCAATCTTAATGGAAAAGCAGTTGACGTGTCCATATTGCTTGGTTGAAGTTTGGTCAGTTAAATTCAGCCTATATATTGGTATAACAATAGGCCCAACGTCCCATTGCTTAGCAAGTCTTTTTTAGAAGGCTGACTATGGACCAAGTGATTAAAATTCTTTTAATCAATCCTTCTTGACATTGACCGCAAAGACATCTAAATCATTCAATATAATCTCTTACTTTTTCTTTTTCTTTCACTTTGATTTGGCTTATTCGCACAAAAGGACTATCTGATAATCTATCAAATTTGAATTGTTCTATGAAAGCTTCTTTCAAGGCTTTCCATTCATTATGTTTATCTCGGTCAAGGTTAAAAAACCAATCTCGAGTGTCACCTAGGTCATAGAGAAGAGTTGAGCCATGCTTTCATGTGAAGAATCTCCATATACTTCACAGGCATTCTCAAAGTTCTGAATAAACCGATGAGGATCCATTCTACCATCAAATTTGGTTAAATCCAATTTGGGAGTCCTTCGTTCAAACGCAGGTGATCTTTGTCTAGGAGATAATCTAATAGGCCTGTGAAAATTGTCAATATTTCCTAGCTAGTTTGAGGCCTAAATTGGCTAAAATTGTAAATAGTTTTGGTTCTGGAGTTTTGCACGTGTGAACCAGGCCACAATGTTTTTATTTACTATATTTTTTCAGTATGATGAAGTGTCAGACTTCATACCCTTCAAAATGAGACCATTTTGATGTATTTTGGTCATATAAGCCATTTTTAGCTATTTTTCCTATATAGGGAATATCTAGGGTCAAGTACCTTCTAGAGAGAGGAGAGAGAGTCATCTTCCTCATCCATAAATAGTAGGGAAGTCGTGGAGAACAGGTTGGAGAAACCTTTTGTATGCTTCATTGAGATCAATAGATCATTGTCATTGTTTCTTCCTCCATTGAGAGCATTGTTGTGTGTATTGTCTTCAAGCTATTGTGTATGATCTTAGGTGCTTTCCAAAAGTGATAGGCTGATGTATTATGGACTGTATAATGCTATTTTGGGCCGCACTTGATGTTTATGGAAGTTTCCATTTGTGATAAATGCTTTTTGATCAAGTTCTTTGCATTCTAGGTAGCATAGAATGTGTTGCCAATTCCTAGCTTATGTAGTTTGGAGTGCAAGCATTCAAGCCAATGATCTTGGAGTTTAGATCCACTTAGGATCTGTATTTTTCACATGGTATCAGAGCTGGTTGGCTTCTATTTACAGTAAGTATTCCATTTTTGGTGATATTTGGATGTTTGATCAAGTTCTAGCATGATTTTGCATTGCTTTGTTGATCAGATCTTACTAACCTTTGTTTTGTGAGTTGAACTTGTGGATCAAAAGCATATTTCAGGTCTATTGAAGATCAGAGGCTGAAAAGAAACTATTTTGGATCAGATCATAACACCTAATCATTTGTGATTGTGAGGCTTGTGCATATTCAATACTAACAATGTTCTTTTCAATCCTATTGTTGACAATCTCCATTCTTGGATGAACACTCTCCTTAAGTGGATGAAACTTCTCCTTAAGTGGATGACAAATGCTCTTTTGAGTGAGTTGTAATTCTCCTAAAGGTTGAGCAAAGCTCCCATTTGGATTTTGATCCCCTTTTTTGGGTGAACATATTGTAAGCTCCATTGTGAAGAGCATATTGTAAAGATTGTCATCAATTTTGGCATAAATTTTGGTGTACTTTGTTGAGCATGTAAGTAACTCTCCTTATGTAATTTGATTGGAGCATTTGCTGGAAGGTGTTAACCATTATGCAAGTGTGTTTTCAGGTTCTTAACAGGTTGAGGAACATTCTCATGTGAAGTGATCTTAGATCTACATCTAAACACCAAGATTTGACAAGATAGTGAAGCTAGTCTTGTGATTCACTAAGTGTGCTCATTCATTCACCTCTAAATCTTGTATTTATCACTTGCTGGAGTTTATAAACTTTTAGAAGTGTGGTTTACATGTGGTTTTACAGGTTGAATCAATATCTTAGTGTGTTGATCAAGTTTGTTCATTACTAGGTAATCTTGGCATCCTAGTTTTGGGTATTTTCTAAGAATGCAAGTAACTCTTCACACCATAACTTGATTTGGTCACTTGCTGGAAAGTTTGAGAGCTTAAGCAAGAGTGTGTTCAGGTTGGTTTGATTTTGTAATCCATTCTTAGTGTGTGCAAAGTGTTGCATGTGTTTCAATCTTCCTTTCTATGCTTGGAAACCATCTAGGTTCAAGATAGAAGTGTTTTAGGGTCCTAAATCTTCATAGATCTCTTTATCTATCATTTGTTGAGAGAAAAGTGAGTGCTAAGTGCTTTAGGACAAAACCTAAAAGTTGAAGAAACATTAGAATCATGGCTTCCAATGGTGGGATCATGCTAGAGTCTAGTGAAAGGTTGAGTTCATCAAACTACTCTACTTGGAAAGTGAGGATGGAGTCCTTACTTGAGTTGAATGAACTCATGGACATAGTTGCAGAAATTGAAGAGAGACCTCTCACACTTCAAGAGCAACAAAGGTTTGATAAGAAGGCCAAAAGGGCTCTTCATATCATTAAAATGAATGTTACAAATGAACTTCTCAAGGAAGTTGGAAAGTGTCAAAGTGCAAGTGAGGCATGGAATGCCTTAAAGAAGCTCTTTGAATCAAAGTCCACATCTAGGGTATTGACCCTAAGGAGACAAATATTTTCTAGTAGGCAAAGAGAGGGTGAAAGTGCTCATGCATTTATCTTGAGAGTTAAGTCCCTAAGTGATGATTTAGCATGCATTGATGAGAACATAAAAGATGGTGAAATAGTCCAAGTTATGTTGAATGGTTTGCTAAATGAACATGCTAACCTTGTGCAAAGTTTTGCCATTCAAAGAGTCTTGCCAAGTGTGGTTGACTTGCAAGAAATCTTATTGGCTGAAGAACATAGGTTGCAATCAACGCTTGATGGTGCATCCTTGCAAGGTGGAGGTGAAGAGGCTTTCTTCACAAAAGGCAAATTCAAGGGCAAAGGTAAAGGCAAAGGGAAATGGTCCAAAGGTGGTAACTTTGATCATGATGATCACTCTTCCTCTTCCTCTTCTACTAAGAAAAATAAGTCAAAGTTCAAGTGCTTTTATTGTGGGATAAAAGGTCATTTTGCAAATGAATGTTATAAGAAGAAAAGAGAGCAAGGAGAGAGGCAAGGAAATCTTACAATAGATGAGGAAGAACATAACACATGTGAATCACTTGTTATGACTTCAAGTTTGTTAGCCAACATAGATGATAATGATCCTTGGTGGATTGATAGTGGAGCCTCATCTCACATGACAAGACATAAGGAATACTTTACATCCTTATTGTCTTATGAGGGAGAAGGTAACATCATCTACACTGCAAATGATGGTCAATGTGACATCAAAGGCATAGGCACTATTCCTATTTCCCTTTCAACAAATAGGAAAGCAAATCTTGAAAATGTTTTGTACATTCCTTCAATCACTAAGAATTTGCTTAGTGTAAGTCAAATGATTGACAAAGGACTTGATGTGGAGTTCATTGGAGATGCATGTTTGATAAGTAAATGTGGATCCTTGATTGCTCAAGGTAGGAGGCATGGTAAACTTTTCAAGCTTGATGCATGTGTGATCTCTAATCATGAAGGATGTATGGCTAGGGAGCAATTGACAAACCAAGAAGTTTGGCACAAGAGGTTGGGCCATCCCAACTTCAAATCTTTGGAGGTAATGGCAAAGAAAGAGCTTGTTCTTGGTCTCCCTAAAAGTCTTGTTGCAAACAATAGTGTTTGTGAACATTGTGCCTTGTCCAAATCTCATAGACTTGCTTATTCTAGATCTACTTCTAGATCTAAAGAAGCTTTTCAACTTGTGCATTCTGATATTCATTCTTCTAGTACAACTAGCAATGGTGGGGCAAAGATGTATGCAACTTTCATTGATGACTTTAGTAGGTATACTTGGATCTATCTTCTTAAAAGTAAGGATGAAGTGTTTGCTGCATTTGTCAAGTTCAAGAATGAAATGGAAAACCAATTCAATACAAAGATCAAATGCTTAAGATCTGATAATGGAGGGGAATACACCTCAAATAGGTTCAAAGACTTTTGTATAGCACATGGGATTAAGAGGGAGATGTCTAGTCCTAGGACTCCACAACAGAATGGAGTGGCCGAGAGGAAGAATAGAACCCTTTGTGAATGTGCCAAGGCAATGAGACTACATGCTAATCTTGCTAAGTCTTTTTGGGGGGAAGCTTTAGCATGTGCTAACTATCTATGTAATAGATGGACAAGTGCTTCCTTGGATGGTAAAACTCCTCATGAGGTTCTTTATGGTAGAAGGCCGAGTGTCAAGCATTGTAGGATCTTTGGATGTACATGTTTTGTCAATATCACACTTGATGATAGAACTAAAGAAGATCCTTCATCAAAGAAGGGCGTGTTTGTTGGCTATAGTGAAGTAAGCAAGGCTTACAAAGTGTACATTCCTTCTACAAAGAAAGTTGTCATAAGTAGGGATGTCATCTTTCATGAAGAGAATATTTCCAATGTTGTTGATGTTGATGTTGATGTGCCTACTAATCATCATGATGTGCAAGATGTCTTGGATGAAGATGGAGATGCCACTCCAAAGCAAACTTCAAGGAAGACTCAAAGGCAAAGGGCTAAGCCATCAAGGCTAACCTATGATGAAAAAGGAAAGCAAGTGGTGGACAACTCTAACTTTGCTTTTCTTACCTCTTTTGATGAACCAACTTGTGTAGGTGAAGCAATTCAAAAGAAGGAATGGATCCAAGCCATGGATCATGAGCATCAAGCACTCATCAAAAGCAACACATGGAGGTTGGTAAAGCTTCCAAAGGACAAGAAGGCAATTGGTTGTAAGTGGATCTTCAAGATCAAGACAAATCAAGATGGATCAATCAACAAGTACAAGGCAAGGTTGGTGGCAAAGGGGTATGCTCAAAAATATGGTATTGACTATGATGAGACCTTTGCACCCGTGGCAAAGATGGTAACTATTCGAATCCTAATCTCTCTTGCAACTCTTTATGATTGGGATATGTGGCAAATGGATGTTACTAATGCCTTCTTGAATGGTGATCTTGAAGAAGATATTTACATGGAGCAACCCGAGGGCTATGTTTCACATGATGAGCCTAATCATGTGTGCTATCTCCAAAAGAGTTTGTATGGGCTAAAGCAAGCACCAAGGAGTTGGTATGCTAAGCTCAATTCCTTCTTACTTTCTCAAAACTTTGTTATGAGTGAGTATGATCATTCTCTCTACTTTAGATTGAATGAAAATGATATCACTTTACTTTTGATCTATGTTGATGACATTATCTTAAGTGGTGGTAACAATCTAGATATAGATGAAATCAAGATGGCACTCAAAAGAGAGTTTGAAATTCAAGATCTTGGTAAACTTCATTATATCTTAGGAATAGAGATTATTAGAACTTCTAAATCTACATTCATATGTCAAGAAAAGTATGTTAACTCTATTCTAAAAAGGTTTCATATGGAAGATTGTAAAGTTGTTTCTACTCCTATGGAATCAAATGTAAAGCTAACTACAAGAAGTAATGAAAGATCCTTCAAGGACATTACTCTCTATAGAAAGCTAATAGGATCTCTTATATGGTTAACCATCACAAGACCTGATCTAAGCTTTGTGGTTGGTAAACTAAGTCAATTTATGCAAGATCCTAGTGAGGCTCATTGGAAGCTAGGAAAGAGAGTACTTAGATACATCTCGGGATCTAGAGATTTTGGCATCTTGTATGGAGGTACTACACCTAACCTTTGTGGATTTTCAGATTCAGATTTTGCAGGTGATCAAATGGATAGGAAGTCAACAAGTGCCTTTGCAATCTATCTTGGAGATGGAGTGGTCTCATGGCTATCAAAGAAGCAACCAACTATCTCTCTATCTTCCACCGAAACCGAGTACAAGGCATTAACAACATGCACCAAGGAGATTCTTTGGATCAAGAGGATGTTATTGGATCTTCACTTGCTGGAACCAGAGAAGACTCCAATCATACTTTGTGATAACCTTTCAGCCCAAAGCTTGGCAAGCAATCCTGTTTTTCATGCAAGGAGCAAGCACATTGAGATTGCTCACCATTTTGTGAGGGATCAAGTCATTGCCAAAGAGGTGGAGCTTCAACATGTCTCTTCAAAGGAGTGTGTGGCTGATATCTTCACCAAACCATTGGGAAAGGACCTATATTTAATGCATAGATCTAATCTTGGAATGTGCTCAAAGACTATGTTGAAACTAGCATCCAATGTTGAAGAGGGAGTGTGAAAATTGTCAACATTTCCTAGCTAGTTTGAGGCCTAAATTGGCTAAAATTGTAAATAGTTTTGGTTCTGGAGTTTTGCACGTGTGAACCAGGCCACAATGTCTTTATTTACTGTATTTTTTCAGTATGATGAAGTGTCAAACTTCATACCCTTCAAAATGAGACCATTTTGATGTATTTTGGTCATATAAGCCATTTTTAGCTATTTTTCCTATAAAGGGAATATCTAGGGTCAAGTACCTTCTAGAGAGAGGAGAGAGAGTCATCTTCCTCATCCATAAATAGTAGGGAAGTCGTGGAGAACAGGTTGGAGAAACCTTTTGTATGCTTCATTGAGATCAATAGATCATTGTCATTGTTTCTTCCTCCATTGAGAGCATTGTTGTGTGTATTGTCTTCAAGCTATTGTGTATGATCTTAGGTGCTTTCCAAAAGTGATAGGCTGATGTATTATGGACTGTATAATGCTATTTTGGGCCGCACTTGATGTTTATGGAAGTTTCCATTTGTGATAAATGCTTTTTGATCAAGTTCTTTGCATTCTAGGTAGCATAGAATGTGTTGCCAATTCCTAGCTTATGTAGTTTGGAGTGCAAGCATTCAAGCCAATGATCTTGGAGTTTAGATCCACTTAGGATCTGTATTTTTCACAGGCCCATCATCATATCTTCCTGCATATTGATTACCTCTATTTCTTGGATCATATATGATAGATCTTAATTGTGGTCTTGGCCGCTGACTTGATTCAGGATGTTTATTTAGATGGTACGGATCAGGAAGATATCACTCTTCTAAATTGTCACTATCCATGGTAAGTATAAAGTAGTATGCTAAATAGAGTGGTGGTGGGTAAAAAGGTGTGGTAAAAAAGAGTTAAAATATTACTCTATCTTCATTACTCTCCCTTGGACATGCCTCCCTGCCTCCACGTGCGTTGATGACTGATCCTCTCTCTTCAAGACTCCTCATGCAGTGCTGCAAATTGAAGGGCAAAATGCCCGTTCCAGGCCTTTTGCCCTTCAAATGAGGGGCATTTCATGCACCCTTTAAATATGAAAGGAAATAAATGGGCATTCCTTCGATTTAAGAAAAAGCTATTTTGTGGAAGGGTAGAGTTGCCCTTCAATCTACAACATTGTCCCTATGTCTCCATGACTCATCATCTTTTCTAATGTGCAGGTAGGTACCTTGGCTTCGCATAATAATTTTGCACAAACAAGCTACATACATATGCGCTTTTTCTATGGCTACACTTATGTGTAGCGTAGACATCCCAAAGGGAGCCGGGAACCACGACTTAGCTTCCCGGCTTTCAACCTCACCGTCTGAACCCAATTGACATACAAGCAGCCAACTCGCCAACAACGATCAGACATGACCAACTTGAAGTTTGGAAGACCAACATTGAGATCCAACCTGGAAGTAGTTCGATTCCAGCGACTATCTCCCATAGTTATTTGGCCATTAGTACTACTGTCATTTTGAAGTTCCATAAATGTTAATTCGAACCATCCAGTTTCTCTACCATGCAATCCATTTGGAATTTTAAGATGAGTATATGCAAATAGTAGAATGCCAGAGACCGGGGGTCCCGATGTGGGTGACTTCCCTCCAAGCAAGCCGCCCGACATACATCAAACTTAACTAACTCAAAGCTTTGTTACAAATAAGTAATATCCATTCCAAGCAAGTCGTCTGACTTAACCATCTCAAAGCTTCGTCAAGAGTGCTGGAAGCCAACTTGGCGCCATGCCAGGCTGGACAACCATAAACAAGTAGCTTCCACCCAAGAAAACGAAAGAAAAGGATTCGAGCTGCACCACTATAGTGATGCAAGTTGGGCAAGCTGCAAAGATGACAACAAGTCCATAACTGGAGGATGTACAATAGCGTGCGGAGCAGCAATCAGCTGGATATGCAAAAAGCAAACCTTGGTAACTCAATCTTCTTGCGAAGGTGAATACATCGCAGCTTCAAAGGTGGCAAACGAGGTAGTGTGGTTGCAGATGATGCTGGAGGCAATTGGGATACTACAAGAAGGACCATGCACGATGATGATGGACTCTCAGAGTGTGTCATTTATCTATCCCAGGATCCTATCTTCCATTCAAAGCCATCACATTCGAGATTTCATCTCAAAAGGAGAGCTCCTGGTCCAGTACATAAAGTCTGAAGACATGATTGTAGATCTGCTCACGAAGCCATTTGACAAGCCACTCTTCGCAAAGCAAAGAAAGACGATTGGATTAAATATGCAAAGCTACAAGGTTCAAGAGAGAGTGTCAGAAATGGTGAACTCTTACAAATTTGCCGCGACGCGAAGCGAAGGTCGAATGGCAAACAATGCGCGAAAGTCAACGTACCTCGAAAACCTTGAGACACAAAGCGAAGCGAGCCTCGAAGGTCGAATGATTCGCGAAAGTCAAACATGCCTCCAGGACCAAAAAGGCATGACATGACACGAAACAAAAATAAACGAAAGAAAATCTTTGGCGCTACCAGCTATTTACCTACTGTAAAAATGATGTGAACTGCATACAAAAATTCGTAAAAAAAACGATTGATCAAGCTGTAGTTGTAGAGAGTTCCCTCAAAAAAACTATTGATCAAGCTGCAGTTGTAGAGAGTTCCCTTAGAGACACTATTGATTAAGCTGCAGTTGTAGTGCGTTCCCTCCAAAAAGCAAGCCCATGACCCCATCGTTCTGGAGGATCGGCCCCAGTTGCCTCTGGATACACCCACATTGGCTTCTGCCCTCCATTGTCTTCGACTACCTGCTTGGTAGAGATGCTGCAAAATGCTTCACTAGCTTCCATTTATCCAATTACTTTCTGCGCTAATTTTATTAGATTGAATCAACTGCGACTCAACTGCGTTGTCCTTTTCATTGAGTTATTGCTTGTCAGCAGAGCTGCATATAATACGTATTTTATAGTAAAATACAATATAATTAACGTATTATATGAATATGTATAATACAACATATTATACAACTTTTGTGATTACTATATTTTAATACTTAATAGTTTTATTCAAGAACAAAAATGAGATTATTTCATCCTTTCAAACATTAACACAATAATAAAATTCTGAAGAAAACTTGTGGATCGCACATGAAATATTTGATAAAAACTTGTCAGTCGTCAAAAGGGAAAGGTAGGGCTATATATTATTTCGAACTAGCACTACGTATTTTTGAGCCAAAAACGTATTATACACGTATTTTATGGCACCATATTATACGCTTGTATTATACGATGCAACTACGCTTGTCAGGCAGCCCCGTAGCTCCTTCAGCCTTCACGTAAGCTGAAAATTCTGAGTTCACAAAAGCTGCATGCTGAAATGATTGCAATGACGATCTTCACCCGCCAAGCACTTCACACGCTGCTCTTGAATATCCGGCCCAAGTGCCTGCTACCATCAATGCCGCAACTAGTTGTAATATTACGTCCGAGTCGCAAGAAGTTGCTTCTTCATCAGCTTCCATCACCGATGCGAACCAATTGGATCTTGAACATCATTGTCAAGAAGCCAATCCTTGAGGAGCACAAAGGCTTTGGGTGCTTATTCAGGTCTGGCTAAAGAATCGAAATATTTCCACAGGCTTGGAATCACCTTTCTTCTCCAACATTGCAACAAATAAGCAACAGCCGTAGCTCCGCCAACCTCTTCTAAAAAAATGATGTCCCATGAGTCTAATGTCCATGTTGAAAATGTTGCATTGTATGATATTGTGATGGGACCTGCTATGGATACATTACCCAATTGTGCACGCATAGTTGCACCAGGAGAATCATCAGTAGTTTCAGGGACGACTGCGGCTGTCACTGTTGTTGCAGCTTGCGAATCACCGACATCGAGGTCAAGGGGAAGATCTAGTCCCACCGCTGCTGAACAAATCGAATGTTTTTATCTTTCCATCGTACCACCTTTGATATGCTATGCATCTGTTTTTACCTTTTTGTCTATACATAGGCCTTCATGCCAATCTCTGCGGTTTCCTTCTCTAGCACTTTACTTATCAATTTTCTTGTTTCTTTTTTTGGAACTTTGATCCATTTTGTGGATTTCCTTTCGTGAGAGTTAATTGTGTCAAAGAAACTGATATTTCAAAGGCGTTTGTTTACAACTCACAAGCTAAGCTTCGGTTTGTGTGCCTTTCTATGCAATAATAAGCCATGCTAGGTTTCCATCACCATTAGCTTCAAGTCGTTGCACGTAGCTAGTTATCAAGCACTGAAGGGCTTGCAGTAGTCTGGATTTGTGCGCAGGGCCTAGAAATGGAGATAGGAATTAGATCGTTCCTTCGCAAAGAATTGGAGTCAGTGATTTAGGGGGCCTCGGTAGAATTGTTCTACCACACCTCCCAAACGGGTTTAGTTTGTATCATGAACGTATTTGTTTCTTTTGAATTTTCTTATGCGGAAGCTTGCAGGATCCCAGACACGCGATACAGATCATAGTCACAGATATCATTTTAGCAATCAAGACAGCGAGAGACAAGGAAATGCACGAGATAGAGCAACTGTATTATCAGTTTAATTTTTAGAGCGAGATGATCAATGTCTCGCTCGTTGGCGGCCTGACGCATGCTCTTTTGCTGTGTTCTGCTTGTTGGCAGACTTTCATGCACAGAATTATTTCGTTTCTATTCTTTTTCTTTTCTGCTCTACTCATGAATATCTCAGGCGATTAGGGAGAACTATTGACAATATGTTGCGTTTAGGGCATGCAACAAAGAGCATTGAGGTTGGGCTTCTTCTTTTGACAAGCTTGCTTTATCAAGTGCAACTAAATTTACATTTTCTTGCTAATGTTTATAGACTGAAACTTTCTACTGAAAAGCCATACCCTTTGATCTCGTTAGCTTTACTGAGTTGCTGAAGCTCAATGCACTAAAAACAGCCCAATATCAAACAGTTCAACTATTTGAAGCAGTTTTCAAAGCGATGCTCTTCTATGTCTTTTGGGACAATTAGTAAATTGAAATGTAAATAGGTGTTGAAAGTATGATAAAGATGTTATCATTTTTCTAAACACTCTAGTCAAGTGAGTTAAAAGAATGCTTAAAACATCCAACATTCTTAGGAGTGGTCTGTTTGGAAAGCTACCTCCAAAATTGAGTCTAAGGAGGGTGTCCAAACACAACACATTCAAGCGGACATAAGTAGCACAGTTGAATTTGCAGGTCCTTATGTATTGGGCAATGAATTTTCTAATGACTTTTCCAATGGCCGCTGAACCTCATGGCGTGGTCATTAGAAGATCATTTCTCAAGCTTAAAAGGTAGGCAGTCTGCATTTAATGACTCAAATTTTTCTATTGGGAGGGCCATTACCATGAATAATTCAGGACCCAAACAGCGAGTGGCGGAGGCCACGATTATTTATGGTAATGGCCTGACCAATGGACCATCAACTGACGCAATTGACATTCCATTGATTTTATGGTGCATCTGTTTCTTTACTCACCTCTCTCTCTCTCCCCCTCCACAGGCAGCAGGCCTCTTTCTCTCTTCCTTTGCCCACAGACAGCAGGCCTCTCTCTCCCGCAGCAGGCTGCGCTCTCTTTCTTTCTATTTGCCCTTAGTCAGCAAGCCTCTCTCTTTGTGCGGAGACATCAGGCCTCTCTCTCTCTCCGCAGACAATCTCTCTCTCTCTCTCTCTCTCTCTCTCTCTCTCTCTCTCTCTCTCTCTCTCTCTCTCTCTCTTCTCTCTCACTCCCCCTCCGCAGATTCTCCTTCCGCAGAGAGCACACGCTGCCCCCCCTTGGTCCGTCCATCTATCTATCTCTCTCTCTCACATAGCAATAGCATGGCTGCTCTCTCTCTCCGCAGACAGCAACAACAAGGCCTCTCTCTCTCTCTCTCTCTCTCTCTCTCTCTCTCTCTCTCTCTCTCTCTCTCTCTCTCTCTCTCTCTCTCTCTCTCTCTCTCTCCGCAGACAGCAACAGGAGGGCCGCTCTCTCTCTCACCGAACAGTTTCAAAATTAAAAAAAGTGAACACAATTTTTTGGGGACCTATATTATGCAAAATAATATAGGGCCCAAAAAGGCCATAAAATCAAGCGAATGTCAATTATGTGCCCGTAATTTGTTTTTTGATTTTTTTTTTGTGGACTTTTGCTTTCCTAATATCCAAGTCATGTCATTGTCCTCACTTTTAATCAGCCTTTAACTGTTTCACAAAAAAGGGTTTGGAAAAAATAGTAACAGAAGGTGGAATCCGGATGGTGTCAGCCAAAACAGCTGCCATCTCACATTGTTTCGTGAGCCTGGGCACTCTTTGCAGAGTTCAATGCTCTGCAAGAATGTATAGGAAAAACCAGCAAATCCTTTAGTAAATAGGTAAATGTTTCTCATATTGCATGTCAAATAGTTTTATATCAGAGATAAACTATAGATAGGCAACCCTGATCAGATTTCACCTAGGAATTGTCTAGATTCTACTTTCTAGCTAGTTTGCAGTTTTCTGGTGATTTAAAGCTTTTCAATACAAGTTAAGTGGAGTGTTGACAATAGTATGAAAGAAGTAGGTTATTTTAAAGGAAGGATATTACATTCTTAATTATCAAGCAAATCCTGAGAGGACTGTCATTTGGACTTCATATGGTCTTGCACAAACTTATAGTCTGTAAACCGGAAGTGTGGTCTGGGTTTTGTTTTGTGTTTTTGTTGATTAAGGGCGGGATGGTGAAATTTGATTAAGGGAGGTTCTGAAGAGCTGGATGTACTTATTCAAGAATACTGGTATAGTCCTAAGCCCCCGAATTACTTGCCGAAGGTTCAACCATCTGCGAATCCTGTGAAATGAACATGTCTGCTCCTATCATTAAGTGATATCAAGGTGAGTGGATTGGGGATTATGTGAACTTCAAAATTGTACAATGTTTGTAACTTTAAAAATCCGCTTTATGTGTAATTTGCCATACCAAAGCAATGTACACTTATAGATAATAATTTGACTCTGTATGTGCATTTACTTGCAAGATATTTTTTGAAATCGCATATGCTTGAAGAAGGCGATACAATTATGAATGAAGTTTATGTTTCAACATTTTGTAAGGTTGGATCTGTAAAAAATGTGGGCCTCAGGGCCACGCACACACACGTATTCACGCGAGCCACGTACTGGGATCCCAACCCCAGTCGCCTAGCCACCCGTCAGCCGTCTAACCCCCAAAAGGGCTGGTACCAAGGGATAGAGGATATACAGCATTCTCAACGGCTGATAGGACGTAGGTAGAGACTTCATGAAGTACATCAACTGTTGTGGTGCTGGGACCTGGTGCTCCTGTCCTGATGCAGCGAGTTGAGCGAAGATCGTTATGATCTTTGCAAAATCTGTACATGATTGTTTTGGAAAAGACAATGTTACTCATTAAATGGTACTAATCTATATCATTATCAGGTACTTTTCTCATTCAGGCTTATATTTTTTTCTACTGATGTAACTAATCAAAACTATTGTTTGCAGTACATTCTTCTTCATCATGCAACATATTTTGCAAAGGAATATAAGAGCTTAAGTATCTGGTCATCACAAGGCATGGAAAAATCTTAGTGGCAAGCAAGGGGAGCATTTCATAGAGCAACAAATCATGGAGGACACAATTCAAGAAATAAATATTTAGTTCAACTTTTTAAGTGGTTTTATAGAAGAGCACAATTTAGATATCAAGCTAAAAACTCGCCAAGTATTAGGATATTTCGAAAGGCATTCAAATTCATAATAAAAGAAAAATCCTTGTAATATATCACAAATCTATTACAGAAAAATATTTAATTATCATCATCATCCTTTTCAAGACTCAGACGAATGATATTGTCATGAAGGAATAATCTCCTTTCATATGGATCCAAAACTTCTAAATTTTTTCTCTTGCTCATATCAATGTAACCCAAATAAAGGGCCATTGCAGATGATCTTTTCGTAATCTCATTGGGAGTATAACCCAATATCTTATTAACCAAATCTTTTTTCACAAAAATTATTTTATATGTTCCTCTTGCATACTTATGGCCTCCTAAACAAACTGATAATGATTTGATGGTCATAATGACAATGATTGCATATGGATTAAAAGATGAATGATATATACAAATCTCATTATTTTGAAAGTGTTTCAAATAATGAGATAGAGACATATCTTTCCTCCCAGTTGATACACCACGGACGCCTCCATGTCTCATACTAAAGGCATCTATTTCAATAGCATCTTGTAAACGAGAAAAGAAAATAAATTTAGAATTATACATAACACTGCAAACTCAATAAAAAAACTGAACAATATCAATACCAATATAATATCTACGTACGAGATCATAATCATCGTAATCAACAACGTTTGCTTTGCTAATGTCATGTCCTCGAATGGCCTCTACGTTTTTGGAGGAGATATATCTAGGCAGTATGTACAGTATGACCAATTGTTAAACACGTATCTTAAAGGTTTAGGTCCTCAATACAGTTTTAGGATGACGAAAACCAATGCTGGTCTCCCCCTTTCTAGTTAAGATACAAGTGAATTAGAAAGTAAGGATAAAATTCTAGGTGACAATGTAGGAGGTGAGGCCATTCAATATTGGATGGAATTTTTCCAGACCCCATTGTTTATAGATGTAGCATTGTTTTCCCTTCAATTCATGGCTACATTTGATTTCCCTCATTTCAAAAGTCTGCACGATGATATGCTCCAATACATCAGACTGGGGACTCCAATTCTCATGATGCCATACATAACAAAGTGTCTTTTTTTTTTCAGATTTTATTATGTTGAATTTTTCATATGAATTTTGATTTCACATTGACTCTCATTAATTTATTGTATTCTGATTGCAGTGATCATTGTAGCTTATATGTGTTGTACTTATACGTCAATGATGAGGGTGTGTGTACTCCAGTTTGTTTAAAGATGAACTCTATTACACACACACACAAAATTGCCAGGAGCCATATCCAGAAAATATTGGAACTCTTTCCAATACCAAATGCAAAAGCATCTACGAAGCTAAAAATTGTTGACGCAGAGGTAAAAATTTATCAATATCGGTTCGACGCGTCCTTGTAGTTATTGTTTGGTTTCTTTTCGTAACGTGCGCGCTGATCCGATATTCAAAAAATATTTTTTTGATATCGGTTCGACGCGCCCTTGTTTTCATTGTAGACTTAATTATAACATCTTGCGCGTTGATCTAATATTTTATAATGTTAAAATTTGGATTTTGCAGTCCTCCCAGTAGGTTGATTCTATCAGTTGTGGTTAGTATACCGTATGCAATGCCAAACACTTTTTTAATTGGCTTGCACTACAAGATGGACTTCCAAATCTAGAAGAGGTAATCTTTGATTAATAACTTTTCATTGTGTTTTTTTTTTCTAATTCAAATCAATATTAACTGATCTTTGATTAATTACATTTAACTATGTTTGTGTTTTTTTAAGTTTAAATGTCCGAAGGTCTCCCCAATGGAGATAATGCACTTCAGGCAGGAGACCATAAAGCTTGTGATCGAAAATTCATATCTAGTTGCAGTGGCCGAGTGTTCTCCACCCAAGCTACTTCCAACTGGAGAAATGAATTTAGAGATCATAGGTAGTTGATACTGATCAAATATTCGTCGACACATGTACAGAAAATCTTAATAGAAAATGATGATCTGATCGATCCTTTGCCACAACCAATCCAAACATGCGACAGTAGTTCACTTAGATTTGTTGCAGCAAAGCTTTGATCAGATCATCATCTGAACATATCCAAATATGCCAAGACAAGGACAATACAGACCAAGGAAATGAAGACCAAAAATACAATCGATATATACGAGACCTCAATAAGGGAAAGCGTGAATTCGATATATGATTGTAGTGGTCACTGGAGTTCAAGTGATTGAAGATCTCCCCAATGGATATAATGCATTTCCTGCAGGAGACAATGAATCTTGTTATCGAAAACTCATATTATCGAGTTGCAATTACATTGTGTTTTGCACCATGGAAATGGAGATCATAGAAATGAAAGAGCCTCATAGAAAAGGTGGTTCATATATTTTCAAAAATGATGTATACAAAAAATTATGTTACATAATACAAATTTTTATAGTTCATAATCTATGGATCTTCAATTTCGATGGATGTTCCAATGTCTTTGCATTTTATATGCTCTTCCTGCCTTATTCTTACCTGCACAAGAGAAATTGTTTTAGTTAATATATTTTATAAAATTGATTCACTTAGAAATAGAAAAAAAAGAATATTTTTATATGGCATAATGTACCTTTACACCATTCAATCGAAATTGATCATACTGAGGTAGATCGAATTGCAACATGTCTAGTTCTGATTGAATCTGATTGAGACACCAATCTTCCTCGACCTCAACCATTGCAAGAATGTTGTCATTTCTTTTCACTATTATCTGAAGTTGCTCTTGAGGGTTTATACCAAAATCTTGATCAAGTGGCTTCCAAACATTTTTGCATTTAATCCATCTTCTATAATACAACAACAAAGTGAGCATTTGCTTTTCGATGTGATATCTAAATGTCATGGATGAATAACATACTCTGCACTCAACTTGCTGATTTTGTTTTGTATCCCAACCATCATCCAACAACTCAGCGATTATTTCAGCAATCAAGTCCTTACAAATAAAAGTTGTTTTCGTTTCCCAACATTGCATTTGAAAAAAAAATTAGGTCCTCTTGGTCTCCAATTATGTGTAGCCATTAGTTGAAAATACGAGTACGCAAGCTGAGAACGAAGAGAATGCAGAGATTGCCAGGTAAACCTAAGAATGACAATCCAAAATAAGAGATAGAATGAAGTAAATGAGAGATATACCTATGAATGACAAGAAGTTCCTAAACTACAAGGATTAGTTAACCACAGTTTATGACTATTGATGTCAAATCAACCTCGAGTGAACAATGACGGGCAACATAAGAGTATTCAGGCAGTAACTTTGGTCCAATCACAATTGTTTGTTCTGCCCGACGGGATATTTGAAAATTACGAAAATTTGACCGGGAAAGTAAATACAATTTTTGTTTGTCAACCACTATTACAGTTCATCACAGATGGACACCATTCATTGGGACACATAAGCGTTGAAAGCATGCAAAGTCAAAAACAACATCTTGACAAAGGGCCCATTTTGAGTTCTAATATCCCCTAATGGGTATGTTATTGGTGGTATACCCTTCAGATCTTTGTAATTCCATGCAAAGTAATTTTTGTATTCCACCAATAATGCTCGTAGGCTGTTGAATTGGATGGGCATTAGTTGTTCTCCCACATATACGATCTTCTCTTCTTCAACTAGCGCCTCGGCTAGATTCATGGATTGTGTCCACACAAGTCCATCGAAGAGTTGTTCCGCTGGTTCCTGATTTTGATCAGGTTCTCGTTGTGCTTGCGACATCGTGATTACCACGTCGTCCAAGGTATAGTTCTTGAAGGTTTCTGGCATCTCATGAATTGGTATTCAGGCGTGATTCCTCCTTCAGCATGTTGATCTTAGCCTAACTTGTAATCCTTGGATTTTCTGTCATCTTTGAGGATGATGACACTGCATCTAGCTCCAATCAGATTGATTTCAAGGAGTCTAGCACCTTCTTTTTTTCTTTTTTATCAACATAGTGATAACATCCTTGTCTTCTTTCTTGGGAACCAGTTTTACATTGGCTTCGTGGTAGCTATGGCCTCTTCCGGTAGATCACTCCATCCGATTACCTAGCTGTACCACTGTTCAGCTGATTTTTCTTATTGATAGGTGCCTTGGGTGGATCTATCTTCGAGACTTTTGCCATGGCCGATCTCTGAAGTGGCTGAGCTGGTACTTTTCTCATTCATTAGCGATCTGGGTCCATATGTTGTAGGACCTACTCATCAGTCAGCTTAGTTTCCTTGTTGTAGGTAAAAGCATGTTGCCAAGAAACTAGACCATTGTCCATAGGGTCTTCAATAGTTTCCATTGACAACCATGCTACATTGATAATATTCATCCCAAAAGTAATTGGTGTGTCTAAGGTATAGCACTTGGGTGAAGATGTGCTGGGTTCTGGATCTGAATCCGGTTGACAAGCATGCCTAGCCATATAGTCAACTGTTGCCAATGCGTCCGTCCATCTCACGATATCCGTTTCAGAGTTGTAATGACCTCCCTTGGCTTGCCTTGGGCGATCAATCATGTGATCAGTGATGGACGACCCATCATTAGCTTTTGGTGTAATTGGTTTAGGGTTTAGGATTTAGGGTTTAGAATCTGGTCAACCCTTACAGTCTGCTCTCTATTTTCAAAGGTAAGTTTTTTGGTTTCCCAGTTGTGAACCACTTGCACAAGGTCTTCCTAGCAAAACGCGGTATGCAGAAGGGGATTCTGGTATGTCCATCACCATGAAAGTGATTACAAACTACATTCCTACTATTTCTAGCAGAATGTCGTCAACTACACATTTTGGTTTTACACAGGATTGATCTGCTAATTTGATTGCAAATTTTGTATTTCATCCTCAAATATTTTAGGCTTGATTGGCAGGGTGATGTTGTGCCCTTCACTTTCCCACGCTGCCACAATATGCAGAATCTTGCTTGTTTCTTCATAGCCCGTATAGTATAAGGGCTCCTTCATGGTTGGTCATGTTTCCAAATTGGTCCAATCTGTCAAAATACTTTTAGCTTTTGGCGCCATCCACATGAGTTATCCGAAGGATATGTCCATGCGGCTAGCTAGCAAACTTGCAAGCACTCCCGAATGTGGGACCTTGAGTTCACCTATCTGAAATGGTACTTCATAATAATGCAAATAGTCATTTTTATTTGATCGCAATGGGGAGTCAACTTGTGGTGCTAGTACTTCTGTTGGTAGAGGTGCTGCTAACTTTTCTTTTGCTTGTGCATCCTGTATCCAATGACATATCTTTTCTTATTGCCTTCCTTCCTCCCTCACATTAGGATATGGTCCTGTTGCTTTGGGTTGATCGTCAACCATTGACACTAATGATGTTGTAGATGGAGCCACTACCGTCCGAATCTGTGCTCGCGTAACTGCTAGGGTTTTTGTTCTTCCTATGGAGTCCTTCCTGCAACTGCAATTGATTGTACCGAGACTAGATTCAAGGGTACACTCATTCCAGGTCTAATTGGGCAATTCTTGTAGCAATGCCCATATCCGCACTCTTGACAGGAAACTGTATACTGTCATTTATAAGTACATTCTGCAATTCGGTGGCCTTCATCGCATCCATAGCAGCCATAGATCCTACCTCCCTGACGTTGAGGTTGCGCAGGGTAGGTCGCATAGTATTTGTTGATTGCCAGATTGACAAATGCCTCTTTCGGACCATACCACTGTTGCTGCTCAGGCTGAGGTGGTGGTTCTTGTTTTTGCTGCGGCCAGATTTACATGAGCTACTTGATTGTTAGCTGGCCCTAGTGGTGCAAGTAAGGCCATGCGTTGTTGGTTATTTGGTGCACCATACCGCGGTGCTGCATTCGGTGCTCCCTGATGGTAAGGATAAGAGGTCTCATATTGATTCCTCTTTTGTTGTATGATCCGAGGGTTGAATGGGCAAAATGTTGTTTCATGCGACAATGCGTTGCATAGGTGGCAAAACCTTTGTGTCAGTATGAGATTTTGTTTCAAAACTAAGCACTCATTCGTTGTATGATTTTGGGTACAAATTGAACACCATAAGTTCTCTCATCGGGGATATTGTAGTTGATTCTATTCCAGTGGATTTGGAGTTGGTGCTACAGGTCCCTACAAGGCCTTCAGTTTTTTATCAAATTGCGTCGTTAGTTGTTCCATCTACTGCTTGTGTAGCATTGTCATTTGTTCCATCAACAACTCTATTGATATATTGGAGGCGTTGGATGATGACGCTATCGAGGGAGTTGGATTATGGGTGGTCGGATATGATTCTTCATCTTCATCTTCATCTTCTTCTCCAATTGCATCCTCCATTGTTTCTTGCAATAATGTAGTGTACTGCTCTGGTCTTTTAAGTTCTCTTCTGATACTTTGTGGTAGCCCCGCGAGAAACCACATAATGACTACATGATCGGGAGTTAGGGTTGCATTGCATTCGGATCTCAAGTGTTTGAACCTTCTATGTAGTCCCTGACCTTTTCTCTTTTTCCCATTTTGACCTTGCCAGTAGAAGAAAAGAATCTTCCATGAACTTTCTTGGCTTAAAGCACTTAATGAGAGCCTCTTTAACCCTTCCCATGTGGTCTTCTCTTCTTCCAATAGGTTGAAGAACCAATCTTGTGCCATAGCTACCAGAGACATGGGAAATAGCATCAGTTTTTTCATCGTTGTTCGATTTCCATAAATTTCACATGCTTGCTCATAGATCTGGATGAATCTGATAGGATCTGATGACCCATCATATTTAGGTATTTCCATGCAAGGTGCTCTCCGGACTGCTTGCAAGGGTGCAACAGGTACGGGTTGACCCATAGGATCCATTGGTGCTGGTTTTGCTTCTACCTCGATTTGCGTGGCTATAACTCTTGTTGGATTTTGAAAGATAAGGACTGGAGTGGTTTTTGGCCACTTTTTCCCTCCAAAAATAGATTTGAGTGTATTTTTTGATTTTTTAAAAATTGTGAATGGGTGCGAAGCCCTTAAAGGGTGTTTTGGGTCTCCACTACCCTTCCACACCTCCTCCGCTAGCTTAAAACAGTCCAAGCACGAAAAAGCACAAAAAACTAGCTAAATCTACCCCAAAATCCACTCAGAACTAGCTAAAAAAACAAAAGCAACTAAGAATGCAACTAAAACTAGTTAGTGAATCCTATCCCCGGCAATGGTGCCATTGTGGAGTGTAGCAAGTAGATGGTGAGCAGCCCTCCACCTGTCAACAGGGTTAGAACACTAAGATAGGATCCCAACTTAGTCTAGTTGCAAGATTTAGATGCATTCAAGAAACATTGGAAAGTGTTAAACTCTTAGAAGATGCAAGATTCAAGGGACAACTCCCAATTCCTTCAATAGTACATGTATGATCAATAGTTGTGTAGATTGATTTCTTAAGTCCTTGAAAAGATACAATAGAAACAAATTGTCTTGATTCTTCTTCTTGAAGCAATTAGTGACATAGTGCCCCTTTTTCCACAAAAGAAACACTTTACTCTTTTCTTCTTGTACTTGGAGGTAAAAGGATGAGATGAATCATCTTTTTCTCCATCTTTGTCTTTGTCCATAACTTTGTATTTGTTGAAGGCTTGAGATTTGTGATTCTTGCTCATCCCTTTGTGCTTGTTATTGGCAAAGAGAACTTTGCCATCTTCAATGTGCTTGAGAGACAGCTTGTCCATCCTCAAGAGCTTATACTCTTGTCTAGCTTCTTCATAGATAAGAATTCCTTGAAGAGTCTCCAAGTTGGGTAACTCCTCCTTAATAGCAAAGGATTGAACAAGATTTTCATAGTCTTATTTTAAGCCATCAAGAATGACTTTTACTGGCTCATCTTGATTGATTGTGACACCAACACAAGCAAGCTCCCTATGAAGATCTTAAACTCTCAATACATAGTTTGAAGCACTCTCCTCACTTCTTTGTGAACTTTGAAAGATCTGATTTCTAAGAGTGAGAATTCTAGAAGTATTTTTAGCTTCATAGATTGACTTGAGTGCATCCCAAGCTTCTTCAGCAGATGTGCAAGAACCAATCTCTCTTAAAATCTCATTAGAGACATTCATTTTTATGAAGTGAAGAGCCATTCTAGCTCTTTTCGACTTAAATTTTGGCACTTCAAGTTGTGCTTGAGGTTCATCCTTAGTTCCTAGAACAGTGTCCATTACATCCTGGAGTATAAGAATAGACTCCATCCTAACCTTCCAGATTGAATAATTGGAGGTGTTCAATCTTTCACTAGCTTCTAAGAGATAACCTCCCATAGATGCCATTTATGTGAATATTCCTTGTAAATAGAAAAAAAATGTATGTTGCTTTCTTTTTCACTATAGGACTCACAAAGAGGGTGTACTACCAATTCCTATGCAAAATCTTGCAACAAAATTTGAGATAGATCTCAATGCAATACAAACTAGATCAACCTTTCAAATAAATTGAGTATAGGCAAATTTTGGTTATACCTTCCTTTGGCACATGTGGAATGCTCAAAAGAGAACAATATTGACTCAAATACAATTAGTTTGTATGAAACAATATGTCAAATAAGCCAAAATTTTGACTAGATCTCGAGTTTGGTACATTAGTATACACAGCACATGAATTTTTAATCAAGCAAACAATATGGTCAAATCAAAAGGTGTCCACTCGGGTTTTGGGTCTCTCCCTATCCCTCTTTAAGAGCTATAACTCTTGCTTGGCTCATCAGAATGATTTGAAACCAATTGCAATGGAAACTAGATGTTTCTAACTTTCCAACAAGCTATAATGTCACTATCTTTGGATCTAACATCAAGGAGATAAAGTAAAATTCTATGCTCTTTGATCCAAAAACTATTCAATGATAGATAGTAAAAAATGGAAAACAGCTTGCTAGCTTGGATTGATACAAAAATTTTCATACATCAGATAACAATAGCATTCAAAACTTTGTTTAGCTCTAATACCATGTCAAAAATTACAGCATGTTCACACGTGTGGGGAACCACCAAAACTGTGTGAAGGATCTTTACAGCATTTTGTGTTAGCACATAGACTACATGTAGAGAAATTCACAATCTACCTCAAGAATCTAAGGCTAGATCACAGTCTAGATGTTATTGATCAAAGCAAGATTATTTCCACATGTGTGGAAAAAGTACAAAAGCAATGAATGTATGAAAAATACTTCAAACTCGGGTTAGAGAGAGAATAACAATACAAGCAAAATATTACAAGATCCAATTTGACATTATGATAACATCTATGCTTGATTCTTCATTAACATTGTGAGAGAACCCACATTACATATATAGGAGAGGATGTAGCTCGTGGTAGTACTAGCATGCAACCATATTTCTCCACCTCTAAAAGTGTATCCATCAAAATATTGACACCTATCACTATGCATGCATAATTATCCACCTATTTTTACCTACTTTCTACATACAATGACAGTTTCTCAACTACACATGTACAAATCTACTTGCATGTGTCCATTACAACTTTTGCATGTCTTGCATGTCACATTTGAAATCTTGGACATAATGCATATCTACTAGTATCTCGAGTTTCTACAAGGCCATTTGTGGCATTTGCAAGTTGTAACACTACATGCATGGTGTAAATCTTCATCAACGCCAAAAGTCAAAATAGACTGCCTTTTGATTTTCAGCAGAAAGACCACCTATAATTGATTGATGTTACCATAAACATTGACTCGTAATTATTATCTATTTTACAATTGCTTAGGTATACACACACAGTAAAAATTATCTATATTGATTTTGAGGGTATTACACTGTACATAAATAAATTAGCCGAAAATAGTTGCGAGGATCGTGGCATCCTGTGTGCCCATGGCCCAATGAGCATTTGTAAATAAATAATTATGGACATAAACTTGACTTTGGGCCATGTAATTAAAAATAATATCAGAAGGCCAAAGTTAAGCTTAAATTTTAGTTTCTAAGTTTGTATAGTAGTCAAAGGTCAAATAGTGGTAGGTGGGGTGTGCTTCTTCCTACACCATAGATCAGTTTGTGTTTCTTGTGGATGGTGTGGATTACATCCCATCCTTTGCAAGTAGCCAATAGGAAGCAAGGGACAAGGGCCATCCCAAAGATAAAAAGGCACAATTTGTAACCATTTTTTATGCTTAATGAGGAGAATACTCTACCGTATTGTAGAGCAAGCATCCTCATTTGCTATTCAATCATTGCTAATGCTATTGTGTGCTTTTCGCTATTTTTCATTAGGGCCCACTCCCATCCGATGATCAAACTCGAATTTGAAGGCACAACCTCCACCGTCGATCTTCAAATAAGGCAAATCCGACGACTTGTGCAAATGTGTGCAGGCTAGAATAGATGACTGAAGTGAACACTTTGAGATGCTACACTACATACTCACTCTCACTCGACCTCTCCTTCCTCTCTTCACGGATATGGCAATGCTGAGATTACTAGTAATTTCTTTCTCATTTCTCAACCAAATTCATGGATTTTTGGTGCAAAATAAGCACCCTCTGATCACACAATCAGTGATCCTAAGCTGGCTTGAGTTCGATTAGGTTTTTTAAAAAATTTACTCCTGTTGATTTTTTAGCTCTTTTCGGCTGAAATTGTTGAGCTTTATCTCTCCTTTGGGGCTAAGGCAAGTGCACAGATTCCTAACTAACCTCTTAACGATCTCTCTGAGGAACATTTTGATGCATTCCACGCAAAGAATGGTTGAAAAATGAGTGCACATGATCAATTCTTGCTCAGCATTTTCTTACTTTCCAGGCTATGGTGTTTTCGAAAATTCAAGCAGATTTTATCCTCCTCCCAGTCTAGGCTAGTTGCCTCAGCTCTCCCGAACCTAGTCCACTTGCTATTGATTCAGCCACTCAATAGCTTTGATACCACTAATAGCAAGATCTTGTTAATCAAAGTGGCAAAATACTAAGAAATCAAACACCACAAAGCATGGAGGATTAGCACTTAGCACCACTAAACTCTCCAAAATATCACTAAACTTGATTACAATAAACTAATCCCAAATTGGATATACATTGGCATGATTAGATCAATGCTCGTCATGCCAAGATATCACTTGTTCAACGGGTTCAACTGTAACCATAAACTTAGTTTCAAACTAAGTAATTGTAGTTAACTAGAGTTTTACTCACACCCATGCATCAAAGATGTGGACTGGAATTGCAAAAGAAAACCGAAACATGCAAAAGATATCCAAGCTACTTAAAAAGTATTTCCACACACATCGCACCCCACAAGATCTTGAAAAGAATAGGAGAATTTATCATAGATAGAAGCAATTGGGAGCAAACTGGTAGAAATCACTTGCACTTCACCTTCATGTACATAAGACTTGACTTCCACCATCTCTAGCTGACATGACAAGAATTACAAGCGAGTTGCATCCACTACAAATCCAAGTGATTTGTGGAAAGAGAATAACCGACCTCTGAATAGGTGGGCAAGATCACCCTCTTGAAAGATTCTAGTTTTGGATTCCCAACAAAAGTTATATCTAGTGCAAGTTGGATTGATTGGGGTTTTCGATTGACGGGTTTGATACCACACTAAATTCAAAGCACACAATAAGCATTCAAGCCATGAAAAGAGATGGAGAGAGAACATCATGGCGTCCATTATAGAGAATGTGCACAATACGAAGTGAGAGAAACGCTTTTTGGTATTATGAACCCGTGAAAGTGAGAAAAATGAGAGGAAGTGTGCAACGACCCTCTCCAAGTGGCATATGGCTATGCCTAGCCTTTACTTTTTAAAGTGATATCTGAAAGACATAGTCTATACAAAGACCATTTGTAATTTAATACCGAGGTAATGCTCATGTAAGGCATTATGGCTTCTTTTATTTCTCTGTAAACTTGAATGGCAGAGCAGATGTGTACTTCCCTGGGAATCCATACTGCTTTGCATATTTGTATTGAATGCTATGTATCGGCTATGCTTTGATCAATATAGATTTCTATTGTTCTTTCTCACACCATTATTCTATAATGAGAATGTTCAGTAATGTTTTCCATGGCGACTTGGCCTAGTTCTTGTGTTTTGAATCTGAACAAAATTTCAAGTGACATATACAAAGACTTAGATCAATTTTCTAGTATTTGATTCTAACTCTTAGTGCCTACGTTCAGAATTGACTTAATGGGAAATCAGTTTGTATGTTTTCTTTGACTGTTGAGGGTCTAAATGATAAATGAGCACCATGCTAGATGGTGAGTCTCTAACCTCTACACTCTGATGCCATTCTTGTTGTTTCAAGTACAAATATTGTTGCCATGTATGATCTCAATTCCTAGTATGGACTCCTAACTTGAGTCTGAACTTCATTGTTGAATATTCAATCTTTCTCCTGGGTGTTTTGTCTTCTTTGCAAGGTTGTACTGTCAGCCCCTTGTGTGGAAACATCTGTTGATTATACAGAGTTTTACTCCTAACTTGAGTCTAGACTTCATTGCTGAATATTCAATCTTTCTCCTGGGTGTTTTGTCTTCTTTGCAAGGTTGTACTGGTAGCCCCTTGTGTAGAAACATCTGTTGATGACTAGTTTGCAATCACTTCTCCTCTCCACTCCATTCATTCTTGGTTATTCTCTGTTTTGCACTAATAATGACAGTATTAGCCATTTTATTGCTCCCCAATAAGAACAATACTCGTTTATACTACAAATATCAATCATTTTGATGTTGGTATGTAGTGACATATACCAATTTTGGCACCGTTGTCGGGGAGCAATGCCAAATAGGTTGTTCTGTCATTATTTTGATTCTTGTTTATATTTTTCAGATTCACAGGTTACTGTTCCGGTTCTTCAAGTATTTTAGAAGGGGAAGAGTGAAATCTGAGTTTCGACCACCCTGACTTGTCATTTCACTTTTGATTTTCTATTTTCGATTTTTGGTAGAGTTCTTAAAGTTGTTTACAGTTTGTAAAATGTGTTTAGTTCTTGTTATGTACAGTTTGAAAATTCTGTTGTTATGTCCAATAATCTCTTGGTTTTTCATAAGCAAATTTTGATTCATGCTTTTCCAAGAGACGGTTCTATTCTATTTTGTTTTGGTTCTCTATTTACAAGATCTTCAAGCTAAAATAAAAGCATGTTCTAAGGCTTTGGTGCTATCCAAGATGTGCTGATGTTGTCTAAAGACTGTTGCTGACAAATGCTGATCTTTCTATGTTCTGTTCATAGTTAACGACTTGTTGGTGATGCTGTCCAAAATCACATTATTTCAATGATGCAAAGCCAAGTTTTTAAAGCTGATTTTTTGTTCTGCATATGCTCATAACTATGTCAAATGGTGCTGAATTTTGGAAGTATTATGTGCTGAAGTTGCGAACAACAGGAGAAGGTTGAGCGATACCTTAAAGTCGAATACTTTCGACACCTCACACTCAAAAGGACTGAGAAGATCAAAATCATATCCAAACTCCATCCGAATTTATTCATGTTTGTTTCGCCTCCGATTCTCATCAGTGGTTTTCAAGTAATTTTTCCTCAACAATGGTAACAGAGCCACCACGATAGGCTCATATCTAAGACCTGATATAGCTAAAGAGCTATCAGATCTAGGAGACAAGCATTCAGAACAAAAAACCAGAAAGAACAGCTGAAGAACACAATCTATAGCAATGGATTCAATAAGCAGTATACAATCAAAGATCTGTACAATCCTTGAGTCATCAGGGTCAAACTTCCTGGCATGGAAGATAAAGACCTATCCTTGAGTCATCAGGGTCAAACTTCCTGGCATGGAAGATAAAGACCTCTCTCATATTGAAGAGAGAAGGGCTATGGCCCTGGGTAGATAGCACCAAAGAGATGCCTACAACTACAGGCAAAGAGCTACGTGAATATAGAGAGAAGAACGACAAGACATTAGCCTTGTTGTCCTCATCCATCAAGGATAGCCTAATGCTTGACCTTGAGACACTCTCTAATGCAAGAGAGATGTGAGGTACATTGCTTACCGGATTTCAGATGAAATCACTTAGCCAGATAATGCTTCTCGAAAATCAACTGACAAATCTGCGATGGGATGGTAGAGACCTTATCTTCTTTATCAGAAAGATAAAGGCTCTGTTTCTTTCATTACACAATGCCGGAACAGAAAATGCAGTATCAACAGAGAACCAACTCACCTATCTGTTAAGAGCTTCACGAAGATCCTTCCAGACAACTCGAATATTGCTAGCAAAGGATCCAGCTATGACACTCGAAAAGGTAGTGATCGAGATTCGAGAAGAAGTCAAAGCTCATGAGCACCTTGATCTCAAGGACGCTTATGATCAAGCTCTCTACGACAACAAGGAGAAGCCAAACAAACAGTTCAAGCCTAAAAAGGAGTCAACCAAGATCGAGACCAGCAAGTAGAGAGAGCCAACAAAGGCGGTTGGAAGAATAAAGGAAAGCCCAAACAGTAGAATGGTGACAACAAAACATGTGTGAGATGCAGACACAAAGGACATACTGTCGATTTGTACTGGCTCAATCCGAAGATTGAGTATATCCATTGTCACAAAAAGGGTCATGTGCTGCAAAACTTTGTCTTTTTCAATTTCGTTTTCATTTTCGTATTCGCGAACGATTTTGTGTCCTTGAATTTTCTTTTGCACGGAAGCTTCAAGGAACCTAGACACGCGACTGCACATCACAGAACACACTCTATTCTAGCAATCAAGAAAGATGACGCAAGACAAGGAGATGCACAAAAATAGAGCAACTATATTATAAAATTAATTTTTAGAGCGAGATCGTCAATGTCTCACTCGTTGGCATAATGACACTTTGCTCTTTCGCTGTATTTTGCTCGTTGACAGACTTTCATGCATAGCTAGTATTTTTCTTTTCTGCTCTACTCTCTCTCTCTCTCTCTCTCTCTCTCTCTCTCTCTCTCTCTCTCTCTCTCTCTCTCTCTCTCTCTCTCTCTCTCTCTCTCTCTCTCTCTCTCTCTCTCTCTCTCTCTCTCTCTCTCTCTCTCTCTCTCTTACAGAAATTCTATCTATTCTTCTTATATTTATGATTCAGAAAGGATAGTATATATCTCCAATGTGTGGAGTTTACAAGATAGCTAAACGCAGAATCACAAGACTAGTTAACGCTAATCAACTAATTAGTTACTCTCCGTCGTTGTCACTCGTTTCAGCTGGGCATGAAGTCTACGACTCCAAACCTGTTGAGCTGCTAGCTGGCAGCACAAAATATCCCTTCGTTTATTTTGTTTCCTTCACTTGCTTTTGTTCTTTTCGTTATGCGTCCCTTTGTGGTTTGCGGTCCTGAAGGTATGTTTACGATTCGCGAATGATTCGCGAATCGTTCTTCCTTCGAGTCAAAGAACGTTGACCTTTGCGAACCGTTCGACCTTCGATTCATGTTCGTGTTGAGGCAAAGTTATAGAAGTTCACCATTTATGACACTCCCTCTTGAACCTTGCAGCTTTGCACATTTAATCCAATTGACTTTCTTTGTTTGGCAAAGAGTGCCTTGTCGAGCGACTTCATGAGCAGACCTGCAATCATGTCTTCTGATTTCAAATTTTCTCCTTTAAATCTTCGTGGAGACAGGCTATTTTCTTTCGGCCGATTATCCCATTCATATAACTTGTGATGCAAATGATGAACGACTAATCAACTAGGCTATGCTACATATTTCAGAGTGGATTCATCCACATGTACAAAAGAGGATGGCAACTTAATATCTTTTGGTATTCTCATAAGGTAGGATGATTTTGGATCTAGATAGTGAAGTATTTGCTCATCACTCGGACCTTCATCAATCATCATCATCAAGATGCCTTCATCCGTAATTGACTAATTGATGAACTTGGTAGCCATTATGTCTGAATGAGCTCTGCATCAACTTAAGAAACATAAAGAGCATCCATAATTGGTTGATCTATACTTCTAGATGTGATCGTTATTGGAATTTTGAAATCGGACTGTAATTCATTGATTATTGCATCGATTAGCATCTACACAGTCAATGGTCGCTAATACGTGTCCCCAATTAATGTTATCAATAGATTGTGTGTAATGCCCTTGTATTTTTGGAGAAACATTGGTCTCTTCATATGTGGTGGAGGAACATTCATCTTCCTCTTGTACTGGTTTTGTTTTACCAGTGGAGTAATGTACTGATATTCTTTGATCTCTATTTCCAAAAATAATTCGTTGTTTTTTTTCCAATATTGGATTACTTCGACATTTGTTAAACAAAAACTTGTAGGCGGACTTGTCTTGTAGGAGATCTAATACCACACAATCAACTGTAAACTTAAGACTAGCAATCTTAATGGAAAAGCGGTTGACGTGTCCATATTGCTTGGTTGAAGTTTGGTCAGCTAAATTCAGCCTATATATTGGTATAACAATAGGCCCAACGTCCCATTGCTTAGCAAGTCTTTTTTAGAAGGCCGACTATGGACCAAGTGATTAAAATTCTTTTAATCAATCCTTCTTGACATTGACCGCAAAGACATCTAAATCGTTCAATATAATCTCTTACTTTTTCTTTTTCTTTCACTTTGATTTGGCTTATTCGCACAAAAGGACTATCTGATACTCTATCAAATTTGAATTGTTCTATGAAAGCTTCTTTCAAGACTTTCCATTCATTATGTTTATCTCGGTCAAGGTTAAAAAACCAATCTCGAGTGTCATCTAGGTCATAGAGAAGAGTTGAGCCATGCTTTCATGTGAAGAATCTCCATATACTTCACAGGCATTCTCAAAGTTCTGAATAAACCGATGAGGATCCATTCTACCATCAAATTTGGTTAAATCCAATTTGGGAGTCCTTCGTTCAAACGCAGGTGATCTTTGTCTAGGAGATAATCTAATAGGCCCATCATCATATCTTCCTGCATATTGATTACCTCTATTTCTTGGATCATATATGATAGATCTTAATTGTGGTCTTGGCCGCTGACTTGATTCAGGATGTTTATTTAGATGGTACGGATCAGGAAGATATCGTTCTTCTAAATTGTCACTATCCATGGTAAGTATAAAGTAGTATGCTAAATAGAGTGGTGGTGGGTAAAAAGGTGTGGTAAAAAAAAGTTAAAATATCACTCTATCTTCATTACTCTCCCTTGGACTTGCCTCCCTGCCTCCACGTGCATTGATGACTGATCCTCTCTCTTCAAGACTCCTCATGCAGTGCTGCAAATTGAAGGGCAAAATGCCCGTTCCAGGCCTTTTGCCCTTCAAATGAGGGGCATTTCATGCACCCTTTAAATATGAAAGGAAATAAATGGGCATTCCTTCGGTTTTAAGAAAAACCTATTTTGTTGAAGGGTAGAGTTGCCCTTCAATCTACAACATTGTCCCTATGTCTCCATGACTCATCATCTTTTCTAATGTGCAGGTAGGTACCTTGGCTTCGCATAATAATTTTGCACAAACAAGCTACATACATATGCGCTTTTTCTATGGCTACACTTATGTGTAGCGTAGACATCCCAAAGGGAGCCGGGAACCACGACTTAGCTTCCCGGCTTTCAACCTCACCGTCTGAACCCAATTGACATACAAGCAGCCAATTCGCCAACAACGATCAGACATGACCAACTTGAAGTTTGGAAGACCAACATTGAGATCCAACCTGGAAGTAGTTCGATTCCAGTGACTATCTCCCATAGTTATTTGGCCATTAGTACTACTGTCATTTTGAAGTTCCATAAATGTTAATTCGAACCATCCAGTTTTTCTACCATGCAATCCATTTGGAATTTTAAGATGAGTATATGCAAATAGTAGAATGCCAGAGACCGGGGGTCCCGATGTGGGTGACTTCCCTCCAAGCAAGCCGCCCGACATACATCAAACTTAACTAACTCAAAGCTTTGTTACAAATAAGTAATATCCATTCCAAGCAAGTCGTCTGACTTAACCATCTCAAAGCTTTGTCAAGAGTGCTGGAAGCCAACTTGGCGCCATGCCAGGCTGGACAACCATAAACAAGTAGCTTCCACCCAAGAAAACGAAAGAAAAGGATTCGAGCTGCACCACTATAGTGATGCAAGTTGGGCAAGCTGCAAAGATGACAACAAGTCCATAACTGGAGGATGTACAATAGCGTGCGGAGCAGCAATCAGCTGGATATGCAAAAAGCAAACCTTGGTAGCTCAATCTTCTTGCGAAGGTGAATACATCGCAGCTTCAAAGGTGGCAAACGAGGTAGTGTGGTTGCAGATGATGCTGGAGGCAATTGGGATACTACAAGAAGGACCATGCACGATGATGATGGACTCTCAGAGTGTATAGCTAGTATTTTTCTTTTCTGCTCTACTCGCTACGTCTCTCTCTCTCTCTCTCTCTCTCTCTCTCTCTCTCTCTCTCTCTCTCTCTCTCTCTCTCTCTCTCTCTCTCTCTCTCTCTCTCTCTCTCTCTTACAGAAATTCTATCTATTCTTCTTATATTTATGATTCAGAAAGGATAGTATATATCTCCAATGTGTGGAGTTTACAAGATAGCTAAACGCAGAATCACAAGAATAGTTAACGCTAATCAACTAATTAGTTACTCTCCGTCCTTGTCACTCGTTTCAGCTTGGCATGAAGTCTACGACTCCAAACCTGTTGAGCTGCTAGCTGGCAGCACAAAATATCCCTTCGTTTATTTTGTTTCCTTCTTTTGCTTTTGTTCTTTTTGTTTTGCGTCCCTTTGTGGTTTGCGGTCCTGAAGGTATGTTTACGATTCGCGAATCGTTCTTCCTTTGAGTCAAAGAACGTTGACCTTTGCGAATCGTTCGACCTTCGATTCGTGTTCGTATCGCGACAAAGTTGCAGAAGTTCACCATTTATGACACTCCCTCTTGAACCTTGCAGCTTTGCACGTTTAATCCAATTGACTTTCTTTGTTTGGCAAAGAGTGGCTTGTCGAGCGACTTTATGAGAAGGCCTGCAATCATGTCTTCTGATTTTATATACTGGACCTAGAGCTCTCCTTTTGAGATTAAATCGCGAATGTGATGGTACTTTAGAGGTATGTATTTTGTTTTTGAATGGAAGATAGGATCCTGGGACAGATAGATGGCACTTTGAGAGTCCATCATCATCGTGCATGGCCCTTCTGGTGGTATCCCAATTGCCTCCAGCATCATCTACAGCCAACTACCTCATTCGCCACCTTTGAAACTACGACATATTCAGCTTCGCAAGAGGATTGAGCCACCAAGGTTTGCTTTTTGCATATCCAGCTAATTGCAGCTTCGCACGTTATGCTACATCCTCCAGTTATGGACTTGCTGTCATCTTTGCAGCTCACCCAGCTTGCATCACTGTAGTGGTGTAGCTCGAATCCTTTTTCTGCGTTTTCAACTCTGTAAGTTAATCCCATGTTCTGGGTACCCTTCAAATACTGTAGGATTCATTTTGCAATTTGCCAATGTGCCAGGCCAGGATTGGAAGATAATTGGCTCAAGGCACAAACATAGAAAGCTAGATCGGGTCTGGGACAAATTGTGAGGTACATCAGACTACCGATTAAGTTTTGATAGGGTATACCTGCCATCTTCCATTTTTGGGGAATCCCTCTTCGTGAGCTTGGCTCCAGGTATCATTGGTGTGGCGTTTTCTTTGCAGCCCATTATGTGGTACTACTTGAGCACCTTTCTGGCATATTCTGACTGACTCAAGTGCACTTCGTCCTTTGTTCGATCTCTTCTGATCTCCAGCCCGAGGCATTTTGTTGCTTCTCCAAGATCTGTGATTTCATAACTTTGAGAAATCTGACTCTTCGTGTCTTTTATCAGCATCAAGGAATTTCCTATCATTAGGGAATCATCCGCAAAGATTGTCAGTATCACAAAATCTTTTCCTACTCTTTTTATGTAGGCATTACAATCTAGTTGTGTAGGATTGAAGTCTAGAGACTTCAAAAGACCATCGAGCTTCTTGTACCAAGCTCGTGATGCATGTTTTAGACCATAGATGCATCTTTGCAACCGACAGACATATTGTCGATTGTCGGGATCTTCAAAACCTTCAGGCTGCTTCATGAAAATTTTCTCCTTTAGATCTTCGTGGAGAAAGGCTGTTTTCTTTCGGCCGATTATCCCATTCATATAACTTGTGATGCAAATGATGAACGACTAATCAACTAGGCTATGAATCAGAGTGGATTCATCCACATGTACAAAAGAGGATGGCAACTTAATATCTTTTGGTATTCTCATAAGGTAGGATGATTTTGGATCTAGATAGTGAAGTATTTGCTCATCACTCGGACCTTCATCAATCATCATCATCAAGATGCCTTCATCCGTAATTGACTAATTGATGAACTTGGTAGCCATTATGTCTGAATGAGCTCTGCATCAACTTAAGAAACATAAAGAGCATCCATAATTGGTTGATCTATACTTCTAGATGTGATCGTTATTGGAATTTTAAAATCAGACTGTAATTCATTGATTATTGCATCGATTAGCATCTACATAGTCAATGGTCGCTAATACGTGTCCCAAATTAATGTTATCAATAGATTGTGTGTAATGCCCTTGTATTTTTGGAGAAACATTGGTCTCTTCATATGTGGTGGAGGAACATTCATCTTCCTCTTGTACTGGTTCTGTTTTACCAGTGGAGTAATGTACTGATATTCTTTGATCTCTATTTCCAAAAATAATTCGTTGTTTTTTTTCCAATATTGGATTACTTTGGCATTTGTTAAACAAAAACTTGTAGGCGGACTTGTCTTGTAGGAGATCTAATACCACACAATCAACTGTAAACTTAAGACTAGCAATCTTAATGGAAAAGCAGTTGACGTGTCCATATTGCTTGGTTGAAGTTTGGTCAGTTAAATTCAGCCTATATATTGGTATAACAATAGGCCCAACGTCCCATTGCTTAGCAAGTCTTTTTTAGAAGGCCGACTATGGACCAAGTGATTAAAATTCTTTTAATCAATCCTTCTTGACATTGACCGCAAAGACATCTAAATCATTCAATATAATCTCTTACTTTTTCTTTTTCTTTCACTTTGATTTGGCTTATTCGCACAAAAGGACTATCTGATAATCTATCAAATTTGAATTGTTCTATGAAAGCTTCTTTCAAGACTTTCCATTCATTATGTTTATCTCGGTCAAGGTTAAAAAACCAATCTCGAGTGTCACCTAGGTCATAGAGAAGAGTTGAGCCATGCTTTCATGTGAAGAATCTCCATATACTTCACAGGCATTCTCAAAGTTCTGAATAAACCGATGAGGATCCATTCTACCATCAAATTTGGTTAAATCCAATTTGGGAGTCCTTCGTTCAAATGCAGGTGATCTTTGTCTAGGAGATAATCTAATAGGCCCATCATCATATCTTCCTGCATATTGATTACCTCTATTTCTTGGATCATATATGATAGATCTTAATTGTGGTCTTGGCCGCTGACTTGATTCAGGATGTTTATTTAGATGGTACGGATCAGGAAGATATCGTTCTTCTAAATTGTCACTATCCATGGTAAGTATAAAGTAGTATGCTAAATAGAGTGGTGGTGGGTAAAAAGGTGTGGTAAAAAAGAGTTAAAATATTACTCTATCTTCATTACTCTCCCTTGGACATGCCTCCCTGCCTCCACGTGCGTTGATGACTGATCCTCTCTCTTCAAGACTCCTCATGCAGTGCTGCAAATTGAAGGGCAAAATGCCCGTTCCAGGCCTTTTGCCCTTCAAATGAGGGGCATTTCATGCACCCTTTAAATATGAAAGGAAATAAATGGGCATTCCTTCGGTTTTAAGAAAAACCTATTTTGTTGAAGGGTAGAGTTGCCCTTCAATCTACAACATTGTCCCTATGTCTCCATGACTCATCATCTTTTCTAATGTGCAGGTAGGTACCTTGGCTTCGCATAATAATTTTGCACAAACAAGCTACATACATACGCGCTATTTCTATGGCTACACTTATGTGTTGTCAAAGTTCAAACACAATATCTGTCTTTGTGTCAGTGTGTGTGTGGGTGTGTGTGTGCGTGGGTGCGCTGGTGTAGCGTAGACATCCCAAAGGGAGCCGGGAACCACGACTTAGCTTCCCGGCTTTCAACCTCACCGTCTGAACCCAATTGACATACAAGCAGCCAACTCGCCAACAACGATCAGACATGACCAACTTGAAGTTTGGAAAACCAACATTGAGATCCAACCTGGAAGTAGTTCGATTCCAGCGACTATCTCCCATAGTTATTTGGCCATTAGTACTACTGTCATTTTGAAGTTCCATAATTGTTAATTCGAACCATCCAGTTTCTCTACCATGCAATCCATTTGTAATTTTAAGATGAGTATATGCAAATAGTAGAATGCCAGAGACCGGGGGTCCCGATGTGGGTGACTTCCCTCCAAGCAAGCCGCCCGACATACATCAAACTTAACTAACTCAAAGCTTTGTTACAAATAAGTAATATCCATTCCAAGCAAGTCGTCTGACTTAACCATCTCAAAGCTTCGTCAAGAGTGCTGGAAGCCAACTTGGCGCCATGCCAGGCTGGACAACCATAAACAAGTAGCTTCCACCCAAGAAAACGAAAGAAAAGGATTCGAGCTGCACCACTATAGTGATGCAAGTTGGGCAAGCTGCAAAGATGACAACAAGTCCATAACTGGAGGATGTACAATAGCGTGCGGAGCAGCAATCAGCTGGATATGCAAAAAGCAAACCTTGGTAGCTCAATCTTCTTGCGAAGGTGAATACATCGCAGCTTCAAAGGTGGCAAACGAGGTAGTGTGGTTGCAGATGATGCTGGAGGCAATTGGGATACTACAAGAAGGACCATGCACGATGATGATGGACTCTCAGAGTGTGTCATTTATCTATCCCAGGATCCTATCTTCCATTCAAAGCCATCACATTCGAGATTTCATCTCAAAAGGAGAGCTCCAGGTCCAGTACATAAAGTCTGAAGACATGATTGCAGATCTGCTCACGAAGCCATTTGACAAGCCACTCTTCGCAAAGCAAAGAAAGACGATTGGATTAAATATGCAAAGCTACAAGGTTCAAGAGAGAGTGTCAGAAATGGTGAACTCTTACAAATTTGCCGCGACGCGAAGCGAAGGTCGAATGGCAAACAATGCGCGAAAGTCAACGTACCTCGAAAACCTTGAGACACAAAGCGAAGCGAGCCTCGAAGGTCGAATGATTCGCGAAAGTCAAACATGCCTCCAGGACCAAAAAGGCATGACATGACACGAAACAAAAATAAACGAAAGAAAATCTTTGGCGCTACCAGCTATTTACCTACTGTAAAAATGATGTGAACTGCATACAAAAATTCGTAAAAAAAACGATTGATCAAGCTGTAGTTGTAGAGAGTTCCCTCAAAAAAACTATTGATCAAGCTGCAGTTGTAGAGAGTTCCCTTAGAGACACTATTGATTAAGCTGCAGTTGTAGTGCGTTCCCTCCAAAAAGCAAGCCCATAACCCCATCGTTCTGGAGGATCGGCCCCAGTTGCCTCTGGATACACCCACATTGGCTTCTGCCCTCCATTGTCTTCGACTACCTGCTTGGTAGAGATGCTGCAAAATGCTTCACTAGCTTCCATTTATCCAATTACTTTCTGCGCTAATTTTATTAGATTGAATCAACTGCGACTCAACTGCGTTGTCCTTTTCATTGAGTTATTGCTTGTCAGCAGAGCTGCATATAATACGTATTTTATAGTAAAATACAATATAATTAACGTATTATATGAATATGTATAATACAACATATTATACAACTTTTGTGATTAGTATATTTTAATACTTAATAGTTTTATTCAAGAACAAAAATGAGATTATTTCATCCTTTCAAACATTAACACAATAATAAAATTCTGAAGAAAACTTGTGGATCGCACATGAAATATTTGATAAAAACTTGTCAGTCGTCAAAAGGGAAAGGTAGGGCTATATATTATTTCGAACTAGCACTACGTATTTTTGAGCCAAAAACGTATTATACACGTATTTTATGGCACCATATTATACGCTTGTATTATACGATGCAACTACGCTTGTCAGGCAGCCCCGTAGCTCCTTCAGCCTTCACGTAAGCTGAAAATTCTGAGTTCACAAAAGCTGCATGCTGAAATGATTGCAATGACGATCTTCCCCTGCCAAGCACTTCACACGCTGCTCTTGAATATCCGGCCCAAGTGCCTGCTACCATCAATGCCGCAACTAGTTGTAATATTACGTCCGAGTCGCAAGAAGTTGCTTCTTCATCAGCTTCCATCACCGATGCGAACCAATTGGATCTTGAACATCATTGTCAAGAAGCCAATCCTTGAGGAGCACAAAGGCTTTGGGTGCTTATTCAGGTCTGGCTAAAGAATCGAAATATTTCCACAGGCTTGGAATCACCTTTCTTCTCCAACATTGCAACAAATAAGCAACAGCCGTAGCTCCGCCAACCTCTTCTGAAAAAATGATGTCCCATGAGTCTAATGTCCATGTTGAAAATGTTGCATTGTATGATATTGTGATGGGACCTGCTATGGATACATTACCCAATTGTGCACGCATAGTTGCACCAGGAGAATCATCAGTAGTTTCAGGGACGACTGCGGCTGTCACTGTTGTTGCAGCTTGCGAATCACCGACATCGAGGTCAAGGGGAAGATCTAGTCCCACCGCTGCTGAACAAATCGAATGTTTTTATCTTTCCATCGTACCACCTTTGATATGCTATGCATCTGTTTTTACCTTTTTGTCTATACATAGGCCTTCATGCCAATCTCTGCGGTTTCCTTCTCTAGCACTTTACTTATCAATTTTCTTGTTTCTTTTTTTGGAACTTTGATCCATTTTGTGGCTTTCCTTTCGTGAGAGTTAATTGTGTCAAAGAAACTGATATTTCAAAGGCGTTTGTTTACAACTCACAAGCTAAGCTTCGGTTTGTGTGCCTTTCTATGCAATAATAAGCCATGCTAGGTTTCCATCACCATTAGCTTCAAGTCGTTGCACGTAGCTAGTTATCAAGCACTCAAGGGCTTGCAGTAGTCTGGATTTGTGCGCAGGGCCTAGAAATGGAGATAGGAATTAGATCGTTCCTTCGCAAAGAATTGGAGTCAGTGATTTAGGGGGCCTCGGTAGAATTGTTCTACCACACCTCCCAAACGGGTTTAGTTTGTATCATGAACGTATTTGTTTCTTTTGAATTTTCTTATGCGGAAGCTTGCAGGATCCTAGACACGCGACTACAGATCATAGTCACAGATATCATTTTAGCAATCAAGACAGCGAGAGACAAGGAAATGCACGAGATAGAGCAACTGTATTATCAGTTTAATTTTTAGAGCGAGATGATCAATGTCTCGCTCGTTGGCGGCCTGACGCATGCTCTTTCGCTGTGTTCTGCTCGTTGGCAGACTTTCATGCACAGAATTATTTCGTTTCTATTCTTTTTCTTTTCTGCTCTACTCATGAATATCTCAAGCGATTAGGGAGAACTATTGACAATATGTTGCATTTAGGGCATGCAACAAAGAGCATTGAGGTTGGGCTTCTTCTTTTGACAAGCTTGCTTTATCAAGTGCAACTAAATTTACATTTTCTTGCTGATGTTTATAGACTGAAACTTTCTTGCTGATGTTTATAGACTGAAATATTTGATAAAAATTTGTCAGTCGTCAAAAGGGAAAGGTAGGGCTATATATTATTTCGAACTAGCACTACGTATTTTTGAGCCAAAAACGTATTATACACGTATTTTATGGCACCATATTATACGCTTGTATTATACGATGCAACTACGCTTGTCAGGCAGCCCTGTAGCTCCTTCAGCCTTCACGTAAGCTGAAAATTCTGAGTTCACAAAAGCTGCATGCTGAAATGATTGCAATGACGATCTTCCCCCGCCAAGCACTTCACACGCTGCTCTTGAATATCCGGCCCAAGTGCCTGCTGCCATCAATTCCGCAACTAGTTGTAATATTACGTCCGAGTCGCAAGAGGTTGCTTCTTCATCAGCTTCCATCACCGATGCGAACCAGTTGGATCTTGAACATCATTGTCAAGAAGCCAATCCTTGAGGAGCACAAAGGCTTTGGGCGCTTATTCAGGTCTGGCTAAAGAATCGAAATATTTCCACAGGCTTGGAATCACCTTTCTTCTCCAACATTGCAACAAATAAGCAACAGCCGTAGCTCCGCCAACCTCTTTTGAAAAAATGATGTCCCATGAGTCTAATGTCCATGTTGAAAATGTTGCATTGTATGATATTGTGATGGGACCTGCTATGGATACATTACCCAATTGTGCACGCATAGTTGCACCAGGAGAATCATCAGTAGTTTCAGGGACGACTGCGGCTATCACTGTTGTTGCAGCTTGCGAATCACCGACATTGAGGTCAAGGGGAAGATCTAGTCCCACCGCTGCTGAACAAATCGAATGTTTTTATCTTTCCATCGTACCACCTTTGATATGCTATGCATCCGTTTTTACCTTTTTGTCTATACATAGGCCTTCATGCCAATCTCTGCGGTTTCCATCTCTAGCGCTTTAGTTATCAATTTTCTTGTTTCTTTTTTTGGAACTTTGATCCATTTTGTGGCTTTCCTTTCGTGAGAGTTAATTGTGTCAAAGAAACTGATATTTCAAAGGCGTTTGTCTACAACTCACAAGCTAAGCTTCGGTTTGTGTGCCTTTCTATGCAATAATAAGCCATGCTAGGTTTCCATCACCATTAGCTTCAAGTCGCTGCACGTAGCTAGTTATCAAGCACTCAAGGGCTTGCAGTAGTCTGGATTTGTGCGCAGGGCCTAGAAATGGAGATAGGAATCAGATCGTTCCTTCGCAAAGAATTGGAGTCAGTGATTTAGGGGGCCTCGGTAGAATTGTTCTGCCACACCTCCCGAACGGGTTTAGTTTGTATCGTGAACGTATTTGTTTCTTTTGAATTTTCTTATGCGGAAGCTTGCAGGATCCTAGACACGCGACTACAGATCATAGTAACAGATATCATTTTAGCAATCAATATAGCGAGAGACAAGGAAATGCACGAGATAGAGCAACTGTATTATCAGTTTAATTTTTAGAGCGAGATGATCAATGTCTCGCTCGTTGGCGGCCTGACGCATGCTCTTTCGCTGTGTTCTGCTCGTTGGCAGACTTTCATGCACAGAATTATTTCGTTTCTATTCTTTTTCTTTTCTGCTCTACTCATGAATATCTCAAGCGATTAGGGAGAACTATTGACAATATGTTGCGTTTAGGGCATGCAACAAAGAGCATTGAGGTTGGGCTTCTTCTTTTGACAAGCTTGCTTTATCAAGTGCAACTAAATTTACATTTTCTTGCTGATGTTTATAGACTGAAACTTTCTACTGAAAAGCCATACCCTTTGATCTCGTTAGCTTTACTGAGTTGCTGAAGCTCAATGCATTAAAAACAGCCCAATATCAAACAGTTCAACTATTTGAAGCAGTTTTCAAAGCGATGCTCTTCTATGTCTTTTGGGACAATCAGTAAATTGAAATGTAAATAGGTGTTGAAAGTATGATAAAGATATTATCATTTTTCTAAACACTCTAGTCAAGTGAGTTAAAAGAATGCTTAAAACATCCAGCATTCTTAGGAGTGGTCTGTTTGGAAAGCTACCTCCAAAATTGAGTCTTCTTTTCCAATGGCCGTTGAACCTCATGGCGTGGTCATGAGAAGATCATTTTTCAGCTTAAAGGGTAGGCAGTCTGCATTTAATGACTCAAATTTTTCTATTGGGAGGGCCATTACCATGAATAATTCAGAACCCAAACAGCGAGTGGCGGAGGCTACGATTATTTATGGTAATGGCCTGACCAATGGACCATCAACTGACGCAATTGACATTCCATTGATTTTATGGTGCATCTGTTTCTTTACTCACCTCTCTCTCTCTCCCCCTCCACAGGCAGCAGGCCTCTTTCTCTCTTCCTTTGCCCACAGACAGCAGGCCTCTCTCCCGCAGCAGGCTGCGCTCTCTTTCTTTCTATTTGCCCTTAGTCAGCAAGCCTCTCTCTTTGTGCAGAGACATCAAGCCTCTCTCTCTCTCCGCAGACAATCTCTCTCTCTCTCTCTCTCTCTCTCTCTCTCTCTCTCTCTCTCTCTCTCTCTCTCTCTCTCTCTCTCTCTCTCTCTCTCTCTCTCTCTCTCTCTCTCTCTCTCACTCCCCCTCCGCAGATTCTCCTTCCGCAGAGAGCGCACGCTGCCCCCCCCTGGTCCATCCATCTATCTATCTCTCTCTCTCAATAGCAATAGCATGGCTGCTCTCTCTCTCCGCAGACAGCAACAACAAGGCCTCTCTCTCTCCCTCTCTCTCTCTCTCTCTCTCTCTCTCTCTCTCTCTCTCTCTCTCTCCACAGATAGCAACAGGAGGGCCGCTCTCTCTCTCACCCAACAGTTTCAAAATTAAAAAAGTGAACACAATTTTTTGGGGACCTATATTATTCAAAATAATATAGGGCCCAAAAAGGCCATAAAATCAAGCGAATGTCAATTATGTGCCCATAATTTGTTTTTTAATTTTTTTTTTGTGGACTTTTGCTTTCCTAATATCCAAGTCATGTCATTGTCCTCACTTTTAATCAGCCTTTAACTGTTTCACAAAAAAGGGTTTGGAAAAAATAGTAACAGAAGGTGGACTCCGGATGGTGTCAGCCAAAACAGCTGCCATCTCACATTGTTTCGTGAGCCTGGGCACTCTTTGCAGAGTTCAATGCTCTGCAAGAATGTATAGGAAAAACCAGCAAACCCTTTAGTAAATAGGTAAATGTTTCTCATATTGCATGTCACATAGTTTTATATCAGAGATAAACTATAGATAGGCAACCCTGATCAGATTTCACCTAGGAATTGTCTAGATTCTACTTTCTAGCTAGTTTGCAGATTTCTGGTGATTTAAAGCTTTTCAATACAAGTTAAGTGGGGTGTTGACAATAGTATGAAAGAAGTAGGTTATTTTAAAGGAAGGATATTACATTCTTAATTATCAAGCAAATCCTGAGAGGACTGTCATTTGGACTTTATATGGTCTTGCACAAACTTATAGTCTATAAACCGGAAGTGTGGTCTGGGCTTTTGTTTTATGTTTTTGTTGATTAAGGGAGGGATGGTGAAATTTGATTAAGGGAGGTTCTGGAGAGCTGGATGTACTTATTCAAGAATACTGGTATAGTCCTAAGCCCCCAAATTACTTGCCGAAGGTTCAACCATCTGCGAATCCTGTGAAATGAACATGTCTGCTCCTATCATTAAGTGATATCAATGTGAGTGGATTGGGGATTATGTGGACTTCAAAATTGTACAATGTTTGTAACTTTAAAAATCCGCTTTATGTGTAATTTGCCATACCAAAGCAATGTACACTTATAGATAATAATTTGACTCTGTATGTGCATTTACTTGCAAGATATTTTTTGAAATCGCATATGCTTGAAGAAGGCGATACAATTATGAATGAAGTTTATGTTTCAACATTTTGTGAGGTTGGATCTGTAAAAAATGTGGGCCTCAGGGCCACGCACACACACGTATTCACACGAGCCACGTACTGGGATCCCAACCCTAGTCGCCTAGCCACCCGCCAGCCGTCTAACCCCCAAAAGGGCTGGTACCAAGGGATAGAGGATATACAGCATTCTCAACGGCTGATAGGACGTAGGTAGAGACTTCATGAAGTACATCAACTGTTGTGGTGTTGGGACCTGGTGCTCCTGTCCTGATGCAGCGAGTTGAGCGAAGATCGTTATGATCTTTGCAAAATCTGTACATGATTGTTGGGGAAAAGACAATGTTACTCATTACATGGTGCTAATCTATATCATTATCTGGTACTTTTCTCATTCAGGCTTATATTTTTTTCTACTGATGTAACTAATCAAAACTATTGTTTGCAGTACATTCTTCTTCATCATGCAACATATTTTGCAAAGGAATATGAGAGCTTAAGTATCTGGTCATCACAAGGCATGGAAAAATCTTAGTGGCAAGCAAGGGGAGCATTTCATAGAGCAACAAATCATGGAGGACACAATTCAAGAAATAAATATTTAGTTCAACTTTTTAAGTGGTTTTATAGAAGAGCACAATTTAGATATCAAGCTAAAAACTCGCCAAGTATTAGGATATTTCGAAAGGCATTCAAATTCATAACAAAAGAGAAATCCTTGTAATATATCAAAAATCTATTACAGAAAAATATTTAATTATCATCATCATCCTTTTCAAGACTCAGACGGATGATATTGTCAAGAAGGAATAATCTCCTTTCATATGGATCCAAAACTTCTAAATTTTTTCTCTTGCTCATATCAATGTAACCCAAATAAAGGGCCATTGCAGATGATCTTTTCGTAATCTCATTGGGAGTATAACCCAATATCTTAATAGCCAAATCTTTTTTCACAAAAATTATTTTATATGTTCCTCTTGCGTACTTATGGCCTCCTAAACAAACTGATAATGATTTGATGGTCATAATGACAATGGTTGCATATGGATTAAAAGATGAATGATATATACAAATCTCATTATTTTGAAAGTGTTTCAAATAATGAGATAGAGACATATCTTTTCTCCCAGTTGATACACCACGGACGCCTCCATGTCTCATACTAAAGGCATCTATTTCAATAGCATCTTATAAACGAGAAAAGAAAATAAATTTAGAATTATACATAACACTGCAAACTCAATAAAAAAATTGAACAATATCAATACCAATATAATATCTACGTACCAGATCATAATCATCGTAATCAACAACGTTTGCTTTGCTAATGTCATGTCCTCGAATGGCCTCTACATTTTTGGAGGAGATATATCTAGGCAATATGTACAGTATGACCAATTGTTAAACACGTATCTTAAAGGTTTAGGTCCTCGGTACAGTTTTAGGATGACGAAGACCAATGCTGGTCTCCCCCTTTCTAGTTAAGATACAGGTGAATTAGAAAGTAAGGATAAAATGCTAGGTGACAATGTAGGAGGTGGGGCAATTTCAATATTGGATGGAGTTTTTTCAGACCCCATTGTTTATAGATGTAGCATTGTTTTCCCTTCAATTCATGGCTACATTTGATTTCCCTGATTTCAAAAGTCTGCACGATGATATGCTCCAATACATTAGACTGGGGACTCCAATTCTCATGCTGCCATACATAACAAAGTGTCTTTTTTTTTTAGATTTTATTATGTTGAATTTTTCATATGAATTTTGATTTCACATTGACTCTCATTAATTTATTGTTTTCTGATTGCAGTGATCATTGTAGCTTATATGTGTTGTCCTTATACGTCAATGATGAGGGCGTGTGTACTCCAGTTTGTTTAAAGATGAACTCTATTATACACACACACAAAATTGCCAGGAGCCATATCCAGAAAATATTAGAACCCTTTCCAATACCAAATACAAAAGCATCTACGAAGCTAAAAATTGTTGACGCAGAGGTAAAAATTTATAAATATCGGTTCGACGGGCCCTTGTAGTTATTGTTTGGTTTCTTTTTGTAATGTGCGCGCTGATCCGATATTCAAAAAATATTTTTTTGATATCGGTTCGACGCGCCCTTGTTTTCATTGTAGACTTAATTATAACATCCTGCGCGTTGATCTGATATTTCATAATGTTAAAATTTGGATTTTGCAGTCCTCCCAGTAGGTTGATTCTATCAGTTGTGGTTAGTATACCATATGCAATGCCAAACACTTTTTTAATTGGCTTGCACTACAAGATGGACTTTTAAATCTGGAAGAGGTAATCTTTGATTAATAACTTTTCATTGTATTTTTTTTTTCTAATTCAAATAAATATTAATTGATCTTTGATTAATTACATTTAACTATGTTTGTGTTTTTTTAGGTTTAAATGCCCGAAGGTCTCCCCAATGGAGATAATGCACTTCAGGCAGGAGACCATAAAGCTTGTGATTGAAAATTCATATCTAGTTGCAGTGGCCGAGTGTTCTCCACCCAAGCTACTTCCAAGTGGAGAAATGAATTTAGAGATCATAGATAGTTGATACTGATCAAATATTCGTCGACACATGTACAGAAAATTCTAATAGAAAATGATGATCTGATCGATCCTTTGCCACAACCAATCCAAACATGCGACAGTAGTTCACTTAGATTTGTTGCAGCAAAGCTTTGATCAGATCATCATCTGAACATATCCAAATATGCCAAGACAAGGACAATACAGACCAAGGAAATGAAGACCAAAAATACAATCGATATATACGAGACTTCAATAAGGGCAAGCATCAATTCGATATCTGATTGTAGTGGTCACTGGAGTTCAAGTGATTGAAGATCTCCCCAATGGAGATAATGCATTTCTTGCAGGAGACAATGAATCTTGTTATCGAAAACTCATATTATCGAGTTGCAATTACATTGTGTTTTGCACCATGGAAATGGAGATCATAGAAATGAAAGAGCCTCATAGAAAAGGTGGTTCATATATTTTCAAAAATGATGTATACAAAAAATTATATTACATAATACAAATTTTTATAGTTCATAATCTATGGATCTTCAATTTCGATGGATGTTCCAATGTCTTTGCATTTTATATGCTCTTCCTGCCTTATTCTTACCTGCACAAGAGAAATTGTTTTAGTTAATATATTTTATAAAATTGATTCACTTAGAAATAGAAAAAAAAGAATATTTTTATATGGCATAATGTACCTTTACACCATTCAATCGAAATTGATCGTACTGAGGTAGATCGAATTGCAACATGTCTAGTTCTGATCGAATCTGATTGAGACACCAATCTTCCTCGACCTCAACCATTACAAGAATGTTGTCATTTCTTTTCACTGTTATCTGAAGTTGCTCTTGAGGGTTTATACCAAAATCTTGATCAAGTGGCTTCCAAACATTCTTGCATTTAATCCATCTTCTATAATACAACAACAAAGTGAGCATTTGTTTTTCGATGTGATATCTAAATGTCATGGATGAGTAACATACTCTGCACTCAACTTGCTGATTTTGTTTTGTATCCCAACCATCATCCAACAACTCAGCGATTATTTCAGCAATCAAGTCCTTACAAATAAAAATTGTTTTCGTTTCCCAACATTGCATTTGAAAAAAAAAATCAGGTCCTCTTGGTCTCCAATTATGTGTAGCCATTAGTTGAAAATACGAGTACGCAAGCTGAGAACGAAGAAAATGCAGAGATTGCCAGGTAAACCTAAGAATGACAATCCAAAATAAGAGATAGAATGAAGTAAATGAGAGATATACCTATGAATGACAAGAAGTTCCTAAACTACAAGGATTAGTCAACCACAGTTTATGACTATTGATGTCAAATCAACCTCGAGTGATCAATGACAGGCAACATAAGAGTATTCAGGCAGTAACTTTGGTCCAATCACAATTGTTTGTTCTGCCCGACATGATATTTGAAAATTACGAAAATTTGACCGGGAAAGTAAATACAATTTTTGTTTGTCAACCACCATTACAGTTCATCACAGATGGACACCATTCATTGGGACACATAAGCGTTGAAAGCATGCAAAGTCAAAAACAACATCTTGACAAAGGGCCCATTTTGAGTTCTAATATCCCCTAATGGGTATGTTGTTGGTGGTATACCCTTCAGATCTTTGTAATTCCATGCAAAGTAATTTTTGTATTCCACCAATAATGCTCGTAGGCTGTTGAATTGGATGGGCATTAGCTGTTCTCCCACATATACGATCTTCTCTTCTTCAACTAGCGCCTCGGCTAGATTCATGGGTTGTGTACACACAAGTCCATCGAAGAGTTGTTCCGCTGGTTCCTGATTTTGATCAGGTTCTCCTTGTGCTTGCGACATCGTGATTACCACGTCGTCCAAGGTATAGTTCTTGAAGGTTTCTGGCATCTCATGAATTGGTATTCAGGCGTAATTCCTCCTTCAGCATGTTGATCTTAACCTGACTTGTAATCCTTGGATTTTCTGTCATCTTTGAGGATGATGACACTGCATCTAGCTCCAATCAGATTGATTTCAAGGAGTCTAGCACCTTCTTTTTTTCTTTTTTATCAACATAGTGGTAACATCCTTGTCTTCTTTCTTGGGAACCAGTTTTACATTGGCTTTGTGGTAGCTATGGCCTCTTCTAGTAGATCACTCCATCGGATTACCTAGCTGTACCACTGTTCAGCTGATTTTTCTTGTTGATAGGTGCCTTGGGTGGATCTATCTTCGAGACTTTTGCCATGGCCGATCTCTGAAGTGGCTGAGCTGGTACTTTTCTCATTCATTAGCGATCTGGGTCCATATGTTGTAGGACCTACTCATCAGTTAGCTTAGTTTCCTTGTTGTAGGTAAAATCATGTTGCCAAGAAACTAGAGCATTGTCCATAGGGTCTTCAATAGTTTCCATTGACAACCATGCTACATTGATAATATTCACCCCAAAAGTAATTGGTGTGTCTAAGGTATAGCACTTGGGTGAAGATGTGCTGGGTTCTGGATCTGAATCCTGTTGACAAGCATGCCTAGCCATATAGTCAATTGTTGTCGATGCGTCCGTCCATCTCACGATATCCGTTTCAGAGTTGTAATGACCTCCCTTGGCTTGCCTTGGGCAATCAATCGTGTGATCAGTGATGGACGACCCATCATTAGCTTTTGGTGTAATTGGTTTAGGGTTTAGGATCTGGTCAACCCTTACAGTCTCCTCTCTATTTTCAAAGGTAAGTTTTTTGGTTTCCCAGTTGTGAACCACTTGCACAAGGCCTTCCTAGCAAAACGCGGTATGTAGAAGGGAATTCTGGTATGTCGATCACCATGAAAGTGATTACAAACTACATTCCTACTATTTCTAACAGAATGTCGTCAACTACACATTTTGGTTTTACACAGGATTGATCTGCTAATTTGATTGCAAATTTTGTATTTCATCCTCAAATCTTTTAGGCTTGATTGGCAAGGTGATGTTGTGCCCTTCACTTTCCCACGCTGCCCCAATATGTAGGATCTTGCTTGTTCCTTCATAGCCCATATAGTATAAGGGCTCCTTCATGGTTGCTCATGTTTCCAAATTGATCCAATCTGTCAGAATACTTTTAGCTTTTGGCGCCATCTGTGAAAAACTCAGATCCAAAAGATGCTAAAGTTTCATAAAGATCTTGGCCATGGAAGTTATGCACATCTAGATTGAAAAAATGATAGAAATTGTGATGTTAAGCATACTAAACATCAACTAAACATCAAAATCTGATCATAAGCTTCCACAAACAGAAACTTGCTGTCCCTGTCCGTACTTCAGAGCCTACAACCTGCATTTCACACGTGTGAAGCCATAGCAACAAAGAAATCACAATTCTAGTGGCTAGAATGCAAGATATGAACAAAAAAGTGAGAGAGAGAAGATGGATCTTCAAAGAGCATAACATTCATTCAATAGAATGAAAATGAGATGTGTACATACTCGTGGAGATGGCTATTTATAGCAGCCATAGTGCCTCTTGGCCACTTGTCTTATGATAGGCTAAAATTGGGGTCCAATAGGATTCACCCATATACCTAGAAATTTGGTCAAATAGGAATGCACCAAATTATGAGCCAATAGAAGAGCTCCACACTCGACCTCCTCTAATTAATGTGACCTCAAAAGTAGTGTACACATACTTTGGGCCTCTACATACATGTATGAACCTATCTCTAACTTTTATTTGGCCATAGGCCTACAAAATCTCAAGTTAGGAAAATACTACTAGTTGACAATTTTTCACACTCCCTCTTCAACTAGTTTTAGCATAGATTTAGAAAGTACACCAAGACTTGTTCTATGCTTGAAAAATAAGTCCTTTCCCAATGCTTTGGTAAAGATATCAGCCACACATTCCTTTGATGGGACATGTTCAAGCTTGATCTCTTTTGCCAACACTTGTTCTCTCACAAAATGGTAAGCCACCTCGATATGTTTGCTCCTTGCATGGAAAACCGGATTGCTTGCTAGACTTTGGGCTGAAAGGTTGTCACAAAAGATGATTGGACTCTCTGAAAAATCCAGCAAATGAAGCTCCATAATCATCCTCTTGATCCACACCATCTCCTTTGTGCATGATGTCAAAGCTTTGTACTCGGCCTCACTAGAAGAAAGTGATATAGTTGCTTGTTTCTTCGACATCCATGAGATAGCTCCATCACCTATGAAAATAGCATGTGCATTTATGGATTTTCTATCCATAAGGTCTCCTGCAAAATCTGAATCTGAAAAACCAAATAAGTTAGGTGATGAGCCTCTATAAACAATGCCAAAATCTTTTGTTCCCGAGATGTATCTCAAGATCCTCTTTCCTAGTTTCCAATGTTCTATGCTAGGATCTTGCATGAATTGGCTTAATCTACCAACACAATAAGATAAATCAGGTCTTGTGATGGTTAGATATATAAGAGAACCTATTAGCTTCCTATAGAGAGTAATGTCCTCGAAGGATCTTTCATTACCTCTTATAGTTAGCTTTACATGTGATTCCATAGGTGTATCAATAGGATTTGCATCTACCATATGAAATCTATTGAGAATAGAAATAGCATACTTCTCTTGTGAAATAAAAGTGATTTGAGAAGTTCTAATTACTTCTATTCCTAAGATATAGCTCAAAAGACCAAGATCATGCACTTCAAATTCCTTTTTTAGTGCTTTCTTGATATCTTCTATATCTTCCTTGTTCCCTCCACTTAAAATAATGTCATCCACATAAATTAGAAGGATTGTAACATCATTAGCACTAATTCTAAAGTAAAGTGAATGATCATACTCACTCATAGTGAAGTTTTGAGAAAGTAGAAAAGAGTTAAGCCTAGCATACCAACTCCTTGGTGCTTGCTTAAGACCATACAAACTTTTTTGTAGAAAACACACATGATTAGGCTTGCTATGAGAAACATAGCTCTCGGGTTGCTCCATGTAGACTTCCTCTTCAAGATCACCATTCAAGAAAGCATTAGAAATGTCTAATTGCCAAAGATCCCATCCATAAAGAGTTGCAAGGGAAATGATTACTCTTATGCTCACCATCTTTGCCACGGGTGCAAAGGTTTCCTCATAGTCAATGCCATGCTCTTGAGCATAACCTTTAGCCACCAACCTTGCCTTCAACTTGTTGATAGATCCATCTTGATTTGTCTTTACCTTGAAGATCCATTTGCATCCAATTGCACTTTTGCCCTTTGGAAGCTCCACCAATCTCCATGTGTTGTTCTTCATAAGTGCTTCAAACTCAAGATCCATTGCTTGGATCCATTCCTCTTTTTGCCTTGCTTCATCTACACATGAAGGTACATCAAAAGAAGTTAGGAAAGCATAGTTGGATCCATCCACCACTTGCTTACCTTTGCCATCATAAGTGAGCCTTGAGGGTTTCACTTTATGCCTTGGAGTTCTCCTTGGAATTTGACTTGAAGAGGCTTCTTCAACATCCACATCCAATGTGTCATCAACTCCATTGTCATCAAGCACATTAGTTGCAACAACACCATCATCACTTGAAACAACTTTTGGAATGTTACTTTCATCAAAAATGACATCCCTACTTGTGAACACTTTCTTGATTGAAGGAACATAAATCCTATATGCTTTGCTTACTTCACTATAACCAACAAAAATGCCCTTTCTTGAAGATGGATCCTCCTTAGTTCTATCATCAAGAGTAATGTTGAAGTAGCAAATGCATCCAAAAGTTCTTAGAAACTTGACATTAGGCTTCGTACCAAACAAAGCTTCAAAAGGGGTTTTTCCTTCCAATACAACACTTGGCCATCTATTGCATAGGAAATTTGCACACAACAAAGCATCACTCCAAAAAGGTTTAGGAAGATTAGCATTCAATCTCATTGCCTTTGCACTCTCACACAAGGTTCTATTCTTCCTCTCGGCCACTCCATTTTGTTGTGGTGTTCTTGGACATGTGTACTCCCTCTTGATCCCATGCTCATCGCAAAAGGCTTTGAATTTGTTAGAAATGTATTCACCACCATTGTCGCTCCTCAAGCATTTGATTTTGGTTGTAAATTGAGTCTCAATAGCAACTTTGAACTTGACAAACACATCAAACACCTCATCCTTGCTCTTTAGTAGATAAACCCAACAAAATCTACTAAAATCATCAATGAAAGTTACATACATCTTAGCACCTCCATTGCTAATTGTAGTAACACCATGAATATCCGAATGCAAGAGAGAAAAAGGCATCTTAGATCTAGATATAGATCTAGTATATGGCAATCTATGTGATTTAGACAAAGCACATTCTTCACAAACATGATTCAAGCAAGTAAGAGACTTGGGAAGTCCCCTTACTACCTCCTTTTTGGCTATTACCTCCAAGGCCTTGTAGTTGAGATGTCCCATCCTTTTATGCCATACCTCTTGAATTGACATTTGTTCATTTGCCATGCATCCAACTTGGTTAGCAACAACACATGCATCAAGCTTGAACAATTTCCCTTGCCTTTTCCCTTTTGCAATGATACTACACCCCTTTTTGATCAAGCAAGCATCACCATCAAACTCAACTTTGAATCCTTTGTCAAGCATTTGGCTTACACTAAGTAAGTTCTTGGTAATGGATGGAATGAGCAAAACATCTTTCAATTCTATATTCCTATTTGTAGAAAGTGAAATAGGAATTGTGCCAATCCCCTTGATTGCACACTCACCATCATTTGCGGTATAGATTACCTTCCTATCACCATCAAATGCCATTAAAGATGAAAAATACTCTTTATGATATGTCATATGAGAAGTGGCTCCACTATCAATCCACCAAGGATCAATGTCTCCATGATTAGCCAACAAGCAAGATGACATAACAAAAGCATCATTTGAAAGAAGCTCATCCCCACCCTCATCAATAGTTAGATTGGTTTGCTTTTCCCCTTGATCCCTCTTTTTCTTAAAACAATCACTAGCAAAATGCCCTTTGACTCCACAATAGAAACATTTTAGCTTAGATCTATCCTTCTTTTTGCCAAAAGTAGAGTGCTCACCTTGGTCTTGCCCTTTAGACCAATTGCTTTTACCTTTGCCCTTGAACTTGCCTTTAGAGAACATTGCCTCCTCTTCTCCTCCTTGAGATGTAGAAGATGCTCCCACTCTTGCTTGCAACCTGAATTCTTCAGCCAACAAGACCTCTTGCAAGTCTCCAACACTTGGTAAACATTTTTGGATAGCATAACTTTGAACAAGATTAGCATGATCATCCAACAAGCCATTGAGAATCACTTGAACAAGCTCCTCATTATTTATGCCATCATTAATGCATGCTAACTCATCATTCAATGCTTTAACTCTCAAAACAAAAGCATGTCCATTCTCACTCTTCTTTTGCATACAAGAAAAGATTTGCCTTCTTAAAGTCAACACTCTAGAAGTAGACTTGGATTCATAAACCTTCTTCAAGGCTTCCCAAGCTTCACTAGATGATGTGCACTTACCAACCTCTTTGATAAGCTCATTTGTCACATTCATCTTGATCATGTGAAGGGCTTTCTTTGCCCTCTTGTCATACCTCAATTGTTCTTGAGGTGCCAAAGGTCTCTCCTCCACACCTACAACAATATCCATCAACTCATTCATCTCAAGCAAAGACTCCATCCTTACTTTCCAAGTAGAATAGTTGAGGGAGGTAAGCCTATCATTGCTTTCCAACATGTAGCCTCCATTTGTAGCCATGTTGCAATGATTGATCTCTGATCTTTGACTTGTTCCAATGCACTAAGCACTCTCTTGAATCAACAAATGAAACACAAGAAGAAATCACAAAGATTTGGAACCTAAAACCTTACTTTTTCTCTCTTTTCCTCACTTTTTCCTTAATTTTAGCCACTAGTTTTATGATTTCTTGATCAAACCAAGACCAAACCTCAATATACTTGCTTTTCCCTCACTCCTAAGATTGAAATACACTCTTGAATCATTCAGCAAACTGAAAATCAGAGGGTTACATCAATTTTGAAGTTTTTGACATGAAGAAGCAAGAAATTGAATCAAAAAACTATATGCTAGAATGGAAAACTAATAGGATCTTGTTGGATTTTGCATCTCCCTCTTTCCAAAACAATTTTTGTCTCCTTATTCTGATAAGTACAGAGGGAATTCGCCCTACTTCAATTGAAATGCATACAAATGATGTTTTGATCACAAAGATCCAATTTCTACACATAAATCAACAAGATTTTTAGCTAGAAACTTGATTGGAATGCTACAAAAGCAAACTCGCCCACAAATCTCTTCTAAATCTGGCAAAACCTGCACATTTGGCCGCCTAATGCTCTGATACCATGTGAAAAACTCAGATCCAAAAGATGCTAAAGTTTCATAAAGATCTTGGCCATGGAAGTTATGCACATCTAGATTGAAAAAATGATAGAAATTGTGATGTTAAGCATACTAAACATCAACTAAACATCAAAATCTGATCATAAGCTTCCACAAACAGAAACTTGCTGTCCCTGTCCGTACTTCAGAGCCTACAACCTGCATTTCACACGTGTGAAGCCATAGCAACAAAGAAATCACAATTCTAGTGGCTAGAATGCAAGATATGAACAAAAAAGTGAGAGAGAAGAAGATGGATCTTCAAAGAGCATAACATTCATTCAATAGAATGAAAATGAGATGTGTACATACTCGTGGAGATGGCTATTTATAGCAGCCATAGTGCCTCTTGGCCACTTGTCTTATGATAGGCTAAAATTGGGGTCCAATAGGATTCACCCATATACCTAGAAATTTGGTCAAATAGGAATGCACCAAATTAAGCCATTAAGAATGACTTTTACTAGCTCATCTTGATTGATTGTGACACCAACACAAGCAAGCTCCCTATGAAGATCTTAAACTCTCAATACATAGTTTGAAGCACTCTCCTCACTTCTTTGTGAACTTTGAAAGATCTGATTTCTAAGAGTGAGAATTCTAGAAGTATTTTTAGCTTCATAGATTGACTTGAGTGCATCCCAAGCTTCTTTAGCAGATGTGCAAGAACCAATCTCTCTTAAAATCTCATTAGAGACATTCATTTTTATGAAGTGAAGAGCCATTCTAGCTCTCTTCGACTTAAATTTTGGCACTTCAAGTTGTGCTTGAGGTTCCTCCTCAGTTCCTAGAATAGTGTCCATTACATCCTGGAGTATAAGAATAGACTCCATCCTAACCTTCCAGATTGAATAATTGGAGGTGTTCAATCTTTCACTAGCTTCTAAGAGATAACCTCCCATAGATGCCATTTATGTGAATATTCCTTGTAAATAGATAAAAAATGTATGTTGCTTTCTTTTTCACTATTTGACTCACAAAGAGGGTGTACTACCAATTCCTATGCAAAATCTTGCAACAAAATTTGAGATAGATCTCAATGCAATACAAACTAGATCAACCTTTCAAATAAATTGAGTATAGGCAAATTTTGGTTATACCTTCCTTTGGCACATGTGGAATGCTCAAAAGAGAACAATATTGACTCAAATACAATTAGTTTGTATGAAACAATATGTCAAATAAGCCAAAATTTTGACTAGATCTCGAGTTTGGTACATTAGTATACACAGCACATGAATTTTGAATCAAGCAAACAATATGGTCAAATCAAAAGGTGTCCACTCGGGTTTTGGGTCTCTCCCTATCCCTCTTTAAGAGCTATAACTCTTGCTTGGCTCATCAGAATGATTTGAAACCAATTGCAATGGAAACTAGATGTTTCTAACTTTCCAACAAGCTATAATGTCACTATCTTTGGATCTAACATCAAGGAGATAAAGTGGAATTCTATGCTCTTTGATCCAAAAACTATTCAATGATAGATAGTAAAAAATGGAAAACAGCTTGCTAGCTTGGATTGATACAAAAATTTTCATACATCAGATAACAATAGCATTCAAAACTTTGTTTAGCTCTAATACCATGTCAAAAATTACAACATGTTCACACGTGTGAGGAACCACCAAAACTGTGTGAAGGATCTTTACATGTGAAAAATTGCCTACATTGGCAAATCTAGCCATGTAGAATATTGTACATTTTGTCAATATTGTTTGTTGGTTACTTGAATGGCCAAAGTGCCACTTGTACATACACACCTAAAGTAGGTTACCACGAGTCAAGAGGAGTGGTTGTGTCTATTTGGTAGTGATTCCTACTTTGTAGGATCTAGACCATGATTTATGATGAGATTTGTACCTACCATGCACCTACCAAGCATGACTCTTGGATCTAGACTAGGGTTTTCACATTAGGACAAGAAAGTGGAGTCTACTTCTTTATTAAAAAAAAAAACTTTTTGGAGCCTCAAGGAGAAACTCGAGTTTCCTCTCATTGTATGGTGATTACTCTATTTTTCCAATGAAACCCAGCTTTGGCACTTTGTAAACACTGTCTACAGGCCGTACTACAGCCTTATTTCCACACGTGTGGAGTTGGATTAGACTATTTGATCAATGCTTTGATTGTCTCTACTTGTTTCCTATCAAGCTGCTAAACTAGATCTTGTTTTCTGATGACTAGTTTCTGATAGATTGTTTAACAAGCATACAATCACCTTGTGGATCATTCAAAGATTCATTTATGGTCCTTAGTACTGTACTTTTCACATTACAAACTTTTGTGTTAGCACATAGACTACATGTAGAGAAATTCACAATCTACCTCAAGAATCTAAGGCTAGATCACAGTCTAGATGTTATTGATCAAAGCAAGATTATTTCCACACGTGTGGAAAAAGTACAAAAGAAATGAATGTATGAAAAATACTTCAAACTCGGGTTAGAGAGAGAATAACAATACAAGCAAAATATTACAAGATCCAATTTGACATTATGATAACATCTATGCTTGATTCTTCATTAACATTGTGAGAGAACCCACATTACATATATAGGAGAGGATGTAGCTCGTGCTAGTACTAGCATGCAACCATATTTCTCCACCTCTAAAAGTGTATCCATCAAAATATTGACACCTATCACTATGCATGCATAATTATCCACCTATTTTTACCTACTTTCTACATACAATGACAGTTTCTCAACTACACATGTACAAATCTACTTGCATGTGTCCATTACAACTTTTGCGTGCCTTGCATGTCACATTTGAAAATAATGCATATCTACTAGTATCTCGAGTTTCTACAAGGCCATTTTTGGCATTTGCAAGTTGTAACACTACATGCATGTTGTAAATCTTCATCAACCCCAAAAGTCAAAATAGATTGCCTTTTGATTTTCAGCAGAAAGACCACCTATAATTGATTGATGTTACCATAAACATTGACTCGTAATTATTATCTATTTTACAATTGCTTAGGTATACACACACAGTAAAAATTTTCTATATTGATGTTGAGGGCATTACACTGTACATAAATAAATTAGCCGAAAATAGTTGCGAGGATCGTGGCATTCTGTGTGCCCATGGCCCAATGAGCATTTGTAAATAAATAATTATGGACATAAACTTGACTTTGGGCCATGTAATTAAAAATAATATCAGAAGGCCAAAGTTAAGCTTAAATTTTAGTTTCTAAGTTTGTAAAGTAGTCAAAGGTCAAATAGTGGTAGGTGGGGTGTGCTTCTTCCTACACCATAGATCAGTTTGTGTTTCTTGTGGATGGTGTGGATTACATCCCATCCTTTGCAAGTAGCCAATAGGAAGCAAGGGACAAGGGCCATCCCAAAGATAAAAAGGCACAATTTGTAACCATGTTTTATGCTTAATGAGGAGGAGAATACTCTACCATATTGTAGAGCAAGCATCCTCATTTGCTATTCAATCATTGCTAATGCTATTGTGTGCTTTTCGCTATTTTTCATTAGGGCCCACTCCCATCCGACAATCAAACTCGAATTTGAAGGCACAACCTCCACCGTCGATCTTCAAATAAGGCAAATCCGACGACTTGTGCAAATGTGTGCAGGCTAGATTAGATGACTGAAGTGAACACTTTGAGATGCTACACTACATACTCACTCTCACTCGACCTCTCCTTCCTCTCTTCACGGATATGGCAATGCTGAGATTACTAGTAATTTCTTTCTCATTTCTCAACCAAATCCATGGATTTTTGGTGCAAAATAAGCACCCTCTGATCACACAATCAGTGATGCTAAGCTGGCTTGAGTTCGATTAGGTTTTTTAAAAAATTTACTCCTGTTGATTTTTTAGCTCTTTTCGGCTGAAATTGTTGAGCTTTATCTCTCCTTTGGGGCTAAGCCAAGTGCACAGATTCCTAACTAACCTCTTAACGACCTCTCTGAGGAACATTTTGATGCATTCCATGCAAAGAATGGTTGCAAAATGAGTGCACATGATCAATTCTTGCTCAGCATTTTCTTACTTTCCAGGCTATGGTGTTTTCGAAAATTCAAGCAGATTTTATCTTCCTTCCAGTCTAGGCTAGTTGCCTCAGCTCTCCCGAACCTAGTCCACTTGCTATTGATTCAGCCACTCAATAGCTTTGATACCACTAATAGCAAGATCTTGTTAATCAAAGTGGCAAAATACTAAGAAATCAAACACCACAAAGCATGGAGGATTAGCACTTAGCACCACTAAACTCTCCAAAATATCACTAAACTTGATTACAATAAACTAATACCAAATTGGATATACATTGGCATGATTAGATCAATGCTCATCATGCCAAGATATCACTTGTTCAACGAGTTCAACTGTAACGATAAACTTAGTTTCAAACTAAGTAATTGTAGTTAACTAGAGTTTTACTCACACCCATGCATCAAAGATGTGGACTGGAATTGCAAAAGAAAACCAAAACATGCAAAAAATATCCAAGCTACTTAAAAAGTATTTCCACACACATCGCACCCCACAAGATCTTGAAAAGAATAGGAGAATTTATCATAGATAGAAGCAATTGGGAGCAAACTGGTAGAAATCACTTGCACTTCACCTTCATGTACATAAGACTTGACTTCCACCATCTCTAGCTGACATGACAAGAATTACAAGCGAGTTGCATCCACTACAACTCCAAGTGATTTGTGGAAAGAGAATAACCGACCTCTGAATAGGTGGGCAAGATCACCCTTTTGAAAGTTTCTAGTTTTGGATTCCCAACAAAAGTTATATCTAGTGCAAGTTGGATTGATTGGGGTTTTCGATTGACGGGTTTGATACCACACTAAATTCAAAGCACAAAATAAGCATTCAAGCCATGAAAAGAGATGGAGAGAGAACATCATGGCGTCCATTATAGAGAATGTGCACAATACGAAGTGAGAGAAACGCTTTTTGGTATTATGAACCCGTGAAGGTGAGAAAAATGAGAGGAAGTGTGCAACGACCCTCTCCAAGTGTCAACTTGGTCCATGGTCCTTAGTCCTTTCCACTCATAAGGGACCGAACCAATTTGATTAGCACATTTTGTGGGTATGATAAATAGCTAATTACTTGAGTACATTGCGAGTCCACTAAGAGGATAAGATAAGATAAATAGTTTACTTACAGTACAATGCAATTATGCAAGTACATGTGGTTATCTAGCAGATCTGGTTGACTAGTTGACTAGTAGTTGTAATAACCCTAGTTAACTGCTGATGTCACCCGCATCCCATCTTCAACAATCAGAACATAGTTCACGGAATGCTATGCCTAATAGAGGACTCATAGATCTTTCCAGTGGCACTATTCCATTCCCAAAAACGCAAAAGAACCTCTGCACAATTTCCTCCAGTGAGCCTGGTAATCTGATGCTTTCTGATAGTTGTGACATAGTAGAGGTTGAGGGTAGAGATTGATTGGGCTCCAATTATCAAAAAAGCATCCAAGCTTTCCGACTGAACACAATTCCTTTCTGAACTTTCAAAGCTATACTTGCAAAACAAGTGCTTCAAATTTGCATTCAAGCAAACTTCTTACCACCACTTACTTGCATCAATGCCATGAAAGAGAGCAAACAGATAATGAAGCAAGATAATAGAGATCGGCCCAGCCGGTAAACTACTAAAAGTTTAGTTACACAAATGCAGTTTAAGTTCTTGCCAGAATTACTGAGATCCAACCTCACAACACTTTCAAACATAAACTTCATTCATAATTGTATCGCCTTCTTCAAGTAGATGCGATTTCAAAAAATATCCTGCAAGTAAATGCACATACAGAGTCAAATTATTATCTATAAGTGTACATTGCTTTGGTCTGGCAAAGTACACATCAAGCGGATTATTAAAGTCACAAACATTGTACAATTTTGAAGTTCACATAATTCCCAAATCCACTCACTTCGATTGCACTTATTGATCGGAGCAGACATGTTCAATTCACAGGACTCGCAGATGGTTGAACCCTCAGCAAGTAGTTCGGGGGCTTAGGAATATACCAGTATTCTTGAATAAGTACATCCAGCTCTCCAGAACCTGCCACAGGGTGGGGACAGCAAAATTTCACTATTCATCCCTTCTCCTCCCTTAATAAACAGCAAAATTTCACTATTCATCCCTTCTCCTCCCTTAATAAACAACAACGTAAAACAAGTGCCCAAACAACATTTCCAGTTTACAGATATAAGTTTGTGCAAGATCATATGAAGACCAAATCGTATGATCTGTCGTGGATGATTTGTCATCAGCCTTGGGTGCAATATGTTTCACCGCCCATGTTCTCTATTCTCATGTGGTGACCCAGTTTTGGCAATTAGTTAATGGTTTTACTCTTTAACTGTTAGATTCTAAGTCTTTCTGCTTACCGAAGTGCACAACAAACTCTTAAGAGATATGTAATGTTTTGTGTACTAAAATTGCTTTTATGGCACTAAGGCTTTTTTGTTACTTAATCTTTGGCATATGGATATGCCTAGCCTTTACTTTTTAAAGTGATATCTGAACGACATAGTCTATACAAAGACCATTTGTAATTTAATACTGAGGTAATGCTTATGTAAGGCATTATGGCTTCTTTTATTTCTCTGTAAACTAGAATGGCAGAGCAAATGTGTACTTCCCTGGGAATCCATACTGCTTTGCATATTTGTATTGAATGCTATGTATCGGCTGTGCTTTGATCATTATAGATTTCTATTGTTCTTTCTCACACCATCATTCTATAATGAGAATGTTCAGTAATGTTTTCCATGGCGACTTGGCCTAGTTCTTGTGTTTTGAATCTGAACAAAATTTTAAGTGACATATACAAAGACTTAGATCATTTTTCTAGTATTTGATTCTAACTCTTAGTGCCTACGTTCAGAATTGACTTAATGGGAAATCAGTTTGTATGTTTTCTTTGACTGTTGAGGGTCTAAATGATAAATGAGCACCATGCTAGATGGTGAGTCTCTAACCTCTACACTCTGATGCCATTCTTGTTGTTTCAAGGACAAATATTGTTGCCATGTATGATCTTAATTCCTAGTATGGACTCCTAACTTGAGTCTGAACTTCATTGTTGAATATTCAATCTTTCTCCTGGGTGTTTTGTCTTCTTTGCAAGGTTGTACTGTCAGCCCCTTGTGTGGAAACATCTGTTGATTATACAGAGTTTTACTCCTAACTTGAGTCTAGACTTCATTGTTGAATATTCAATCTTTCTCCTGGGTGTTTTGTGCAAGATCATATGAAGACCAAATCGTATGATCTGTCGTGGATGATTTGTCATCAGCCTTGGGTGCAATATGTTTCACCGCCCATGTTCTCTATTCTCATGTGGTGACCCAGTTTTGGCAATTAGTTAATGGTTTTACTCTTTAACTGTTAGATTCTAAGTCTTTCTGCTTACCGAAGTGCACAACAAACTCTTAAGAGATATGTAATGTTTTGTGTACTAAAATTGCTTTTATGGCACTAAGGCTTTTTTGTTACTTAATCTTTGGCATATGGATATGCCTAGCCTTTACTTTTTAAAGTGATATCTGAACGACATAGTCTATACAAAGACCATTTGTAATTTAATACTGAGGTAATGCTTATGTAAGGCATTATGGCTTCTTTTATTTCTCTGTAAACTAGAATGGCAGAGCAAATGTGTACTTCCCTGGGAATCCATACTGCTTTGCATATTTGTATTGAATGCTATGTATCGGCTGTGCTTTGATCATTATAGATTTCTATTGTTCTTTCTCACACCATCATTCTATAATGAGAATGTTCAGTAATGTTTTCCATGGCGACTTGGCCTAGTTCTTGTGTTTTGAATCTGAACAAAATTTTAAGTGACATATACAAAGACTTAGATCATTTTTCTAGTATTTGATTCTAACTCTTAGTGCCTACGTTCAGAATTGACTTAATGGGAAATCAGTTTGTATGTTTTCTTTGACTGTTGAGGGTCTAAATGATAAATGAGCACCATGCTAGATGGTGAGTCTCTAACCTCTACACTCTGATGCCATTCTTGTTGTTTCAAGGACAAATATTGTTGCCATGTATGATCTTAATTCCTAGTATGGACTCCTAACTTGAGTCTGAACTTCATTGTTGAATATTCAATCTTTCTCCTGGGTGTTTTGTCTTCTTTGCAAGGTTGTACTGGTAGCCCCTTGTGTAGAAACATCTGTTGATGACTAGTTTGCAATCACTTCTCCTCTCCACTCCATTCATTCTTGGTTATTCTCTATTTTGCACTAATAATGACAGTATTAGCCTTTTTATTGCTCCCCAATAGGAACAATACTCGTTTATACTACAAATATCAATCATTTTGATGTTGGTGTGCTGTGACATATACCAATTTTGGCACCGTTGTCGGGGAGCAATGCCAAATAGGATGTTCTGTCATTGCTTTGATTCTTGTTTATATTTTTCAGATTCACAGGTTACTGTTCCGGTTCTTCAAGTATTTCAGAAGGGGAAGAGTGAAATCTGAGTTTCGACCACCCTGACTTGTCATTTCACTTTTGATTTTCTATTTTCAATTTTTAGTAGAGTTCTTAAAGTTGTTTACAATTTGTAAAATGTGTTTAGTTCTTGTTATGTACGGTTTGAAGATTCTGTTGTTATGTCCAATAATCTCTTGGTTTTTCATAAGCAAATTTTGATTCATGCTTTTCCAAGAGACGGTTCTATTCTATTTTGTTTTGGTTCTCTATTTACAAGATCTTCAAGCTAAAATAAAAGCATGTTCTAAGGCTTTGGTGCTGTCCAAGATGTGCTGATGTTGTCTAAAGACTGTTGCTGACAAATGCTGATCTTTCTATGTTCTGTTCATAGTTAACGACTTGTTGGTGATCCTGTCCAAAATCACATTATTTAAATGATGCAAAGCCATGTTTTTAAAGCTGATTCTCTGTTCTGCATATGCTCATAACTATGTCAAATGGTGCTGAATTTTGGAAGTATTATATGCTGAAGTTGCGAACAACAGGAGAAGGTTGAGCGATGCGAAACGAATATGTTTGAGACACCTAAAAGTCGAATACTTTCGACACCTCACACTCCAAAGGACTGAGAAGATCAAAATCATATCCAAACTCCATCCGAATTTATTCATGTTTGTTTCGCCTCCGATTCTCATCAATGGTTTTCAAGTAATTTTTCCTCAACAATGGTAACAGAGCCACCACGATAGGCTCATATCTAATACCTGATATAGCTAAAGAGCTATCAGATCTAGGAGACAAGCATTCAGAACAAAAAACCAGAAAGAACAGCTGAAGCACACAATCTATAGCAATGGATTCAATAAGCAGTATACAATCAAAGATCTGTACAATCCTTGAGTCATCAGGGTCAAACTTCCTGGCATGGAAGATAAAGACCTCTCTCATATTGAAGAGGGAAGGGCTATGGCCCTGGGTAGATAGCACCAAAGAGATGCCTACAACTACAGGCAAAGAGCTACATGAATGTAGAGAGAAGAACGACAAGACATTAGCCTTGTTGTCCTCATCCATCAAGGATAGCCTAATGCTTGACCTTGCGACACTCTCTAGTGCAAGAGAGATGTGAGCTACATTGCTTACCGGATTTAAGATGAAATCACTCAGCCAGATAATGCTTCTCGAAAATCAACTGACAAATCTGCGATGGGATGGTAGAGACCTTATCTTCTTTATCAGAAAGATAAAGGCTTTGTTTCTTTCATTACACAATGCCGGAACAGAAAATGCAGTATCAACAGAGAACCAAATCACCTATCTGTTAAGAGCTTCACGAAGATCCTTCCAGACAACCCAAATATTGCTAGCAAAGGATCCAGCTATGACACTCGAAAAGGTAGTGATCGAGATTCGAGAAGAAGTCAAAGCTCGTGAGCACCTTGATCTCAAGAACGCTTATGATCAAGCTCTCTACGACAACAAGGAGAAGCCAAACAAATAGTTCAAGCCTAAGAGGGAGTCAACCAAGATCGAGACCAGCAAGTAGAGAGAGCCAACAAAGGCGGTTGGAAGAATAAAGGAAAGCCCAAACAGTAGAATGGCGACAATAAAACATGTGTGAGATGCAGACACAAAGGACATACTATCGATTTGTACTAGCTCAATCCAAAGATTGAGTATATCCATTGTCACAAAAAGGGTCATGTGCTGCAAAACTTTGTCTTTTTCGATTTCGTTTTCATTTTCGTATTCGCGAACGATTTTGTGTCCTTGAATTTTCTTTTGCACGGAAGCTTCAAGGAACCTAGACACGCGACTGCACATCACAGAGCACACTCTATTCTAGCAATCAAGACAGATGACGCAAGACAAGGAGATGCACAAAAATAGAGCAACTATATTATAAAATCAATTTTTAGAGCGAGATCGTCAATGTCTCACTCGTTGGCATAATGACACTTTGCTCTTTCGCTGTGTTTTGCTCGTTGACAGACTTTCATGCATAGCTAGTATTTTTCTTTTCTGCTCTACTCGCTACGTCTCTCTCTCTCTCTCTCTCTCTCTCTCTCTCTCTCTCTCTCTCTCTCTCTCTCTCTCTCTCTCTCTCTCTCTCTCTCTCTCTCTCTCTCTCTCTCTCTCTCTCTCTCTCTCTCTCTCTCTCTCTCTCTCTCTCTCTCTTACAGAAATTCTATCTATTCTTCTTATATTTATGATTCAAAAAGGATAGTATATATCTCCAATGTGTGGAGTTTACAAGATAGCTAAACGCAGAATCACAAGACTAGTTAACGCTAATCAACTAATTAGTTACTCTCCGTCGTTGTCACTCGTTTCGGCTGGGCATGAAGTCTACGACTCCAAACCTGTTGAGCTGCTAGCTGGCAGCACAAAATATCCCTTCGTTTATTTTGTTTTGCGGTCCTGAAGGTATGTTTACGATTCGCGAATCGTTCTTCCTTCGAGTCAAAGAACATTGACCTTTGCGAATCGTTCGACCTTCGATTCGTGTTCGTGTTGAGGCAAAGTTACAGAAGTTCACCATTTATGACACTCCTCTTGAACCTTGCAGCTTTGCACATTTAATCCAATTGACTTTCTTTGTTTGGCAAAGAGTGGCTTGTCGAGCGACTTCATGAGCAGACCTGCAATCATGTCTTCTGATTTTATATACTGGACCTAGAGCTCTCCTTTTGAGATTAAATCTCGAATGTGATGGTACTTTAGAGGTATGTATTTTGTTTTTAAATGGAAGATAGGATCCTGGGACAGATAGATGGCACTTTGAGAGTCCATCATCATCGTGCATGGCCCTTCTTGTGGTATCCCAATTGCCTCCAGCATCATCTACAGCCAACTACTTCATTCGCCACCTTTGAAACTACGACATATTCAGCTTCGCAAGAGGATTGAGCCACCAAGGTTTGCTTTTTGCATATCCAGCTAATTGCAGCTTCACACGCTATGCTACATCCTCCAGTTATGGACTTGTTGTCATCTTTGCAGCTCACCCAGCTTGCATCACTGTAGTGGTGCAGCTCGAATCCTTTTTCTGCGTTTTCAACTCTATAGGTTAATCCCATGTTTTGGGTACCCTTCAAATACTGTAGGATTCATTTTGCCATTTGCCAATGTGCCAGGCCAGGATTGGAAGATAATTGGCTCAAGGCACAAACATAGAAAGCTAGATCGGGTCTGGGACAAATTGTGAGGTACATCAGACTACCGATTAAGTTTTGATAGGGTATACCTGCCATCTTCCATTTTTGGGCAATCCCTCTTCGTGAGCTTGGCTCCAGCTATCATTGGTGTGGCCTTTTCTTTGCATCCCATCATGTGGTACTGCTTGAGCACCTTTCTGGCATATTCTGACTGACTCAAGTGCATTTCGTCCTTTGTTCGATCTCTTCTGATCTCCAGCCCGAGGCATTTTGTTGCTTCTCCAAGATCTGTGATTTCATAACTTTGAGAAATCTAACTCTTCGTGTCTTTGATCAGCATCAAGGAATTTCCTATCATTAGGGAATCATCCACAAAGATTGTCAGTATCACAAAATCTTTTCCTACTCTTTTTATGTAGACATTACAATCTAGTTGTGCAGGATTGAAGTCTAGAGACTTCAAAAGACCATCGAGCTTCTTGTACCAAGCTCGTGATGCATGTTTTAGACCATAGATGCATCTTTGCAACCGACAGACATATTGTCGATTGTCGGGATCTTCAAAACCTTCAGGCTGCTTCATGAAAAAATTTTCCTTTAGATCTTCGTGGAGAAAGGCTTTTTTCTTTCGGCCGATTATCCCATTCATATAACTTGTGATGCAAATGATGAACGACTAATCAACTAGGCTATGCTACATATTTCAGAGTGGATTCATCCACATTACAAAAGAGGATGGCAACTTAATATCTTTTGGTATTCTCATAAGGTAGGATGATTTTGGATCTAGATAGTGAAGTATTTGCTCATCACTCGGACCTTCATCAATCATCATCATCAAGATGCCTTCATCCGTAATTGATTAATTGATGAACTTGGTAGCCATTATGTCTGAATGAGCTCTGCATCAACTTAAGAAACATAAAGAGCATCCATAATTGGTTGATCTATACTTCTAGATGTGATCGTTATTGGAATTTTGAAATCGGACTGTAATTCATTGATTATTGCATCGATTAGCATCTACACAATCAATGGTCGCTAATACGTGTCCCCAATCAATGTTATCAATAGATTGTGTGTAATGCCCTTGTATTTTTGGAGAAACATTGGTCTCTTCATATGTGGTGGAGGAACATTCATCTTCCTCTTGTACTGGTTTTGTTTTACCAATGGAGTAATGTACTGATATTCTTTGATCTCCATTTCCAAAAATAATTTGTTGTTTTTTTTCCAATATTGGATTACTTCGGCATTTGTTAAACAAAAACTTGTAGGCGGACTTGTCTTGTAGGAGATCTAATACCACACAATCAACTGTAAACTTAAGACTAGAAATCTTAATGGAAAAGCGGTTGACGTGTCCATATTGCTTGGTTGAAGTTTGGTCATCTAAATTCAGCCTATATATTGGTATAACAATAGGCCCAACATCCCATTGCTTAGCAAGTCTATGGACCAAGTGATTAAAATTCTTTTAATCAATCCTTTTTGACATTGACCGCAAAGACATTTAAATCGTTCAATATAATCTCTTACTTTTTCTTTTTCTTTCACTTTGATTTGGCTTATTCGCACAAAATGACTATCTGATAATCTATCAAATTTGAATTGTTCTATGAAAGCTTCTTTCAAGACTTTCCAATCATTATGTTTATCTCGGTCAAGGTTAAAAAACCAATCTCGAGTGTCACCTAGGTCATAGAGAAGAGTTGAGCCATGCTTTCATGTGAAGAATCTCCATATACTTCACAGGCATTCTCAAAGTTCTGAATAAACCGATGAGGATCCATTCTACCATCAAATTTGGTTAAATCCAATTTGGGAGTCCTTCGTTCAAACGCAGGTGATCTTTGTCTAGGAGATAATCTAATAGGCCCATCATCATATCTTCCTGCATATTGATTACCTCTACTTCTTGGATCATATATGATAGATCTTAATTGTGGTCTTGGCCGCTGACTTGATTCAGGATGTTTATTTAGATGGTATGGATCAGGAAGATATCGTTCTTCTAAATTGTCACTATCCATGGTAAGTATAAAGTAGTATGCTAAATAGAGTGGTGGTGGGTAAAAAGGTGTGGTAAAAAAAACTTAAAATATCACTCTATCTTCATTACTCTCCCTTGGACATGCCTCCCTGCCTCCACGTGCGTTGATGACTCATCCTCTCTCTTCAAGATTCCTCATGCAGTGTTGCAAATTGAAGGGCAAAATGCCCGTTCCAGGCCTTTTGCCCTTCAAATGAGGGGCATTTCATGCACCCTTTAAATATGAAAGGAAATAAATGGGCATTCCTTCGGTTTTAAGAAAAACCTATTTTGTTGAAGGGTAGAGTTGCCCTTCAATCTACAACATTGTCCCTATGTCTCCATGACTCATCATCTTTTCTAATGTGCAGGTAGGTACCTTGGCTTCGCATAATAATTTTGCACAAACAAGCTACATACATATGCGCTATTTCTATGGCTACACTTATGTGTTGTCAAAGTTCAAACACAATATCTGTCTTTGTGTCAGTGTGTGTGTGGGTGTGTGTGTGCGTGGGTGCGCTGGTGTAGCGTAGACATCCCAAAGGGAGCCGGGAACCACGACTTAGCTTCCCAGCTTTCAACCTCACCGTCTGAACCCAATTGACATACAAGCAGCCAACTCGCCAACAACGATCAGACATGACCAACTTGAAGTTTGGAAAACCAACATTGAGATCCAACCTGGAAGTAGTTCGATTCCAGCGACTATCTCCCGTAGTTATTTGGCCATTAGTACTACTGTCATTTTGAAGTTCCATAAATGTTAATTCGAACCATCCAGTTTCTCTACCATGCAATCCATTTGGAATTTTTAGATGAGTATATGCAAATAGTAGAATGCCAGAGACCGGGGGTCCCGATGTGGGTGACTTCCCTCCAAGCAAGCCGCCCGACATACATCAAACTTAACTAACTCAAAGCTTTGTTACAAATAAGTAATATCCATTCCAAGCAAGTCGTCTGACTTAACCATCTCAAAGCTTCGTCAAGAGTGCTGGAAGCCAACTTGGCGCCATGCCAGGCTGGACAACCATAAACAAGTAGCTTCCACCCAAGAAAACGAAAGAAAAGGATTCGAGCTGCACCACTATAGTGATGCAAGTTGGGCAAGCTGCAAAGATGACAACAAGTCCATAACTGGAGGATGTACAATAGCGTGCGGAGCAGCAATCAGCTGGATATGCAAAACGCAAACCTTGGTAGCTCAATCTTCTTGCGAAGGTGAATACATCGCAGCTTCAAAGGTGGCAAACGAGGTAGTGTGGTTGCAGATGATGTTGGAGGCAATTGGGATACCACAAGAAGGACCATGCACGATGATGATGGACTCTCAGAGTGTGTCATTTATCTATCCCAGGATCCTATCTTCCATTCAAAGCCATCACATTCGAGATTTCATCTCAAAAGGAGAGCTCCAGGTCCAGTACATAAAGTCTGAAGACATGATTGCAGATCTGCTCACGAAGCCATTTGACAAGCCACTCTTCGCAAAGCAAAGAAAGACGATTGGATTAAATATGCAAAGCTACAAGGTTCAAGAGAGAGTGTCAGAAATGGTGAACTCTTACAAATTTGCCGCGACGCGAAGCGAAGGTCGAATGGCAAACAATGCGCGAAAGTCAACGTACCTCGAAAACCTTGAGACACAAAGCATGCCTCCAGGACCAAAAAGGCATGACATGACACGAAACAAAAATAAACGAAAGAAAATCTTTGGCGCTACCAGCTATTTACCTACTGTAAAAATGATGTGAACTGCATACAAAAATTCGTAAAAAAAACGATTGATCAAGCTGTAGTTGTAGAGAGTTCCCTCAAAAAAACTATTGATCAAGCTGCAGTTGTAGAGAGTTCCCTTAGAGACACTATTGATTAAGCTGCAGTTGTAGTGCGTTCCCTCCAAAAAGCAAGCCCATAACCCCATCGTTCTGGAGGATCGGCCCCAGTTGCCTCTGGATACACCCACATTGGCTTCTGCCCTCCATTGTCTTCGACTACCTGCTTGGTAGAGATGCTGCAAAATGCTTCACTAGCTTCCATTTATCCAATTACTTTCTGCGCTAATTTTATTAGATTGAATCAACTGCGACTCAACTGCATTGTCCTTTTCATTGAGTTATTGCTTGTCAGCAGAGCTGCATATAATACGTATTTTATAGTAAAATACAATATAATTAACGTATTATGTGAATATGTATAATACAACATATTATACAACTTTGATTACTATATTTTAATATTTAATAGTTTTATTCAAGAACAAAAATGAGATTATTTTATCTTAGTGTTCATCCTTTCAAACATTAACACAATAATAAAATTCTGAAGGAAACTTGTGGATCGCACATGAAATATTTGATAAAAACTTGTCAGTCGTCAAAAGGGAAAGGTAGGGCTATATATTATTTCGAACTAGCACTACGTATTTTTGAGCCAAAAACGTATTATACACATATTTTATGGCACCATATTATACGCTTGTATGCAACTACGCTTGTCAGGCAGCCCCGTAGCTCCTTCAGCCTTCACGTAAGCTGAAAATTCTGAGTTCACAAAAGCTGCATGCTGAAATGATTGCAATGACGATCTTCCCCCGCCAAGCACTTCACACGCTGCTCTTGAATATCCAGCCCAAGTGCCTGCTGCCATCAATGCCGCAACTAGTTGTAATATTACGTCCGAGTCGCAAGAGGTTGCTTCTTCATCAGCTTCCATCACCGATGCGAACTAATTAGATCTTGAACATCATTGTCAAGAAGCCAATCCTTGAGGAGCACAAAGGCTTTGGGCGCTTATTCAGGTCTGGCTAAAGAATCGAAATATTTCCACAGGCTTGGAATCACCTTTCTCCTCCAACATTGCAACAAATAAGCAGCAGCCGTAGCTCCGCCAACCTCTTTTGAAAAAATGATGTCCCATGAGTCTAATGTCCATGTTGAAAATGCTGCATTGTATGATATTGTGATGGGACCTGCTATGGATACATTATCCAATTGTGCACGCATAGTTGCACCAGGAGAATCATCAGTAGTTTCAGGGACGACTGCGGCTGTCACTGCTATTGCAGCTTGCGAATCACCGACAACGAGGTCAAGGGGAAGATCTAGTCCCACCGCTGCTGAACAAATCGAAAGTTTTTCTCTTTCCATCGTACCACCTTTGATATGCTATGCATCCATTTTTACCTTTTTGTCTATACATAGGCCTTCATGCCAATCTTTGCGGTTTCCTTCTCTAGCGCTTTACTTATCAATTTTCTTGTTTCTTTTTTTGGAACTTTGATCCATTTTGTGGCTTTCCTTTCATGAGAGTTAATTGTGTCAAAGAAACTGATATTTTAAAGGCGTTTGTCTACAACTCACAAGCTAAGCTTCGGTTTGTGTGCCTTTCTATGCAATAATAAGCCATGCTAGGTTTTCATCACCATTAGCTTCAAGTCGCTGCACGTAGCTAGTTATCAAGCACTCAAGGGCTTGCAGTAGTCTAGATTTGTGCGCAGGGCCTAGAAATGGAGATAGGAATCAGATCGTTCCTTCGCAAAGAATTGGAGTCAGTGATTTAGGGGGCCTCGGTAGAATTGTTCTGCCACACCTCCCGAACAGGTTTAGTTTGTATCGTGAACGTATTTGTTTCTTTTGAATTTTCTTATGCGGAAGCTTGCAGGATCCTAGACACGCGACTATAGATCATAGTAACAGATATCATTTTAGCAATCAAGATAGCGAGAGACAAAGAAATGCACGAGATAGAGCAACTATATTATCAGTTTAATTTTTAGAGCGAGATGATCAATGTCTCGCTCGTTGGCGGCCTGACGCATGCTCTTTCACTGTGTTCTGCTCGTTGGCAGACTTTCATGCACAGAATTATTTCGTTTCTATTCTTTTTCTTTTCTGCTCTACTCATGAATATCTCAAGCGATTAGGGAGAACTATTGACAATATGTTGCGTTTAGGGCATGCAACAAAGAGCATTGAGGTTGGGCTTCTTCTTTTGACAAGCATGCTTTATCAAGTGCAACTAAATTTACATTTTCTTGCTGATGTTTATAGACTGAAACTTTCTACTGAAAAGCCATACCCTTTGATCTCGTTAGCTTTACTGAGTTGCTGAAGCTCAATGCATTAAAAACAGCCCAATATCAAACAGTTCAACTATTTGAAGCAGTTTTCAAAGCGATGCTCTTCTATGTCTTTTGGGACAATCAGTAAATTGAAATGTAAATAGGTGTTGAAAGTATGATAAAGATATTATCATTTTTCTAAACACTCTAGTCAAGTGAGTTAAAAGAATGCTTAAAAAATCCAACATTCTTAGGAGTGGTCTGTTTGGAAAGCTACCTCCAAAATTGAGTCTAAGGAGGGTGTCCAAACACAACACATTCAAGCGGACATAAGTAGCACAGTTGAATTTGCAGGTCCTTATGTATTGGGCAATGAATTTTCTAATGACTTTTCCAATGGCCGCTGAACCTCATGGCGTGGTCATTAGAAGATCATTTCTCAAGCTTAAAGGGTAGGCAGTCTGCATTTAATGACTCAAATTTTTCTATTGGGAGGGCCATTACCATGAATAATTCAGGACCCAAACAGCGAGTGGCGGAGGCCACGATTATTTATGGTAATGGCCTGACCAATGGACCATCAACTGACGCAATTGACATTCCATTGATTTTATGGTGCATCTGTTTCTTTACTCACCTCTCTCTCTCTCCCCCTCCATAGGCAGCAGGCCTCTTTCTCTCTTCCTTTGCCCACAGACAGCAGGCCTCTCTCTCCCGCAGCAGGCTGCGCTCTCTTTCTTTCTATTTGCCCTTAGTCAGCAAGCCTCTCTCTTTGTGCGGAGACATCAGGCCTCTCTCTCTCTCCGCAGACAATCTCTCTCTCTCTCTCTCTCTCTCTCTCTCTCTCTCTCTCTCTCTCTCTCTCTCTCTCTCTCTCTCTCTCTCTCTCTCTCTCTCTCTCTCTCTCTCTCTCTCTCTCTCTCTCTCTCTCTCTCTCTCTCTCTCACTCCCCCTCCGCAGATTCTCCTTCCGCATAGAGCACACGCTGCCCCCCCCTTGGTCCGTCCATCTATCTATCTCTCTCTCTCACATAGCAATAGCATGGCTGCTCTCTCTCTCTCCGCAGACAGCAACAACAAGGCCTCTCTCTCTCCCTCTCTCTCTCTCTCTCTCTCTCTCTCTCTCTCTCTCTCTCTCTCTCTCTCTCTCTCTCTCTCTCTCTCTCTCTCTCTCTCCGCAGACAGCAACAGGAGGGCCGCTCTCTCTCTCACCGAACATTTTCAAAATTAAAAAAGTGAACACAATTTTTTGGGGACCTATATTATGCAAAATAATATAGGGCCCAAAAAGGCCATAAAATCAAGCGAATGTCAATTATGTGCCCGTAATTTGTTTTTTGATTTTTTTTTTGTGGACTTTTGCTTTCCTAATATCCAAGTCATGTCATTGTCCTCACTTTTAATCAGCCTTTAACTGTTTCACAAAAAAGGGTTTGGAAAAAATAGTAACAGAAGGTGGAATCCGGATGATGTCAGCCAAAACAGCTGCCATCTCACATTGTTTCGTGAGCCTGGGCACTCTTTGCAGAGTTCAATGCTCTGCAAGAATGTATAGGAAAAACCAGCAAATCCTTTAGTAAATAGGTAAATGTTTCTCATATTGCATGTCAAATAGTTTTATATCAGAGATAAACTATAGATAGGCAACCCTGATCAGATTTCACCTAGGAATTGTCTAGATTCTACTTTCTAGCTAGTTTGCAGTTTTCTGGTGATTTAAAGCTTTTCAATACAAGTTAAGTGGAGTGTTGACAATAGTATGAAAGAAGTAGGTTATTTTAAAGGAAGGATATTACATTCTTAATTATCAAGCAAATCCTGAGAGGACTGTCATTTGGACTTTATATCGTCTTGCACAAACTTATAGTCTGTAAACCGGAAGTGTCGTCTGGGTTTTGTTTTGTGTTTTTGTTGATTAAGGACGGGATGGTGAAATTTGATTAAGGGAGGTTCTGAAGAGCTGGATGTACTTATTCAAGAATACTGGTATAGTCCTAAGCCCCCGAATTACTTGCCGAAGGTTCAACCATCTGCGAATCCTGTGAAATGAACATGTCTGCTCCTATCATTAAGTGATATCAAGGTGAGTGGATTGGGGATTATGTGAACTTCAAAATTGTACAATGTTTGTAACTTTAAAAATCCGCTTTATGTGTAATTTGCCATACCAAAGCAATGTACACTTATAGATAATAATTTGACTCTGTATGTGCATTTACTTGCAAGATATTTTTTGAAATCGCATATGCTTGAAGAAGGCGATACAATTATGAATGAAGTTTATGTTTCAACATTTTGTAAGGTTGGATCTGTAAAAAATGTGGGCCTCAGGGCCACGCACACACACGTATTCACACGAGCCACGTACTGGGATCCCAACCCCAGTCGCCTAGCCACCCGCCAGCCGTCTAACCCCCAAAAGGGCTGGTACCAAGGGATAGAGGATATACAACATTCTCAACGGCTGATAGGACGTAGGTAGAGACTTCATGAAGTACATCAACTGTTGTGGTGCTGGGACCTGGTGCTCCTGTCCTGATGCAGCGAGTTGAGCGAATCGTTATGATCTTTGCAAAATCTGTACATGATTGTTTTGGAAAAGACAATGTTACTCATTACATGGTGCTAATCTATATCATTATCTGGTACTTTTCTCATTCAGGCTTATATTTTTTTCTACTGATGTAACTAATCAAAACTATTGTTTGCAGTACATTCTTCTTCATCATGCAACATATTTTGCAAAGGAATATGAGAGCTTAAGTATCTGGTCATCACAAGGCATGGAAAAATCTTAGTGGCAAGCAAGGGGAGCATTTCATAGAGCAACAAATCATGGAGGACACAATTCAAGTTTTATAGAAGAGCACAATTTAGATATCAAGCTAAAAACTCGCCAAGTATCAGGATATTTCGAAAGGCATTCAAATTCATAATAAAAGAAAAATCCTTGTAATATATCAAAAATCTATTACAGAAAAATATTTAATTATCATCATCATCCTTTTCAAGACTCAGACGAATGATATTGTCATGAAGGAATAATCTCCTTTCATATGGATCCAAAACTTCTAAATTTTTTCTCTTGCTCATATCAATGTAACCCAAATAAAGGGCCATTGCAGATGATCTTTTCGTAATCTCATTGGGAGTATAACACAATATCTTATTAACCAAATCTTTTTTCACAAAAATTATTTTATATGTTCCTCTTGCGTACTTATGGCCTCCTAAACAAACTGATAATGATTTGATGGTCATAATGACAATGGTTGCATATGGATTAAAAGATGAATGATATATACAAATCTCATTATTTTGAAAGTGTTTCAAATAATGAGATAGAGACATATCTTTTCTCCCAGTTGATACACCACGGACGCCTCCATGTCTCATACTAAAGGCATCTATTTCAATAGCATCTTGTAAACGAGAAAAGAAAATAAATTTAGAATTATACATAACACTGCAAACTCAATAAAAAAATTGAACAATATCAATACCAATATAATATCTACGTACCAGATCATAATCATCGTAATCAACAACGTTTGTTTTGCTAATGTCATGTCCTCGAATGGCCTCTACATTTTTGGAGGAGATATATCTAGGCAATATGTACAGTATGACCAATTGTTAAACACGTATCTTAAAGGTTTAGGTCCTCGATACAGTTTTAGGATGACGAAGACCAATGCTGGTCTCCCCCTTTCTAGTTAAGATACAGGTGAATTAGAAAGTAAGGATAAAATGATAGGTGACAATGTAGGAGGTGGGGCCATTCAATATTGGATGGAGTTTTTCCAATTGTTTATAGATATAGCATTGTTTTCTCTTCAATTCATGGCTACATTTGATTTCCCTGATTTCAAAAGTCTGCACGATGATATGCTCCAATACATCAGACTGGGGACTCCAATTCTCATGCTGCCATACATAACAAAGTGTCTTTTTTTTTCAGATTTTATTATGTTGAATTTTTCATATGAATTTTGATTTCACATTGACTCTCATTAATTTATTGTATTCTGATTGCAGTGATCATTGTAGCTTATATGTGTTGTCCTTATACGTCAATAGTGAGGGTGTGTGTACTCCAGTTTGTTTAAAGATGAACTCTATTATACACACACACAAAATTGTCAGGAGCCATATCCAGAAAATATTGGAACTCTTTCCAATACCATATGCAAAAGCATCTACGAAGCTAAAAATTGTTGACGCAAAGGTAAAAATTTATCAATATCGGTTCGACGCGCCCTTGTAGTTATTGTTTGGTTTCTTTTCGTAACGTGCGCGCTGATCCGATATTCAAAAAATATTTTTTTGATATCGGTTCGACACGCCCTTGTTTTCATTGTAGACTTAATTATAACATCTTGCGCGTTGATCTGATATTTCATAATGTTAAAATTTGGATTTTGCAGTCCTCCCAGTAGGTTGATTCTATCAGTTGTGGTTAGTATACCGTATGCAATGCCAAACACTTTTTTAATTGGCTTGCACTACAAGATGGACTTCCAAATCTGGAAGAGGTAATCTTTGATTAATAACTTTTCATTGTGTTTTTTTTTTCTAATTCAAATCAATATTAACTGATCTTTGATTAATTACATTTAACTATGTTTGTGTTTTTTTAAGTTTAAATGCCCGAAGGTCTCCCCAATGGAGATAATGCACTTCAGGCAGGAGACCATAAAGCTTGTGATCGAAAATTCATATCTAGTTGCAGTGGCCGAGTGTTCTCCACCCAAGCTACTTCCAAGTGGAGAAATGAATTTAGAGATCATAGATAGTTGATACTGATCAAATATTCGTCGACACATGTACAGAAAATTCTAATAGAAAATGATGATCTGATCGATCCTTTGCCACAACCAATCCAAACATGCGACAGTAGTTCACTTAGATTTGTTGCAGCAAAGCTTTGATCATATCATCATCTAAACATATCCAAATATGCCAAGACAAGGACAATACAGACCAAGGAAATGAAGACCAAAAATACAATCGATATATACGAGACTTCAATAAGGGAAAGCGTCAATTCGATATATGATTGTAGTGGTCACTGGAGTTCAAGTGATTGAAGATCTCCCCAATGGAGATAATGCATTTCTTGCAGGAGACAATGAATCTTGTTATCGAAAACTCATATTATCAAGTTGCAATTACATTGTGTTTTGCACCATGGAAAGTGGTTCATATATTTTCAAAAATGATGTATACAAAAAATTATATTACATAATACAAATTTTTATAGTTCATAATCTATGGATCTTCAATTTCGATGGATGTTCCAATGTCTTTGCATTTTATATGCTCTTCCTGCCTTATTCTTACCTGCACAAGAGAAATTGTTTTAGTTAATATATTTTATAAAACTGATTCACTTAGAAATAGAAAAAAAAGAATATTTTTATATGGCATAATGTACCTTTACACCATTCAATCGAAATTGATCGTACTGAGGTAGATCGAATTGCAACATGTCTAGTTCTGATCGAATCTGATTGAGACACCAATCTTTCTCGACCTCAACCATTGCAAGAATGTTGTCATTTCTTTTCACTGTTATCTGAAGTTGCTCTTGAGGGTTTATACCAAAATCTTGATCAAGTGGCTTCCAAACATTTTTGCATTTAATCCACCTTCTATAATACAACAACAAAGTGAGCATTTGTTTTTCGATGTGATATCTAAATGTCATGGATGAGTAACATACTCTGCACTCAACTTGCTGACTTTGTTTTGTATCCCAACCATCATCCAACAACTCAGTGATTATTTCAGCAATCAAGCCCTTACAAATAAAAATTGTTTTCAATTCCCAACATTGCATTTGAAAAAAAAATCAGGTCCTCTTGGTCTCCAAGTATGTGTAGCCATTAGTTGAAAATACGAGTACGCAAGCTGAGAACGAAGAGAATGCAGAGATTGCCAAGTAAACCTAAGAATGACAATCCAAAATAAGAGATAGAATGAAGTAAATGAGAGATATACCTATGAATGACAAGAAGTTCCTAAACTACAAGGATTAGTCAACCACAGTTTATGACTATTGATGTCAAATCAACCTCGAGTGAACAATGACGGGCAACATAAGAGTATTCAGGCAGTAACTTTGGTCCAATCACAATTGTTTGTTCTGCACGACGGGATATTTGAAAATTACGAAAATTTGATCGGGAAAGTAAATACAATTTTTATTTGTCAACCACTATTACAGTTCATCACAGATGGACACCATTCATTGGGACACATAAGCGTTGAAAGCATGCAAAGTCAAAAACAACATCTTGACAAAGGGCCCATTTTGAGTTCTAATATCCCCTAATGGGTATGCTGGTGGTGGTATACCCTTCAGATCTTTGTAATTCCATGCGAAGTAATTTTTGTATTCCACCAATAATGCTCGTAGGCTGTTGAATTGGATGGGCATTAGCTGTTCTCCCACATATATGATCTTCTCTTCTTCAACTAGCGCCTCGGCTAGATTCATGGGTTGTGTCCACACAAGTCCATCGAAGAGTTGTTTCGCTGGTTCCTGATTTTGATCAGGTTCTCGTTGTGCTTGCGACATCGTGATTACCACGTCGTCCAAGGTATAGTTCTTGAAGGTTTCTGGCATCTCATGAATTGGTATTCAGACGTGATTCCTCCTTCAGCATGTTGATCTTAGCCTGACTTGTAATCCTTGGATTTTCTGTCATCTTTGAGGATGATGACACTGCATCTAGCTCCAATCAGATTGATTTCAAGGAGTCTAGCACCTTCTTTTTTTCTTTTTTATCAACATAGTGGTAACATCCTTGTCTTCTTTCTTGGGAATCAGTTTTACATTGGCTTCGTGGTAGCTATGGCCTCTTCTGGTAGATCACTCCATCGGATTACCTAGCTGTACTACTGTTCAGCTGATTTTTCTTGTTGATAGGTGCCTTGGGTGGTTCTATCTTCGAGACTTTTGCCATGGCCGATCTCTGAAGTGGCTGAGCTGGTACTTTTCTCATTCATTAGCGATCTGGGTCCATATGTTGTAGGACCTACTCATCAGTCAGCTTAATTTCCTTGTTGTAGGTAAAAGCATGTTGCCAAGAAACTAGAGCATTGTCCATAGGATCTTCAATAGTTTCCATTGACAACCATGCTATATTGATAATATTCACCCCAAAAATAATTGGTGTGTCTAAGGTATAGCACTTGGGTGAAGATGTGCTGGGTTCTGGATCTGAATCCGGTTGACAAGCATGCGTAGCCATATAGTCAACTGTTGCCAATGCGTCCGTCCATCTCACGATATCCGTTTCAGAGTTGTAATGACCTCCCTTGGCTTGCCTTGGGCGATCAATCGTGTGATCAGTGATGGACGACCCATCATTAGCTTTTGGTGTAATTGGTTTAGGGTTTAGGATTTAGGGTTTAGGATCTAGTCAACCCTTACAGTCTGCTCTCTATTTTCAAAGGTAAGTTTTTTGGTTTCCCTGTTGTGAACCACTTGCACAAGGTCTTCCTAGCAAAACGCGGTATGCAGAAGGGGATTCTGGTATGTCCATCACCATGAAAGTGATTACAAACTACATTCTTACTATTTCTAACAGAATGTCGTCAACTACACATTTTGGTTTTACACAGGATTGATCTGCTAATTTGATTGCAAATTTTGTATTTCATCCTCAAATCTTTTAGGCTTGATTGACAGGGTGATGTTGTGCCCTTCACTTTCCCACGCTGCCCCAATATGCAGGATCTTGCTTGTTCCTTCATAGCCCGTATAGTATAAGGGCTCCTTCATGGTTGGTCATGTTTCCAAATTGATCCAATCTGTCAGAATACTTTTAGCTTTTGGCGCCATCCACATGAGTTATCCGAAGGATATGTCCATGCGGCTAGCTAGCAAACTTGCAAGCACTCCCGATTGTTGGACCTCGAGTTCACCTATCTAAAATGGTACTTCATAATAATGCAAATAGTCATTTTTATTTGATTGCAATGGGGAGTCAACTTGTGGTGCTAGTACTTCTGTTGGTAGAGGTGCTGCTAACTTTTCTTTTGCTTGTGCATCCTGTATCCAATGACATATCTTTTCATATTGCCTTCCTTCCTCCCTCACATTAGGATATGGTTCCGTTGCTTTGGGTTGATCGTCAACCATTGACACTGATGACGTTGTAGATGGAGCCACTATCGTCCGAATCTGTGCTCGCGTAACTGCTAGGGTTTTTGTTTTTCCTATGGAGTCCTTCCTGCAACTGCTATTGATTGTACCGAGACTAGATTCAAGGGTACACTCATTCCAGGTCTAATTGGGCAATTCTTGTAGCAATGCCCATATCCGCACTCTTGACAGAAAACTGTTTACTGTCATTTATAAGTACATTCTGCAATTCGGTGGCCTTCATCGCATCCATAGCAGCCATAGATCCTACCTCCCTGACGTTGAGGTTGCGCAGGGTAGGTCGCATAGTATTTGTTGATTGCCAGATTGACAAATGCCTCTTCCGGACCATACCACTGTTGCTGCTCAAGCTGAGGTGGTGGCTCTTGTTTTTGCTGCGGCCAGATTTACATGAGCTACTTGATTGTTGGCTGGCCCTAGTGGTGCAAGTAAGGCCATGCGTTGTTGGTTATTTGGCGCACCATACCGCGGTGCTGCATTCGGTGCTCCCTGATGGTAAGGATAAGAGGTCTCATATTGATTCCTCTTTTGTTGTATGATCCGAGGGTTGTATGGGCAAAATGTTGTTTCATGCGACAATGCGTTGCACTGGTGGCAAAACCTTTGTGTCGGTATGAGATTTTGCTTCAAAACTAAACACTCATTCGTTGTATGATTTTGGGTACAAATTGAACACCATAAGTTCTCTCATCGGGGATATTGTAGTTCATTCTATTCCAGTGGATTTGGAGTTGGTGCTACAGGTCCCTGCAAGGCCTTCAGTTTTTGATCAAATTGCGCCGTTAGTTGTTCCATCTACTGCTTGTGTAGCATTGTCATTTGTTCCATCAACAACTCTATTGATATATTGGAGGCGTTGGATGATGACGCTATCGAGGGAGTTGGATTATGGGTGGTCGGATATGATTCTTCATCTTCATCTTCATCTTCTTCTCCAATTGCATCCTCCATTGTTTCTTGCAATAATGTAGTGTACTGCTCTGGCCTTTTAAGTTCTCTTCTGATACTTTGTGGTAGCCCCGCAAGAAACCACATAATGACTACATGATCGGGAGTTAGGGTTGCATTGCATTCGGATCTCAAGTGTTTGAACCTTCTATGTAGTCCCTGACCTTTTCTCTTTTTCCCATTTTGACCTTGCCAGTAGAAGAAAAGAATCTTCCATGAACTCTCTTGGCTTAAAGCACTTGATGAGAGCCTCTTTAACCCTTCCCATGTGGTCTTCTCTTCTTCCAATAGGTTGAAGAACCAATCTTGTGCCATAGCTACCAGAGACATGGGAAATAGCATCAGTTTTTTCGTCGTTGTTCGATTTCCATAAATTTCACATGCTTGCTCATAGATCTGGATGAATCTGATAGGATCTGATGACCCATCATATTTAGGTATTTCCATGCAAGGTGCTCTCCGGACTGCTTGCAAGGGTGCAATAGGTACGGGTTGACCCATAGGATCCATTGGTGCTGGTTTTGCTTCTACCTCGATTTGTGTGGCTATAACTCTTGTTGGATTTTGAAAGATAAGGACTGGAGTGGTTTTGGGCCACTTTTTCCCTCCAAAAATAGATTTGAGTGTATTTTTTGATTTTTTAAAAATTGTGAATGGGTGCGAAGCCCTTAAAGGGTGTTTTGGGTCTCCACAACCCTTCCACACCTCCTCCGCTAGGTTAAAACAGTCCAAGCACGAAAAAGCACAAAAAACTAGCTAAATCTACCCCAAAATCCACTCAAAACTAGCTAAAAAAACAAAAGCAACTAAGAATGCAACTAAAACTAGTTAGTGAATCCTATCCCCGACAATGGCGCCATTGTGGAGTGTAGCAAGTAGATGGTGAGCAGCCCTCCACCTGTCAACAGGGTTAGAACACTAAGATAGGATCCCAACTTAGTCTAGTTGCAAGATTTAGATGCATTCAAGAAACATTGAAAAGTGTTAAACTCTTAGAAGATGCAAGATTCAAGGGACAACTCCCAATTCCTTCAATAGTACATGTATGATCAATAGTTGTGTATATTAATTTCTTAAGTCCTTGAAAAGATACAATAGAAACAAATTGTCTTGATTCTTCTTCTTGAAGCAATTAGTGACATAGTGCCCCTTTTGCCACAAAAGAAACACTTTACTCTTTTCTTCTTGTACTTGGAGGTAAAAGGATGAGATGAATCATCTTTTTCTCCATCTTTGTCTTTGTCCATAACTTTGTATTTGTTGAAGGCTTGAGATTTGTGATTCTTGCTCATCCTTTTGTGCTTGTTATTGGCAAAGAGAACTTTGCCATCTTCAATGTGCTTGAGAGACAGCTTGTCCATCCTCAAGAGCTTATACTCTTGTCTAGCTTCTTCATAGATAAGAATTCCTTGAAGAGTCTCCAAGTTGGGTAACTCCTCCTTAATAGCAAAGGATTGAACAAGATTTTCATAGTCTTATTTTAAGCCATTAAGAATGACTTTTACTAGCTCATCTTGATTGATTGTGACACCAACACAAGCAAGCTCCCTATGAAGATCTTAAACTCTCAATACATAGTTTGAAGCACTCTCCTCACTTCTTTGTGAACTTTGAAAGATCTGATTTCTAAGAGTGAGAATTCTAGAAGTATTTTTAGCTTCATAGATTGACTTGAGTGCATCCCAAGCTTCTTTAGCAGATGTGCAAGAACCAATCTCTCTTAAAATCTCATTAGAGACATTCATTTTTATGAAGTGAAGAGCCATTCTAGCTCTCTTCGACTTAAATTTTGGCACTTCAAGTTGTGCTTGAGGTTCCTCCTCAGTTCCTAGAACAGTGTCCATTACATCCTGGAGTATAAGAATAGACTCCATCCTAACCTTCCAGATTGAATAATTGGAGGTGTTCAATCTTTCACTAGCTTCTAAGAGATAACCTCCCATAGATGCCATTTATGTGAATATTCCTTGTAAATAGAAAAAAAATGTATGTTGCTTTCTTTTTCACTATAGGACTCACAAAGAGGGTGTACTACCAATTCCTATGCAAAATCTTGCAACAAAATTTGAGATAGATCTCAATGCAATACAAACTAGATCAACCTTTCAAATAAATTTAGTATAGGCAAATTTTGGTTATACCTTCCTTTGGCACATGTGGAATGCTCAAAAGAGAACAATATTGACTCAAATACAATTAGTTTGTATGAAACAATATGTCAAATAAGCCAAAATTTTGACTAGATCTCGAGTTTGGTACATTAGTATACACAGCACATGAATTTTGAATCAAGCAAACAATATGGTCAAATCAAAAGGTGTCCACTCGGGTTTTGGGTCTCTCCCTATCCCTCTTTAAGAGCTATAACTCTTCCTTGGCTCATCAGAATGATTTGAAACCAATTGCAATGGAAACTAGATGTTTCTAACTTTCCAATAAGCTATAATGTCACTATCTTTGGATCTAACATCAAGGAGATAAAGTGGAATTCTATGCTCTTTGATCCAAAAACTATTCAATGATAGATAGTAAAAAATGGAAAACAGCTTGCTAGCTTGGATTGATACAAAAATTTTCATACATCAGATAACAATAGCATTCAAAACTTTGTTTAACACTAATACCATGTCAAAAATTACAGCATGTTCACACGTGTAGGGAACCACCAAAACTGTGTGAAGGATCTTTACAAACTTTTGTGTTAGCACATAGACTACATGTAGAGAAATTCACAATCTACCTCAAGAATCTAAGGCTAGATCACAGTCTAGATGTTATTGATCAAAGCAAGATTATTTCCACACGTGTGGAAAAAGTACAAAAGCAATGAATGTATGAAAAATACTTCAAACTCGGGTTAGAGAGAGAATAACAATACAAGCAAAATATTACAAGATCCAATTTGACATTATGATAACATCTATGCTTGATTCTTCATTAACATTGTGAGAGAACCCACATTACATATATAGGAGAGGATGTAGCTCGTGGTAGTACTAGCATGCAACCATATTTCTCCACCTCTAAAAGTGTATCCATCAAAATATTGACACCTATCACTATGCATGCATAATTATCCACCTATTTTTACCTACTTTCTACATACAATGACAGTTTCTCAACTACACATGTACAAATCTACTTGCATGTGTCTATTACAACTTTTGCATGCCTTGCATGTCACATTTGAAAATAATGCATATCTACTAGTATCTCGAGTTTCTACAAGGCCATTTTTGGCATTTGCAAGTTGTAACACTACATGCATGTTGTAAATCTTCATCAACCCCAAAAGTCAAAATAGATTGCCTTTTGATTTTCAGCAGAAAGACCACCTATAATTGATTGATGTTACCATAAACATTGACTCGTAATTATTATCTATTTTACAATTGCTTAGGTATATACACACAGTAAAAAATTTCTATATTGATGTTAAGGGTATTACACTGTACATAAAAAAAATTAGCCGAAAATAGTTGCGAGGATCGTGGCATCCTGTGTGCCCATGGCCCAATGAGCATTTGTAAATAAATAATTATGGACATAAACTTGACTTAGGGCCATGTAATTAAAAATAATATCAGAAGGCCAAAGTTAAGCTTAAATTTTAGTTTCTAAGTTTGTAAAGTAGTCAAAGGTCAAATAGTGGTAGGTGGGGTGTGCTTCTTCCTACACCATAGATCAGTTTGTGTTTCTTGTGGATGGTGTGGATTACATCCCATCCTTTGCAAGTAGCCAATAGGAAGCAAGGGGCAAGGGCCATCCCAAAGATAAAAAGGCACAATTTGTAACCATTTTTGATGTTTAATGAGGAGGAGAATACTCTACCATATTGTAGAGCAAGCATCCTCATTTGCTATTCAATCATTGCTAATGCTATTGTGTGCTTTTCGCTATTTTTCATTAGGGCCCACTCCCATCCGACGATCAAACTCGAATTTGAAGGCACAACCTCCACCGTCGATCTTCAAATAAGGCAAATCCGACGACTTGTGCAAATGTGTGCAGGCTAGATTAGATGACTGAAGTGAACACTTTGAGATGCTACACTACATACTCACTCTCACTCGACCTCTCCTTCCTCTCTTCACGGATATGGCAATGCTGAGATTACTAGTAATTTCTTTCTCATTTCTCAACCAAATCCATGGATTTTTGGTGCTAAATAAGCACCCTCTGATCACACAATCAGTGATCCTAAGCTGGCTTGAGTTCGATTAGGTTTTTAAAAAAATTTACTCCTGTTGATTTTTTAGCTCTTTTCGACTGAAATTGTTGAGCTTTATCTCTCCTTTGGGGCTAAGGCAAGTGCACAGATTCCTAACTAACCTCTTAACGACCTCTCTGAGGAACATTTTGATGCATTCCACGCAAAGAATGGTTCCAAATTGAGTGCACATGATCAATTCTTGCTCAGCATTTTCTTACTTTCCAGGCTATGGTGTTTTCGAAAATTCAAGCAGATTTTATCCTCCTCCCAGTCTAGGCTAGTTGCCTCAGCTCTCCCGAACCTAGTCCACTTGCTATTGATTCAGCCACTCAATAGCTTTGATACCAGTAATAGCAAGATCTTGTTAATCAAAGTGGCAAAATACTAAGAAATCAAACACCACAAAGCATGGAGGATTAGCACTTAGCACCACTAAACTCTCCAAAATATCACTAAACTTGATTACAATAAACTAATCCCAAATTGGATATACATTGGCATGATTAGATCAATGCTCGTCATGCCAAGATATCACTTGTTCAACGGGTTCAACTGTAACCATAAACTTAGTTTCAAACTAAGTAATTGTAGTTAACTAGAGTTTTACTCACACCCATGCATCAAAGATGTGGATTGGAATTGCAAAAGAAAACCAAAACATGCAAAAGATATCCAAGCTACTTAAAAAGTATTTCCACACACATCGCACCCCACAAGATCTTGAAAAGAATAGGAGAATTTATCATAGATAGAAGCAATTGGGAGCAAACCGGTAGAAATCACTTGCACTTCACCTTCATGTACATAAGACTTGACTTCCACCATCTCTAGCTGACATGACAAGAATTACAAGCGAGTTGCATCCACTACAACTCCAAGTGATTTGTGGAAAGAGAATAACCGACCTCTGAATAGGTGGGCAAGATCACCCTCTTGAAAGATTCTAGTTTTGGATTCCCAACAAAAGTTATATCTAGTGCAAGTTGGATTGATTGGGGTTTTCGATTGACGGGTTTGATACCACACTAAATTCAAAGCACACAATAAGCATTCAAGCCATGAAAAGAGATGGAGAGAGAACATCATGGCGTCCATTATAGAGAATGTGCACAATACGAAGTGAGAGAAACGCTTTTTGGTATTATGAACCCGTGAAAGTGAGAAAAATGAGAGGAAGTGTGCAACGACCCTCTCCAAGTGTCAACTTGGTCCATGGTCCTTAGTCCTTTCCACTCATAAGGGACCGAACCAATTTGATTAGCACATTCTGTGGGTATGATAAATAGCTAATTACTTGAGTACATTGCGAGTCCACTAAGAGGATAAGATAAGATAAATAGTTTACTTACAATACAATGCAATTATGCAAGTACATGTGGTTATCTAGCAGATCTGGTTGACTAGTTGACTAGTAGTTGTAATAACCCTAGTTAACTGCTGATGTCGCCCGCATCCCATCTTCAACAATCAGAACATATATGGTTCACGAAATGCTATGCCTAATAGAGGACTCATAGATCTTTCCAGTGGCACTATTCCATTCCCAAAAACGCAAAAGAACCTCTGCACAATTTCCTCCAGTGAGCCTGGTAATCTGATGCTTTCTGATAGTTGTGACATAGTAGAGGTTGAGGGTAGAGATTGATTGGGCTCCAATTATCAAAAAAGCATCCAAGCTTTCCGACTGAACACAATTCCTTTCTGAACTTTCAAAGCTATACTTGCAAAAAATGTGCTTCAAATTTGCATTCAAGCAAACTTCTTACCACCACTTACCTGCATCAATGCCATGAAAGAGAGCAAACAGATAATGAAGCAAGATAATAGAGATCAGCCCAGCTGGTAAACTACTAAAAGTTTAGTTACACAAATGCAGTTTAAGTTCTTGCCAGAATTACTGAGATCCAACCTCACAACACTTTCAAACATAAACTTCATTCATAATTGTATCGCCTTCTTCAAGTAGATGCGATTTCAAAAAATATCCTGCAAGTAAATGCACATACAGAGTCAAATTATTATCTATAAGTGTACATTGCTTTGGTCTGGCAAAGTACACATCAAGCGGATTATTAAAGTCACAAACATTGTACAATTTTGAAGTTCACATAATTCCCAAATCCACTCACTTCGATTGCACTTAATGATCGGAGCAGACATGTTCAATTCACAGGACTCGCAGATGGTTGAACCCTCAGCAAGTAGTTCGGGGGCTTAGGAATATACCAGTATTCTTGAATAGTACATCCAGCTCTCCAGAACCTGCCACAGGGTGGGGACAGCAAAATTTCACTATTCATCCCTTCTCCTCCCTTAATAAACAGCAAAATTTCACTATTCATCCCTTCTCCTCCCTTAATAAACAACAACGTAAAACAAGTGCCCAATCAACACTTCCAGTTTACAGATATAAGTTTGTGCAAGATCATATGAAGACCAAATGACAGTCCTCTCAGGACTTTCGATTTGCTTGACATATAAGGATGTAATATTCTTCCTTATAATAACCTACTTCTTTCATACTACTGTCAGCAATCCACTTACTTTTATTGAAAGAGGGTTGCTGATACAAAACTATGTGACATGCAACATAAGAAACATTTACCTATTTACTAAAGGATTTACTGTTCCTTTTCCTGTACATTCTTGCAGAGCATTGAACTCTGCAAAGAGTGCCCAGCCTCACGAAACAATGTGAGATGGCACCATCCAGATTCCACCTTTTACTACTACTTTGTCCAAACCCTTTTCTGATAGCCCATGAAATAGTTAACATCTTTATCATACTTTCAACACCTATTTACATTTCAATTTACTAATTGTCCCAAAAGACATAGAAGACCATCGTTGCACTTGGTTTGTACAATCAAGCAAGCTTGTCAAAAGAAGAAGCCCAACCTAACTGCTCGTTGCTGCATGCCCTAAACGCAACATATTGTCAATAGTTCTCCCTAATCGCTTCAGATATTCATAAACAAACTTACTACTATCATCATACAAGCTCACCTCGAAAGTGTGGGAGGTGAACGGAGGCTCAGCTTTGGCAGAACAATTCTACCGAGGCTGCCTAAATCACTGACTCCAACTCTTTGCGAAGGAACAATCTGAGTCCAATCTCCGATTCTAGGCCCTGCGCACACATTATCAACACATCTAGATTGCTGCAAGCTCGTGTGCTTGATAACTAGCTACGTGCAGCGACTTGAAGCTAAAGGTGATGCAAACCTAGCATGGCCTATTATTGCATAGAAAGGCACAGAAACAGAAGCTTCGCTTGTCATTTGTTGACAAAAGCCTTTGAAATATCAGCTTCTTTGACATAATAAACTCTCACAAAATGTAAGCCACAAAACGGGTCAAATTTCGAAAAACACAAACTAGAAGATTGATAAATAAAGCGCTAGAGAAGGAAACCGCAGAGATTGGCATGAAGGCCTGTGTACAGACAAAAAGGCAAAAACGGATGCATACATATCAAAGGTGGTGAGATGGAAAGAGAATAACCTTCGAATTGTTAGAAAAGGAATACGCGTCAGGCTGATCAGAATCATGGCAAGCTGTAGTCGCTTGGAGGGCTGAAAAGTTCAGCCTGAGCGAAGAGGCAATACGGGATTGGTGATGGGAAAAATATCTCCTTTTACAGGCCATCCTACGCTTCCTTGCGGCTCGAAGTTCAGCAGCGGTGGGAGTAAATTTTCCCCTTGACCTCGCTGTCGGTGATTCGCAAGCTGCAACAGCAGTGGCAGCCGCAATCGTCCCTGAAACTACTGATGATTCGCCCGGTGCGAGTATGGGTGCACAAGTAGGTATTGTATCCATAGCAGGTCCCATCACATTAAACAATGCAGCATTTTCACCATGGACATTAGACTCATGGGACATCATTTTTTCAAAAGATGCTGACGGAGCTGCGACTGCTGCTTGATTTGTTGCAATGTTGGAGAAGAAAGCATATTCCAAGCCTGTGGAAGTATTTCGATTCTTTAGCCAAACCTGAATAAGCGCCCAAAGCCTTTGTGCTCCCTCCTCCCCTCCGCCTAAACTTTCAACTGCTTTATCGAGGATTGGCTTCTTGACAATGATGTTCTTAAGATCCAATTGGTTGGCATCCGTTATGGAAGCTGATGAAGAAGCAACCTCTTGTGGCTCAGATGTAACACTACAACTAGTTGCGGCATTGATGGCCGCAGGCACTTGGGCCGGATATTCAAGAGCAGCGTGTGAAGTGGTTGGCGGGGGAAGATCGTCACTTAATAACACAGATTCCACGGTGCTGCTCAGCTGTAGTTGCAACTCGTCTTCAAAGAGATCGTCGCAAATGCGAGACAATGGAAAGTCCATGAAGGTAAGATCTACAGCTTCTTCAGCCTGCATCCATTCATCAAAACCCAGACAAGGCGCATTTGGGCGTGTGTCAACTTGGTGGAATGTAGAAGAAACATCATGGGCACTTGGGTGTGTGTCAACTTGGTGGAATATAGAAGAAAAATCATCGGCAGTTGAGTGTGTGTCGCCTTGGTGGAATATAGAAGAAACGTCATGGGCAGAGGGCGAAGAGGATGGCGAGGCGCGGCCATAGAACAACCATTTGCAGTCATCCAGCGTGTATTCGTCCATGATAGAGCCACCCTCTCGGCCAAGCCAAGCCTAGGCTTACAGTTCAACCTGGGGCATGAACGAACCGTTGAAGCTTGCTTTTCTCTTGGCGCTGCCGATGATAAAAGATGAAGCTGAGTTCAGATATATATATATATATACATTTGCCTCCATTGAATTAGATCAGAGATGGAGATAAAGTAGTAGAAAGAAGCAGGAATCATGATATGTGGAAGTAGGAAATTTTAAAGAAGGTGCGCCGTATTGAGATCCTGACAGCAGGAAAATGAGTGAGTCAGATTAGCCCTGCTCCTGCTCCTGCTGACTTAGTAACAATTTCTGAGGCCCTTCCTTTCCAGGAGCACAGCACAGTGACACAGAGACACGTATTGTGTTTGAAGTTGGACAACGCATAAGTGCAGCCATAGCCCTAGCCCTAGAAGGCAGAAAGAGTCATGCAGACACGGGGAGCCTCGGGAAAGGAGGATGAGTCATCAACACACGCGGAGGCAGGGAGGCACGTCCGAGGGAGAGGAATGGTAATAATAAAGTGTAAAGTTTGTGTATCTGGGACTTGGATATTTGGCACTTGGATCCTTGTGGACTAGTAGGGCATGAGAGGTGGATTGGAATTTGGGAGGGGCCTTCCATTTTGCCACCAAGCCTACCCTTACATGGTTTCCAAAGAAACTTTGGATGTCAATGCAACCAATTGAACCAACACCCTTAATTACTTCACCCTTACATGGAGAGAGGCGTTACATATTATCATGACATCCCTTGCACTTGTGGTGGAAAACATTGTGCAAAAAAATTGGTGTGTGTTTGGTTGGTATAAGCATAGGTTTGAATATGAAATGCAATTATGGCACTAAAAAAAAAACCAATAAAGAATAGGCACACTTGTAATTGTCACATAGCACTCTCTTAAAGTTTTCCAACAACTTTCCAAGGTGGTAACAATTATATGAGAAGTTCTAGGACCCACCGTGGGTTCTATGGTTTCACCACAACCATGGACACCATATGGTGAGGGAACAATCTAATAGAATTCCATTTTATTTAGCTGAAAACTTTTGGGAGTCTCATTTACTCTTGAATAGTGCAATATGAATTGAGTTTTTTTTTTGGTAATGGTAGCTAATTGGTTTGAGTTCTTATACACTATTATACATTCTAAATTACAAATTAAGGCCAAAGCATGGAACCAACACAAGTCTCCAAATAACCACTCATGCAACATTGGGGATTCCAAGACTCAAGCCTACACCTACATTTGCACTTCTCCAACTCAACTACGACTGAGAATGACTCCCAAATAATTGCTCTACAATGAAGAGTAGAAATGGGCATCATCAAGAGTTTATTGATGCCACACATCTTGGGGACCAAAAACTCGTTCTGGTAATGATTCTACCCTTTCCTCTTTTTCTTTTTCTTTTTTTCAATTTCTTTTGTATAATTTCTCCTAGAGAATAGCATAATTACCATGATAATTTGAAGTTTGATTCTACCTTTTCCTCTTTTTCTTTTTCTTTTTTTCAATTTCTTTTGTATAATTTCTCCTAGAGAATAGCACAATTACCATCATAATTTGAAGTTTGATCTACCCGTGCAATCATTGTTTTCATTCATTTGTAAGTTTGTAAGATCATTCCCACTTTGCATGGTGCCTTCCAAGATCTAAAGAAAAACATTTCCAATATTTATTCTAGCATTAATCTCTAAGCTAAAAAGGACATTACATGATAAAACATTAATAGGCCTATTTCACCTACGGTGCCAACCAGTTCTGTCATTCCTGATGGGCCTTGTAATTGGGTTCAATGTTTTTAAATGAGGGATTTCACACTCAAATTGAGTTGCCACTATTGAATTTCACACGTGTGGATTGTCCACAACATGTACTTGTGATCTCCTAAGGTATGTAGATGCACCAAGATTAAGATTAGACTGAGATTCAAGATCAATCTTAGATCCTGTGGCAAAAACACACTACTACATGCATTCAAACACTTCCAACTCTCACTCACATGTGTGGGAAGTATTCAAAAAATAATCTAAGTAAAAACAAGCTGCTCTCCTCAGGTAGAGAGAGAAAAAACATCATGAGCTCTCGGGTAGAGAGAGAAAGCTAGAAATCCAATAACTCACAAAATCCATAAAATCACCAAATCAATTAGCTTCAAAATGAGGAGTAAAATGATACTAGTAGATCCACGAGCTACCACTATGCTTAACTATGATTGGACCATACTTTGTCACCTCTTGATCCTATTGGACCATTGATCCATGCACCTCTTAATTCTATTGGACTATATTCAAGCACACCTCAATTTCCTATTGGACCTCACAAGGTTCCACCTCTAAATCCTATTGGACCTCTTGGAATTCATCAAACAAAAGCATTACACTTGTCTACACTCTAATTGGCACGTGTTTAGCCTCTTACTCTATTTTGGCTCAATAGTGGCATTACAAGTGGAAATGCATAATTTGCCATCTATGCCAAATTTATTCCTATCAACATCCTACACCTAGATGCTTGATGTAAAAAACATAAGACCCCTATATCTAACATAGATAATCTTTTTCAATTCTTCACACTCCTCCAAAAAAATTATCTATGAAGATTTGAGCATTGATCTTGATATAACTCCAAGATTAGATCTATGATTGATGAAAGCACTTTTGCTCAAAGGCTTGGTGAGTAGATCAGCAATACAAGAGGACGAGTTGACATGCTCCAAATAGATTTCTCCTCCAATAAGCTTTTCTCTCACAAAATGATGTGCCACTTCTATGTGCTTTCTTCTTGCATGAAATATGGGATTATTGGCAAGAGCTTGGGCCGAGATGTTATCACACTTGATCATTGATAGATCATCCTCCTTGATGCACTTTAGCTCCATTAATAATCTATTGATCCAAAGCACCTCTTTGGTAGTTGTAGTGAGTGCTTTGTACTCGGCTTCACATGAAGAGAGAGATATAGTATCTTGCTTTTTGGAAAGCCAAGATATTAGATTGCCTCCAAGAAAGATAGTGTATGCACTAATAGACTTTCGATCCATCTTGTCACTTGCAAAGTCCGAATCTGAGTAGCCAACAATGGATAGATCTTCACTTTTATAGAGTAGACCATAATCACAAGATGAAGATACATATCTTAGAATTCTCTTGGCCATCTTCCAATGATGGATCTTAGGATCTTGCATAAATTGACTCAATTTGTGCGCACAAAAACTTAGATCGGGCCTAGTAATGGTAAGCCAAATCAAGGAGCCTACAAGACTCCTAAAAAGTGTGATGTCCTCAAAGGATCTTTCATCACCTTTATTAGGATCTTTTACAATTTGCTCCATTGGAGTATCTATGCTCTTAGAATTTTCCATATGGAATTTTTTCAACATAGAGTGAGCATATCTAGATTGGCATATAAAGACATGATTTTCATAAAAATCAATTTCTAGGCCTAGGATGTAATGCATCTCTCCTAGATCTTGCATTTTAAACTCACATCCAAGTGCTAGATTGGTTTCATCAACTAGCTTGATACAACTTCCACAAAGAATAATGTCATCAACATAAATTAGAAGAATGACAATATTGCTATCAACAAACTTTAGATACAAGGAAGGATCATAGTCACTAAGAGTAAATCCTAGTGAGATAAGAAAAGAATTAAGTCTTGAATACCATGATCTTGGTGCTTGCTTGAGTCCATAAAGACTTTTGAAGAGCAAGCACACTTTGGACTCATCCTTGATGAATCCTTGAGGTTGTTCCATATAGATCTCCTCCTCAAGATAATCGTTTAGAAAAGCATTGGATACATCTAATTGGAACACCTTCCACTTGAAAAAACAAGCTAAGAATTCTTATTGTCACCATCTTTGCAACGGGTGCAAAGGTCTCCTCATAATCAAGACCATGGATTTGAGCAAATCCTTTGGCACATAATCTTGCTTTATGCTTGTTGATGATGCCATCATGATTGAACTTGATCCAAAATACCCACTTGCAACCAATCACATGCTTGTTGGATGGAGGATCCAAAAGCTCCCAAGTATTGTTGGTGATCAATGCATCATACTCTTGTTTCATGGCATCATACCACTCCTTGGTATTGAGTGCCTCTTGTACATTCTTTGGCTCTTCATGAGAGACATAAAAAACATAATTAGTGGAATCAAGATCCACTTGTTTGCCTTTGTCAACATATGAGAGCCACTTAGGCTCGGATCTATCTCTCATGGATCTTCTTGGTGAGAAAATCCGAGGAGAGTCTTCTTCAAATATTGACCCCATCACATCATGATTGTCTTCAAAATCAATAATTGATGATGCATCCATAGATTTCTTGATCTCGGCCTCTTCAAAAGATGAGTGTTGATCTTCATGACAGACAACATCTTTACTTTCAATAACTTGAGAAGTAGAGAGTATAAAGACTCTATAGGCCTTCTTGGTGGATGAGTATCCAACCATGATCCCTTTGCATGCACTAGGATCTTCCTTCTTCCTTGTTTCTAAGGGAATATGGACAAAGCATAAGCATCCAAAAACTCTAAGGTGATCAACCTTAGGCTTCTTCAAAAATAAGATTTCATATGGTGACTTTCCTCCAAGAGCTATATGTGGGAGCCTATTGCAAAGATGATTTGCACAATTAATGGCTTCTCCCCAGAAATCTTTGGGCAAAGATGCCTCAATTCTCATAGATTTTGCACATTCACATAGAGATCTATTCTTTTTCTCGGCCACTCCATTTTGAGATGGAGAGTAGGCACAAGAGAACTCTCTTTTAATGCCTTCAAGCTCACAAAAAACTTGAAATTTATTGGAGATATATTCACCACCTCCATCACTTCTAAGAGCTTTAATCTTGAATGAGAATTGCTTCTCTACATAAGCTTTGAAAATACAGAAATGATCAAACACCATAGATTTAGAAGCAAGAAGATATATCCAAGTGAATCTTGTGTAATCATCAATGAAAGTAACAAAACAAGTGGCTCCTCCCTTGCTTGTAGTTGATGAGAAATGCACATCCGAGTAGATTAACTCCAAGGATGCTTGATTTTGATAGAAGATCTTGTAAATGGCTTTTTGTGAGATTTAGCAATAGCACAAGCCTCACAAGGCTTGATCTTCTTGGAGTGTGACTTTGGCAAGCCAATAGCTTTGGCTTCTTTGATCATAGAGAGCATGGATTTGTAGTTGGGATGTCCCAACCTCTTATGCCATAATTCCTCCAAAGAGAGCTTGTTCACAAGAGCAACATTACAAGCATTCACATACTCATTTGGATCTAGTTTATAGATGCCACCAAATCTAGATCCTAATGCAAGTATCTCATCATTCTTCTTGATAGTGCAAGTGTCAACATTGAATTTTACATCAAGGCCATTATCAAGCAATTGGCCAACACTAATAAGATTCTTGGTAAGCTTAGGTACATAAAGAACTTTAGAGAGAGAAATAACTTTAGAGGATGCAAGCTTCAAGGGAATGTTCTCTATGCCTTCAATAGGACATTCAAAATCATTTGCAGTGTATATTGATTTCTTGACTCCATCATAAGGTGCAATAGAAGAGAAAGGGTTCTTGGAGCTACACATATGTGAAGAGGCTCCACTATCAATATACCATAGGCCGTCCTTCTTGAAAGGAGTAGATGAGAAACTAGAGACCATAAGAGATCCCTCTCCATCACTTGCAATAGTGTCTTCCTTCTCATTGGTAATGTTGGCTTGCTTGAGTTGATGCTTCTTCTTGAAGCAATTGGTGGCATAATGACCTTTCTTGCCACAATAAAAGCACTTCATCTTCTTCTTCTTGAGCTTGGATGATGAAGCATTAGAGGAATCATCTTCCTCCTCATCTTTGTCTTTGCATTTGACTTTGTCCTTGCTTGAGGATTGTTGATGTTGGTTCTTGCTCCTCCCTTTGTGCTTATCCTTGGCAAAGAGAGCTTTGCCATCATTATGAGTGAGAGAAAGCTTGTCCATCCTCAAGAGCTTGTACTCTTGTCTTGATTCTTCCGAAATTAGCACACTTTGGAGAGCCTCCAAACTTGGTAGCTCCTCCTTAATGGCATAGGATTGGACAAGGTTATCAAATTCACTTCTCAAGCCATTGAGAATGACTTGAACTAGCTCATTTTGATTGATGGAATCACCAATACAAGCAAGTTCTCTTTGAATATCTTTTACTCTCAAAACATAACTAGATGCACTCTCATCACTCTTTTGGCTACTTTGAAAGATTTGATTACTAAGAGTGAGAAGCCTAGAGGTATTCTTAGCCTCATAGATAGTCTTGAGACAATCCCAAGCTTCTTTGGCTGTTGTACAAGTACCTATCTCCCTCAATATCTCATTAGAGACATTCATCTTAATGTAGTGGAGAGCCATCCTAGCTCTCTTTTTGTATTTTTGAACCTCTTGAAGAACTTGTGGTTCTTCTTCAAGGCCAAGAACTATGTCCATCACGTCTTGAAGGATCAAAATGGACTCCATCCTCATTTTTCAAATTGAATAGTTTGAAGTGGTCAATCTTTCACTTGGTTCCAACAAGGATGAACCCATTGAAGACATTTGAAGTGAAGAAAACTCAAATGATGAATAATAAATGTTGCTACACACTCTCAATAGGATCCATTGATAGAGTACTATCTCCTCCTATGAAAGATCTTGCAACTATTTGTGAATTGATTCTCACTAGCTACACAAATCTCTCTAAAACAAGATCTATTTCACATCAAATGATGGAATATAGGCAAAGTTAGGATCAAACACTCTTAGCACGTGTGAAGTACTCTAAGAAACCAAATTTGACTCAAATACAGTGATATTGCATGAAACAAAATGGCTTAGATATCAAAACAGTGCCTAGATCACATATAGATGAGATTGGTAAGCATACAACTGTGATTTTGGATCAACCAAGCAATCTCTTGACCAAACCAAATGTGTCCACCCAAGTCTAGGTGCCCTACCTCACCCTCTTCAAAAGCTTATAACTTCTGATTGGCTCAACCAAATGGAATGAAACTGATTGCATTAGAAACTAGACAAAAATAGCTTCAAAACAAGTTATCAAGCAAGATAAATGGATCAAGCATGAGAGAGAACTTCCAAACTGAATTTGGATGTTCCTCACACGTGTTTGAGCATCTGATTCTGTACAGTACTAGGTCAGACCCAATCAATGTCCTTTTGATCTCTTTTGATCCAAAATTGAACAAGATAGCTAGGAAAATGGGCCTTGACAATTTCTAGCTCAGGATTGATGAAAAGTTTTCATTTAGATGGATCAAAATGCATGGTAACCTTAGGTAGGCTCTGATACCATGTTGAATTTCACACGTGTGGATTGTCCACAACATGTACTTGTGATCTCCTAAGGTGTGTAGATGCACCAAGATTGAGATTAGATTGAGATTCAAGATCAATCTTAGATCCTATGGCAAAAACACACTACTACATGCATTCAAACACTTCCAACTCTCACTCACATGTGTGGGAAGTATTAAAAAAATAATCTAAGTAAAAACAAGTTGCTCTCCTCGGGTAGAGAGAGAAAAAGCATCATGAGCTCTCGGGTAGAGAGAGAAAGCTAGAAATCCAATAACTCACAAAATTCATAAAGTCACCAAATCAATTAGCTTCAAAATGAGGAGTACAATGATACTAGTAGATCCACGAGCTACCACTATACTTAACTATGATTGGACCATATTTTGTCACCTCTTGATCCTATTGGACCATTGATCCATGCACCTCTTAATTCTATTGGACTACATTCAAGCACACCTCAATTTCCTATTGGACCTCACAAGGTTCCACCTCTATATCCTATTGGACCTCTTGGAATTCATCAAACAAAAGCATTACACTTGTCTACACTCTAATTGGCACGTGTTTAGCCTCTTACTCTATTTTGGCTCAATAGTGGCATTACAAGTGAAAATGCATAATTTGCCATCTATGCCAAATTTATTCCTATCAACATCCTACACCTAGATGCTTGATGTAAAAAACATAAGACCCCTATATCTAACATAGATAATCTTTTTCAATTCTTCACAGCCACCTTGTGGCACATGAGGTGGCAAAATCATTGCCACAATATAGGGACTACTCATTACTCTTTAAAGTGTCAAGCACCATTTCTTGGCAAGTTGAGTTGTTAGGGGCAACTCAACCTCAACAAACCAATGTGAGTCTTAAGATTTCAAATGTAAGCAATCACTAGGTGGATAGGTGTTTGTTGCAAACATAACTTGTAATCAAAATAGAAACACCTAAATGCTTGAATGTCATTTCTGCCCAACATCTCTAAACAATGCATGAGAAAAACTTGGCTAAGTCATCAAGCTTAAAATCATGATCGATAATGTTTTTTAAGCATGGATTGATATTGTTGATTAAAGAGATATACTCCATATCAAATTCTAGAAACATATTAACTCATATATTTTCAGAGCACATTAAATTTTGTTATTAATGTCACCTACCCAATGCCAACTACCCATAGAAAGTTCATGAATATCGAATGGCACGTCTTACATTTGTTGAAATTGTCACTTCTAACTTGATATAATATGTTAATCTTGAGATCTAGAAACATATTAAGATCTCACACGTGTGGAGCCTGTTCCCACGTGTGAAAGGAAGCAGAAAAAGTACTTGTATAAAGATTCATTTTAGATCAATCTACACAAGTGTGAACTTGACTTTTGACTACAATCTAAGAAAAAGCCATTTTGGTGTGAAAGATTCAACTAGTTTAGTCATATTTGCTACATAGACCAATATTCATATTAGACTGAATTTGACTTTTCGAATCTCTCTCGACAAATAGGAATGCTCATTTGGAGGATGTCTTGTTTATTCCATCTATTAACAAGAATCTGCTTAGTGTGAGTCAATTGCTAAGTAAAGGCCTCAAAGTTGAGTTTGATGGAGATGCTTGTATGATCAAAGGGAAGGATATCTTGATTGGAAAAGGTAAAAGGCAAGGAAAGTTGTTCAAACTAGATGCTTGTGTTATTGCCAACCAAGTTGGATGCCTGTGTTATTGCTAACCAAGTTAGATGTGTCGCAAGAGAGCAAATACCTATTCAAGAGGTTTGGCATAAAAGGATGGGACACCTCAACTTCAAGTCGTTGGAGGTAATGTCTAGAAAGCAAGTTGTGATAGGTATTCCAAGTTTCTACATGAGTATCAGTCATGTTTGTGAGTTTTGTGCTTTATATAAGTCACATAGACTACCTCTTATGCTAGATTCAAAAAGCCTTTTACATTCAGATATTCATGGAATTACTACAATTAGCAATAGTGGAGCTAAGATGTATGCAATTTTCATTGATGATTTTGGTAGATTTTGTTGGATCTATGTACTAAAGGGAAAAGATGAAGTGTATGATGTCTTTAAAAATACAAGGGAGAACCAATTTTCCACAAGTATCAAGTGCTTAAGGAGTGACAATGGTGGTGAGTACATATCTATCAAGTTCAAGGCCTTTTGTGATCCTGGGATCAAGAGGGAGTATACAACACCAAAGATCCCACAACAAAATGGAGTGGCTGAAAGGAAGAATAGGACTTTATGTGAAAGTGGTAAAGCCATGAGGTTAAGTGCTAATTTTGATAAAACATTTTGGGATCAAGCTTTGTTGTGTGCCAATTTCTTGTGCAATAGGTGGCCGAGTGCTATTTTGGATGGAAGGACACCTTTTGAGATGCTATTCAAGAGGAGGCCGAATGTCAACTTTCTAAGAAATTTTGGATGCACATGCTATATCAACATCACTCTTGATGATAGGACCAAGGAGGATCCATATTCAAGGAAATGTATTTTTGGATATAGTGAGGAAGTGTCTTCAAGCATTATTGATGGTGATGTGGATGGATCTAACATTCTTGATGTCGATGTAAAGGATCCTACTTTAGATGGTGATGATGATGGACCTTCATCAGGTCAAAATCCACGGAGAACATCAAGGGAAAGACAAATTCCTTCAAGGCTCACATATTATGAGAAGTGTAAGCAAGTGAAAGTGACTCATTTTGCTTTTTCTCACACATTTTGGTTTATCTTCTTGTGTAGATGGTGCTATGCAAGTGGATGGATGCTATCATGCTATAGAATCAAGTAATGGATCTGGAAAAGAGGCCTTAGTCAATGACTTTGATGATCAAGTTGATGATCAAGAGGTTGATCTCAAAGGGCTTCAACAACACACAAGGGAAGTTGGCAAAGTTGGAGCTATGGCAAGAGCATCAAAGGAGAGTCAATTGGCAAAGATGTTATGGATATATTTTTGCAGGTTATTGAAGACTCAAGTAAGGTCAAAGGAGCAGAAAGGAAGTGTTGTTCAAGTTTACTTTACTTTTTCTATCTCATGTTTGAGCATTTTCATGTGGATGTGTGCAAATTGTCAAGATATGATAAAACTAGCTACATTGCTGAACATTATTTTGATGTTGGATTTGTACTAGCATTCTTGGCTGGTTTTGTTGATGGAAATGAATCTATTGGAGGTTCATTATCTCACTTATTCATGGCCAAGTCATCAAGTGATGATGGCATCTTATGGCAAGATAGATATGCAGGCTCATTCATGGAGTTTCATGGGGGATACATGGCAACAAAGGACAAAGGGGGAGGAAACAAACAAGCAAATGGTTACCACTCACATTTATTATTTGTTTGCTATATTTTTCCAGAGAGTTCAAAGTTGATAGCATGGAGGAATCATCTCATTTACATTCTATGTGATTCTTCGTGGCACATTTAAGTGATATGTCAACATTTTGTGAGGGAGCAAGTCATGACAAAGGAGGTGGAGCTTCAACATGTGTCTTCAAGGGAATGTGTAGTTCATATCTTCACAAAATCATTGGGAAATGACTTGTTCATGAATCATAGGACATCACTTGGAGTGTTATCAAAGTCCATGCTAAAATTAGTTGAAGAGGGAGTGTGAAAGATTCAACTAGTTTAGTCATCTTTGCTACATTTGTTTATTTGGCATTTGAGGCCAATTTTCATAATAGACTTAGAGTTTGACTTTTCAAAGTTATATTTGTCTAAAATAATTTGAATAAATACTTTTGGAAAGTGTGGGAAAGTTTAGAAGTCGAGTTTGAATAGATTCAAATTTGAATGTTGGATTTTTCATATTAGAGAGAAACCAAGTGGCAAGTTAGGACTCCACACCCTCCTACTCTCACTCTAATCACTACTAGTTAACTAATCATTTAGAAGCAAAATACACAAGCTCAATAGGAGTCAAAATAGCAATGACTTAGAAAAGATAGCAACAAATACAAAGTTAAGCTAAAATGACCAAACACCATAGCAAGCATATCTAGATCCAAAATAGCAATAGTTAGCTCTCTTGCATTAAGGATGTAAATTACATACATTGGGCTTTTTTTTCTAGAAGCTTGTGGAGTTCCCTTTTCACATTTGCTTATGGGACAAGACATTTCAAGTCTCAAAATACAATGCAAGTTCCTTTTTGCAGGCTTGACTTTGACATTTACATAATTTTTAAGTCTAAGTTTAAACCTTGAGACTTGCCAAGATTGTTTTCTTGCCCCTAATAACTATTGGCACCACAAGTTGGACTTATACTTGCAGGATGCCAAACTGGGGCCTAATATAGCTAACTACTGATGGGCCCTTTAAGATGGGCTTATACATGCAAGATGCCATACTTGGGCATTAATTAAACAAAATTGATTACCGAAATTATTATATACACAGACTCCTTCCATGCAAGGTGCTCCTTCCCTAAGTTCTTTCGGGATCCATTGAAATGTCCCTTAGGCCTTGTATTTTAGCCCCCACACTCTCCCCCTGCTACTTGGTTGCCAGTCCCATGGCAATTCATTTGAATAGCAATTCTTGCAGCTCAGCATCTAGCTCTTCATTGTGTTTCGAGATCTCTTGGATGAGTTTGTCATAACCTTCCATAGCTTGGGCCCATATAGTTGTATAATCTTTATTTGACCCAAACACATGTGAGCTACGGAACGACCATTGAGAGTGTTGTCACTCCTCCACACATGTTGCATGTTGGGCATGTTGGGACACCGTCATTGCCGCTCGATAGTAGATCCTTTCCATTGTTAACTGGTTCTAGTGTTTTAGACTGGGGAAAGAGATGTTGGTGTCGAAAAACAAGGGGCCTTTCTTAGATCAATAGCTCCATTGGCTTTGTACTTGATCTTGAAGACCCATTTGCAATCGATAAGATTGCTGCCAATAGGAGATTCGACTAGTGACCATGTCTGGTTCTTGATAAGAGAGAAATACTCTTTGTCCATTGCTTCTTTCCAAATATCGGAGTCTGGTTGGCTGAGTGCCTCTTCGATAGTAGTTGGTTTCTGCATTAAAAGACAAGCAGACTCAAGAATATACCTCATGGGCTGTGTGCACTCTCAGTTCGATCTTCTTGGAGGTGGCATCGGCTAATGATCCAATCCTTGGATTTGTCGTTGTTGAGTATTAGTAGCTTCTTCATCTAACTCGTTGTCAAGTAGTCAATTGACTATAGACACGCTTGAGCCAAAGGCTCGAATTGTCGTGTCGTTGGTAGGCGCCGAAGGTTCGCATGGAACTTTGCTTTTTTCTTTGAAGTCGATGAATTGATCCTTGATAAAGATTACATCCATGTTGAATAAATTATGCTGAGTATCGGGGTCGTATAGCTTGTAGGTGTTGTCAAAGGAAGTATATCCGATAAGGATGGTCTTGAGACCTTGGAAGTCAAATTTCTTCCTTGTTTCCTTTAGGACCCATGCATAGGCGATGCATCCGAATACTGGAAGGTTCTTCAATGAAGGCTTAGATCCTATTTAAACCTCATGTGGTGTTTTGCCTGAGAGGGCTTGGGCGTTTTGCTTGAGAGAGCCTTGGTGTTTTGCTTGAGAGGGCCTTCATCGAACATCTGTTCTGGATGTAAGCTGCAATGGAGACAGCTTCAGTGCAAAAGCTCTTGGGCAAAGATGCATGTGCCAGCACACATTTGGCTGACTCGACCAAGGTATGATTCTTCCTCTTAGTTAAGCCATTCGACTGAGACGAATAAGGAGTGATATACAGAATCTATTTCCAAAAGCAATCTGAAAATAGTCTAGACTCTAAAATAAGATCCCAAGAGTCACCTTATCAGACATTGCCTCCTTTGGATGGTGAATATCAAACTTCGACTGCAGCCAAGTTGATAGAATTGCAGGCTTAGCATACAAAGGTTTTTCGCCAGATATATCCACTGGTCTAGAGGAGGAATGGACAGACTCCAAGTTAGATGTTAGCTCTTGTTCTTGCAACAAATGCACTCGTTTTCAAAATTGGAAATGCACTCAGGGAAGCACCTCAAATGATCTAGACAATCGTCCAACAATCTAAGTGATTGATGGGTGATTTTGCTTGGGACCAACCTGCACAACGCAAGGAAACTTCAGATGCTTCAGCCTTATCAGCTGGATGCTCGAATCTGCAGCAGTCAAACAATAGCGCACAAGCTTAAAAGTTTTATTCTCCTTAAAATCTGTCACTCCATTTTGCTACTTCGCTTGATTAATCTGACACAAGAAAAATATGACATGTTCCTACATAGGAAAATTGTAAAATTTCCTAGTTAGAGACGATTTTTACTACTTTAGAAATCTATTTGGACTCCTAACTAGGAAAACATTTTTCCTAGTTAAAAAATGTATGTGTACAAATTCTATCTAGGAAAACATTGAAATTCCTAGATACATTTGCACCATCTTTAACTAGTAAAAAGATTTCCTGGTAATAAAATGTATCTTGGCATATATTTGATCTAGGAAAACCCTTGATCTAACTAGGAAAACATTTTTTAAATAAAAAAATGTATGTGATATCAAATTAATTTAAGAAAAAAATTAATTTTCTAGACACCTTTTGAATTATGAATCAAAAAAGATTCTTAAGTATCATAAAGGCATGCCTTTGTCACTTAAATATGTAGAAAATCGATGCAATATATCAATTGAGATACAACTTTGGCATGTAATACACAAGAATTTTTATAGAGTGATCGAATTCAAAGAATACCGAGCTGCTTTCAAGCTTCAAATCGTTCAAAGTTGATTCATGTCACCCAAAATAGCTAGATATAATGCCCAACAAGCGATTTGGTGCTTTTCATTAAGCATGGTTCATCAAATGATCAAAATTGACCAATCTCAATGTTAATAGCTTTAGATTGTTTGAGTACGATTCCTTATCAATGGACATATTTCCTATCACTTCAGATAGCTCAAATTTGATATCTATTTCTCAAGATAGCTTGAATGTAATGCCTACACACAAGAATGCCCAATTTTGATCCTCACCTATGGACATGGCTCATTGAATGATCAAATTTGACTAATATTGACTCCAATACACTGTAAATTGGTCATGTTTGATCTCTTGTTGTTAGTGTTGACCCCTATGACACAAGACATCCCAAACTTCATTTCACTTGACATCAATCAATTTTGGCCCTTATCACTCAAGAGTGTTCATTGAGTGATTACAATTCGTCGAGAATACCCCCAACTGGACCCATGGCCTGAAGTAGTGCCGGTCCCTCGGCACTCTGCCGGTTTAGTAGAGAGTCTTCTTGGACCGCCTCTGGTGGATCAGGTAGCCTGTGATGTCTTCCATGAAATTAATGCGGTCCAGTTTCTGCAAGTCCTTGGGCGTGTGAAGGAACTTGTGGACTCCTGTTAGCCACTCTTGGTCGACCCACGCTTGGAATCTGCGCATCCAGGGATCGCCAAGGAATGCAGCTCGATAATAGACTCAAGCGACTGGCAGCTGATCTTTGACTTTGTCGGAGGCTAGTGCCTTATTAGGATCAAAGCCTATGGGGGGGAGAAAATTGTCCCACTTGGTTTCAATCCCCATTAAGTGCTCTAAGTCCCGAGCGTAAGTGGCTGTCATACAGACTGTTGGATCAGGGCAATTGAAATATTTATTGGCAAATAGGGTGAGAGCCCTTCGGGCGTCTACATCCATATCCCAACCGTGCTCTGATGGAATTCCTGGCCAATTGAAGTTCCGAATAGTGATCTTGTCCAGAGGGGTGCCACATTTCGCCCATTTGGATCATCGTGTGCATGACAGGAAGTGCGTGTTCACCCGTAGTTGTTGCGAACTTGTCACATAGGCCCTGATGGCCGCAGGGTCTCTTTCAAAGAGCTGTTGACGCCACTCTGATTGTGGTTGGAGGGTGGGTATGCTTGCAGCTCGTTGCCTTTTATTTTCTGTGCCGAAAATGATATCTGCCAGCCGTCTCTTGATGACTCGTGGGGATACTTAGCTAGAAATTAGTTTATTTTCTCCTCCACAAATTTTGGTCGTCGGAAGGCCCGACTTGCAGATATGGTGCATAAGCCTCTTGATGACGAGGCTTGTGCAGGCCTCTTGGCTTTGGCTCGGACCTGCATCAAATTTTATGCATATGACTTAAAGCTCAAATTTCATGCATAACACATAGTTTTGGACTTTACTAGTTGACATGGCTCATTGAGTGATCAAGTTAATGCATTTTTAAGTCTAGTACATTTAGATTGTTTGAATTTGATTGCCTATTGATGAGGTTGACCCCTATCATTAAATCGATTGGTTGAGAGGTTTAAAAGAGAATGTCATCATCGGTGGAATGATTCCTGCTGGTACTGGATGTGAAGAAATAATTTGGCAATGAGATAGCTTAAATTCAATGTACATCACTCAAGATGGCTTGATTTTGAACATTATCACTCAAAAATGTCCATTAAGTGATGAAATTAGAGGAATCTTGTGTCCAAGTCTAATAATTAGACTAAAACTAGCTAAATATCTAATTTGACTAATATTGACTCCGATACATTTAAATTGCTCATGTTCGATCCCTTGTTCATAAAATTGATCCCTATGACACAAGATATCCCAAACTTTATTTCACTCAAGGTCAATCAATTTTGGCCCTTATTGCTCAAGAGTGTTCGTTGAGAGATTATATCAAATGAACCCTAAGCTTAGGACAACTACATAGCTCAAATTTCACGCATATGACTTAAAATAGCTCAAATTTGATGCATAGCATGTAATTTTGGACTTTATTAGTTGACATGTCTCATTGAGTGATCAAGTTCAATCATTTTTTGAATCTAGTACATTTAGATTGTTTGAATTTAATTGCTTATTGAGGAAGTTAACCCCTATCACATGAGATAGCTGAAATTCAATGTATATCACTCAGGATGGCTTGATTTTGGACATTATCACTCAAAAATATCCATTAAGTGATGAAATTAGAGAAATATTGTTAGACTAGATGTTTACATGTCTCAATAGCTTCAGTTCAATGCCTATACTACAAGTTAGTCTCTAACTACTTAACGTGACTCATCAAGTGATCAAACTCAATCGATCTCAATTTTAAAACACTTGAGTTCTACATCTCATTGATAGAATAGGTTCCTATCACTTGAGATAACTCATAATGACATCTGTTAAAAATAGGCCAGATTCCTCTTCAGATTCTATTTGAACATCTACAAATCAATACTCTAATTTAAACTATGACAATGAATGATGAGTAACTTGAGACCACGCAAATTTGGTCCCTACTGCTCAAGAATGACGAAATCAAAAATTTTGAGCTTAGGATCACATAGCTTGAATTTCATCCACATGACTCAAAATAGCTCAAATTTAATGTGTAGAATGTAATTTTGACTTTTATTAGTTTACATGCTCAATTTTAGTCATTTTCAAGTCCAATATGCTTAAGTTTCCTTGAATCTAATCCCTTCTTGACGAAGTTGACCCCTATTCAATGTATATCACTAAAGACGGCTCGATTTTGGACATGATCTCCTGAAATTTTTTATTAAGTGATAAAAATAGAGAGATCTTGAGTCCAAGACATTAAGCTAGCACAAATTGGATGTCTTGTTGGAATTAAGCATCACTCCTACTCACCCGAATTCGAGTCATCAGAATTTGAGTAATTAGAACTCAAATCATCAGAATTCGAATCATCCGAATTCGAGTCATTAGAGTTCAACTCATTCAAATTCGATTCCTGAGGACCAGTATCCTATGTAAATATTTACTCTCTCAACAACGACATTGTAGCCTTATTTTCTAAAGTTGACTGTTTGTGGAATCAATCAACTGAAGCAGAATTCGAAGCAGGATCGATATCGAATTCTTCTCCTTTGAGTTCAAGGTCCACATCTTCTTCGAATTCTTCGAGTTCGAGGTCCACATCATCCACACTGCCCAGTCGGACACAGACCATGTTACACTTCACTTTAGTACTTTTAATACCTGCATTGTTTCATGCTCGGCCCACACAGTCATTGTAACTATCTCACATGTATATATACATAACGATAATTCACGAACAGTCACGACATGATTCAGTAGATGATGAAAGTGAGAAGAGTAAATCAGAGTGCAATGGATTGGTATCTCGATTCTAGTGCTTCTCAAAACATGACTTCATGTAAGTCCTTATTCAAAGATCTCACACCAGCAGAATCGAAGTATGTCTACTTCGGTGACTCAAGTGCTCTACAAATTGAAGGCAAAAAATATGTACGGCTTTATCTTCCTAGTGGTTAATTGACTTTGCTCAACGATGTATTGTACGTATCCAAACTGACCAAAAATTTATTGTCAGTCAGCAAGCTCACTGATCAGAGCTACAGAGCCTTGTTCAATTTGAAGCAATGTACCATTTTGGACAAGAACAATAAAGAAATCCTCTCTACAAATAGGTAATTTGTACATTCTGGGTCACGAATATGCACTTTCTACTAATGTGAGTACTTCAAATGCTCAATTATGGAATCAAAGATTAGGATACTTAAACATGAGATCAATCTTGTATATGCATCATAGTAGTATAGTGAAGGATTTAAACTTTAATGTTGACTCCACTGACATTCGACATGTCTATGAGATGTCCCTACTAGGCAAACAACCTAGATCAAGATTCCCAAAGGGACAAGCCACCTAGAGCTAAGTCCATTCTAAAATAAATACATAGTGATCTAAGTGGCCCTATGAGTACTCCCTCTCTGGGTTTAGGGTCTTTATTTTATCACTTTTATCGATAATTATTCAAGATTTACTAGCATTATGTTCATTAAGAACAAGTCTGAGGCAATCAACTGTTTCAAAGTTGTTGAGACACAAACTGGTCAATGACTCAAGACCTTGCGTACAGTCAATGGTGGAGAGTTTCTGTCAAACAAAATGTTGAACTATCTGGCATCATTCGACATTCATCATCAGTTCACCACCAGCTACACACCATAGCAAAATGGAGTACCAAACATTGCTAAATGCAACACGATCAATGATGTCAAATGCTCTCAGCTCACCAAGAATTTTTGGGCTGAAGCTGTTTCAACAACTTGCTATCTGCAGTACTATTCGAGTACCAAAGAAGTCGACTCAAAGACTCATTTCGAAGCTTTCTATGCCAAAAATCGAGTCTAAGACACCTTCAAGTATTTGACTATCTTTGTTACATTCACATTCCATCTGATCTAAGAAATAAACTTGACCCTGTTAGGTGCAGGGTTATCTTCATTGGATACTCGACATCACACAAAGCCTATCGACTTTACAATGTTGAGTTGAGCTAAATCTCAATTAGTCGAGATGTCGTCTTCCTCGTGTTGGATTTATCTCTTCCACTCTCCTAAATCTCATGTTAATCTAGTTCCATTCATTGCTGCATGTTTACTTGCATTGTCGCACAACTCAATTACTACAGACGAGCAAGTGAAGATGATAGACATATCGTAATTGGATGACTTATCGGGTAGTGTAATAGATCCTAACACCACATTAGGGCAAACACTAATTGATCCACCCAACCTTGCCTACTACTTGATATAGAGTAAGTCCCTCCTAGCCCAGTGTGAGGACTAGTAGCATGCATACTGGCAAGTGTCAGCCACGTGGCACTGACGTGGCTGCACATCGGGACCCAACTGGAGGCCCTGTCCTGCTGACAGAGTCCCTAGACTGTGTTAGGCCCGCCATGGCTATGGACTGTGCTGGGGCACACTACTCACACTGTCTTGCCCTATTGCTTGTGTATGATGGACATGACCCTGACTATGGTATCTGACCCTCTGTGTTCTCTAGGATTCGGCACTGGTCATGAGCTCATAACTCTCCCTCCCCCTTAAGAACCGTCTTGGTCCTCTAAGACAAAGTCTGAAAAAATCTTGCGAAGGACACTGTCTCTTTCCCAAGTGGCATTCTCAACAAGCTGATCATTCCACTTGACCAGGTATTCCTGGTATAGAGTATGACGAGTCTGCATCTCTCTACTATCAAGAATCTCTTGTGGCTCATTTGGGGGTTGCTGAAAATCCAATGGGAGAACTAGAACACTGTCCCCTACCAGATTTTCTAATCTAGCTAAGGCTTTTCGTAATTGACTTACAGGAAAGACTGGAAAAATCTTACTATTGTGTGAGAGTTCTAGTTCATAGGTGACCTCGCCTAGTCTCCTACTGATAGTAAAGGGACCACAATACCTAGGAGACAACTTAGCACACACTCCTGATTTGAGGGTTTTAGAGCCAACTGGGACTCTTAAATAGACTTTCCACCAGCGAATAACTGCAGATCTCGTCTCTGTGGATCTGCATAATGCCTAGCTCGATCCTGGAACTGCCTAATGCTATGCTTAACATGTTCTATCATCTAGTTTAGGTCTTCTAAAAAGTTTCTAGCTGCTTCAACTTTTTCTTGTTTAAACCCTACAGCTGTGGGTGAGTGTAGCTGAAAACCGTACATCAGCATAAATGGGCTGTATCCCGTAGCTGACTGTTTGGTACTGTTGTAAGCAAACTCTAATATCGAGAGATACTCCTCCCAATTAGTCTGCTTCTTGTTGACGTATGCACGAAGCATATCCTCCAGCACCTGATTTACCCTCTCTGTTTGACCGTCCATCTGTGGATGGTCGGTGGTACTCATATTAAGTTTAGTATGGAGATGATGGAATACTGCCCTCCAAAAATTTCCATTAAACTTATTGTCCCGGTTGCTGACTATGCCGGAAGGTAGACCGTACAATTTAAATAGCCCGTCTACAAACAACCTCACTAACTCTGGAGCTTTAAACGTTGTTTTGTTCAGAATAAAATGAGCCATTTTGGTCAGACAGTCAACTGTGACCCATATAGCATCATTACCCTTTTGGGTTTTAGGCAAGCCTACTATAAAATCCATGGAGATACTCTCCCATTTACCAGCTGGTATTTCTAAGGGCTGCAACAATCCTCCTGCCTTTAAACACTCTGCTTTATTTACTTGACATTTCTGGCAACTGGTTACATATTGTTGGACATCCTTTTTCATACTGGGCCAAAAAAATTGCCTACAAAGAAGCTCATAGGTCTTTTGTATGCCTGGGTGCCTGCACTAGGATTGTCATGACACTCATATAGGAGCTGCTGCCTATAATCCTCTGAATTGGGGACACATACTCTATCTCTATAGAGCAAGTACTCATTCTGAATGGAATACTATTTTCATTTGAATCCTTGATTCAACTGACCCTCAACCACTGGGGTTTGCTTGGATAATATAGGCTCAGAATCCTCAACGTCATCTGACATATACTCAGATTCATCATCATCCTCAACAGAAGCTGTCGTATTCTTGGACGAACTGGCACCAACCCCGGGAACTGGTTTTGGAGTCTGTAATTGTCTGCTTTGGACTGAGTTCCAGATAGTAGAGAAGAATGCATCATGTTGGCACTTCCCTCTCAAGGACTCGAGTAACTTATTACGAATCTGAGTAAAACTCAGCTCGTTTATCATAGGCGTTCTACTAAGGGCATCTGCTATTGTATTGAATTTCCCCCGTCTATATATGATAGACATATCAAACTTTTGCATCAACTCTGCCCAACAAGCTTTCTGACCTCTAAGCTCAGGTTGATTGTAAAGATATCTAAGACTTTCATGGTCTGTCAGGACCTCATAGGCACTGTACCTAGTCTGAACTATTTCGAACTTTTTTACTCTCGAACGCAACTGGTTGTCCACCCTGAGTTAGTACAACACCAACTGCAAAGTCGCTAGCATCTGTTTCGACCACAAACGACTGATTGGGGTCGATGACCTTTAAAATTGGTGTTGCAGCTAAGGCTGTTTTGAGAGCATCAAAGCTCTCCTACTGTGCGGACTCCCAAATGAACTCCTTTCCCTTCCCCTTAAGAAGATTTGTCATGGGAACTGCTATCTGAGCATATCCTTGACAAATCGTTTGTAATATCCCACCAAACCAAGAAGATCTGAAGTTCCAAAATATTCTGAGGTCTCAGCCAACTGAGTACGGCTTTAACCTTATTCGGGTCCATTTTAATCCCATCTGCCGAGATAATGTGATCCAAATATGCTATTTCTTCAACAAAGAATTCACACTTAAATTCTTTAGCATAAAGCTTATGCTTTCTAAGCAGTCGAAATACCTTTATGAGGTGTTTTAGATGCTCCTTCCTCATTTTGTTGTAGACGAGGATGTCATCTAAAAATATGACTACAAACTTACCCAAGTATGGCCTGATTCACACTGTTCATCAAGGTCATAAAGGTAGCTGGAGCACTTGTGAGCTCAAATGGCATCACCTTAAACTCATAATGACCGTGACGAGTCCTAAAAGCTATTTTTGGGACATCTTCCGACTTTTTACGGACTTGATGATATCCCGATCTGAGGTCTATTTTACTGAAAACCTTAGCCCCGTCGAGTTGATCAAACAACTCGTCTACCTGAGGCATAGGGTACTTATTCTTAATTGTGACTTTATTGAGGGCCTTGTAATCTATGCAAAGACACATAGACCCCTCTTTCTTTTTCACCAATAGGACTGGTGAGGCCCATGGTGAGCTACTGGTCTGAATTTGGCCTTTTCCAAGATAATCTGTTAACTGCCTAGTTATTTCTTCATCCTCTGTTCGGCTAACCAGATACGGAGGTTTAGAAATAGGTGTTGTACCTAGTACTAGGTTTATTACATGATCTACCTCTCTGCTAGGTGGCAAACCATGTGGCAAATCTTCAGGAAAAACATCTTTAAATTTAGACATATTTACATAAGAGAGTTTAATTGGCAAACGCCAACTATGGCAAAGATGGCCTTTCACTAAGAAAGATAAAAAAGATAAGAAACAAGTTCATCTTGTTTAGACTGTAAGTTTCTCCAGTGACTCAGCAGCTTCCGAGATCAAAGTGTATCATGAAGACCATGAACATTGTTGCCAGCTGACCTCTACAATGCTAGCGAGACCCTTCAGTTTTGGGCCGCATGACCTAGTACGTATGCATGGGAAAGTCAGTTAGAGTTATGGTTGATGATGGGGCAACCCATAATTTCATCAACTACACCCTGGTTAAAAAACTTAAACTTCCATAAGTACCTAGTCAGCATAGGTACATAGTTTCACTCTGGGAAACTATGGTAAGTAGTTTAAATCTTGGTATTCAGGGGTACCAAAATAAAATAAACTTTCAGATAATGCACCTGGATCACACAGACATTGTTCTCGGGAGAGACTGGCTCTACAGTTTAGGACCTTCCCTCCACAGATATTATCAGGAGAACACCCTCAGCTTTCAGCATAAAGGCTGAGAGATCTAGTTGCATGGGGAGCATGATGTTCCCAACAGTCCTATTGGTTTGCAGTTCAGAGCTCTGTCAGCTAATCAGAGACGATGACCATCAGGTATTCTTATGTGACTTTCAGTTTATTCCTGAAGTTTCCATTTCCAGTTCTTTACAGCAGAAAATCAGTAAATTAAAAACTTATTAAACTAAATGAAGATTATTTTCAAGTTGTTTCGTCACTTATTCCAATCAAGCAATCTAAGTATCTGGTTATTTCATAGGGGTTAGTTGTTGATGAAAATCATGAAAAAAGTTTGAATCTATGGGATATTAGTTAAATAGATTATCAAGAGGCTGAGAATCCCCATTCAGAAGCTCATACACTCGATAGGATATTAGTGTGAAATCACCCTTCACAAGAGTGTGTTTGTGGCAGCTGTAGGTTTATCATGATTACTACTTATGTTCCTTGTTTTTAGGGCTTGCCAGTTGGCAAAAATCCTCACAGCCCTGCTGCGACCTGTCCTAAAAAAATTTTAGATGGTTTTCACTAGGTTTCAGACAAAAATTGGTGAAAATACAGCCCCCATCAAGTGGTTTTTATAGGGTTTTTGTTGTTTCAGTAACCTACAAGCTAACTATGAGAAATCAAGCCACTTCCTTTGAAATGCAATGAAGAGAAATCATCCTTTAAACAGATCATGTGGCATAAAGAATGGCCATTTTGATACCCTTTAAGCAACTTTGGAATAAAGGTGGCCATTTGCCACCTTATTGATAGATGTGGCTAAAAAAGTAGTCATTTGCTATAGGTTTATCATAATTACTACTTCTATTGCTTGTTTTTAGAGCTTGCAAGTTGGCAAAAATCCTCACAGCCCTACTGCGACCTGTCCTAAGGAATTTCTAGATAGTTTTCAATAGGTTTCAGACAAAGATTGGTGAAAATACAGCCCCCTCCCTCGACACTAGGTTGCGACTATCATGAAGGGGTACTATTGTCGGTTCTTTTATTGTTGCATGGGTGCTTCAGGAAAAGCGTGGATAGAATTTGCTTCCGTAAAACCTGAGGCTTTATTAGTGGATGATCAGCAAGAATCGGGACTTGCTAGATTTTCAATAATACCCATAAGGGTCTGGTGCCCATTCCGGATAACCTTAGTCCGATATCCCTCTAAGTTCCACTATGGACAGGAGAAGGCAGACAAAGAGAGACTTTTTCTCTACTGGTACTCCCACCACTCTTGTTGTTGCCATTAATCCTCCTAGACGAACTAGAGGGTGCAATCATAGCAGGTGGCTATCTAATATTCGCAAATATCATAAATCCACCAAACTCCTAATTCCCAAAGCACCATTTTACCCTATTGTCCGTCAAATCACCAGGGAAGATCTCGGCAGTATAGTTAGGTTCACTCCCAGGGCACTTCAGTGCCTCTCTCTCTCTCTCTCTCTCTCTCTCTCTCTCTCTCTCTCTCTCTCTCTCTCTCTCTCTCTCTCTCTCTCTCTCTCTCTCTCTCTCTCTCTCTCTCTCTCTCTCTCTCTCTCTCTCTCTCTCTCTCTCTCTCTCTCTCTCTCTCTCTCTCTCTCTCTCTCTCTCTCTCTCTCTCTCTCTCTCTCTCTCTCTCTCTCCCCCTTTTCTCAAAACTGATTCATAGGTTCAAGTGCATTTTCACATCATGCACTTTGGTTGTAGCAGCTACGTACATGATCTTGGATGATGTAAATCTACAAGGGTAAATCAAGAGGGAGCCATAGATGAGGAGCTTGAGCTGCAAATGGAAATTATGCTGGAGCTAGAGATGGAGATGGAGTTTATGTGCCTAGAGCTGGAAAAAATGACGTTTATGTTTTTCATGTTTCTTCATGTATGTGTTTATGTTCAGAGTGCCCATCACCCGTAGGCTGGGAGCTCTTTCACCCTCATATGTTTACAACATCAAAGAAACCATAGGCATGTGCGTGCAATGGCCTCTTCCATGTACAAACCTCTGTAAATAATGTTAAGTATTATTGATGTTTATGTTTTCTATTTGGTCATGTGTGTTCATGTCAAAGCGTGGGCAATGGGCCCCAAGCTGAGCCTCTATCTCTCTTAGACTTTGAGACTTACGTTGCAAGTTCGTTTCTCTTTAATGACATAATTATTGTTGGCATAAATACTTTAGGCATGTGCATGAAATGAGCCTATCATATTTCTAACCCTCTAGACAAAGCGCCTTTTTTTTGAGAGAGCATCCATTTTTTTATGTTGTATATGCTAGGCATGTGCAACAATTACATGATTTTTTATTTGGGAAAAGAGTAGTTTAATGATCAAACATTGTTGCTTTTTTATGATAGATGTCAGGAGTTTCAAGATCCAACCTTCGTAGATGCACATGCAACTATAAGTGTAGGCACACACCTCTTGGGGCCTCATATGTATCTAGTTGTGTTTATATTATGCATCGTCATCAAGACATGTCTCAGAATGTCCATTATAGCATAAGACATGTCTTACAAGATCGAACAAGACAGAGGGAAGTATTGCAACCAGCACAACACGATTCAGATGTCGGGAGATGAACTAGAAGAGTTATATGTGATTGCAAAACACATTGCTCCGGGCGTAAATTGGTTCATCCGGCTACTTTTGCTAGACACCAATGCTTCAAGCAAGGTATAATAATATTGCTAGTAGATGGGGTTTATCACCAGAAGATACCTTCAACAATGATGAAATTGGATCAGGCAGTTCATCTCCTCCACATACAACCAACGAACATGACATGCAAGACATCCCTCAATACTATAGGGAGGAACCACAAGAGCTTTCTTTGGAAGACCAAATTATAGAGAAGTGCATAGAATTGCAGGCATTGTGGGACAAATATCAAACGCCCATACAATCTCAAGACGAAATGTTACATATTTTGTTTGGAGATATGACTCGTTCAAAAAAGGGAGTGATTGTCGAAACAAAAACTAAATCGAGTCTTTCAAAGCTTTTGGTTCAACTTCCTACTACCTGGAATGGAGATCTCAAGGGAGTCAACATTCCAACATGTTGGAGACAAATGATTGCCATGTATGCAGGTCTAGGTATGCATGATGTTCAGAGCTTCAGACTGTGTACTGGTTCGAAAAGTAGTCCCCATAGCCCGTTGGTTTATTGTCCTAGCAAAGAAGATAATTATGTCAATGATGTAGTTTATTGCCTTTGCCAAGAAAACTTACATGGAAAAAAGATTCTTAAGTGAAATTGTTCATCTTGTTGTGAAAAATGCACGGAATGTATGAAACCAAGAAAAGACATGGTTCCCTTTGAATATGCTCCGATTGGTCCCCAGCTACAGCTCCTCCTAAGAAGCAGGACAATTTGTCATGAGCTACAAACAATCTGGAGAAATAGAGAACGTTGGTTGGGCAAGCAAAAAAATGAGCATCCAGGACACATGAATGAGTTTTGGGATGGGGAAAAATGTCAGGAAACACAAGCTTTCTGGGATCCACATTCAACATTTGAGTTGCCAGTTGTATGCGAGCAAAGTTTTTGCAAGCATACCTACACAACATTTCCAAAAAGATGCCAAATACTCAAAGATAGTTGGGATGAGCATAGAGGTGTATATGACTTTATATGCATTTCATGTCGTTCTTCCATCGTGTGCACGAGAAGAATGTGCAAGGTATTCGTAGTTGCAAGTCAATTATTTTTATTTTATTGCTAGTGTTTTGCTCACACCCAAGCACTAACGCTTCTAAGCTCTTCATGAAAGGGAGATCCAAGGAACTTTGCTTTACTTTTGCATACAGATGGATTTCAAGCATCCCGAACCACTAAAAAAGACTGTTATGTTGTGGAGGTTAGGTTACTCAATGCTGGAAAATCATCAATACCAGACATTCTACCTGTGCTGTTCATACCTCTTAGTTGCAAAAAGCTTATTTGCACTGTTGAAGACTTGTTCACATCATTCTTACAATCGCTGGTGGAAGAGCTAGAACATCTATTTCTTGAGGGAATTAGCTTGTACTATAATTTTCCTCCCTCATAAATCTTTACTCCAAACCAAACCATGTCAAAGAATTGTCATCTTCGTGCTATGCTAATGATGGTGACTGAGGACCATTCGACACAATGTAAAATCGGACTCTTAAAAAATGGTGGTCAATTTTGTTGTCAGAGGGATAATGTCGAAGCTACTTTGGATCAAACTTACAATGGTCCGATTGGTCGCTATGTTTATGGTGGGAATCGATACCAGACAAGATATCCTCCTCCCAAACAATCAACTAGTGAGATGATTGATGCATTGTCATTGCATAATAAGACTTGCAATCGAAATGAAAAAGAAGAAATACTAAAAAATGCTGGGTTGTCCGGGGAATCCATTCTTTGGAAATTAAATGCTTTGTATATATTTGATCTCTCGACAGACTTGGTGTATGATGCTATGCACATCTTGTCGTTGAATATATTTTGCAAGTACATACTCAACCCAATGAATGAGTGTAAAAATGAAGGGAAAAAAACAATTGACACCATCGTTAGAAATGTGTATGAAGTGGCACCATCTTCTGTACGTTACGGTCGTTGGCCAAACGTCTCTAGCAAGTAATACAAGAGCTTCAAAGCATAAGGAATTCAAAAGTTTGTCCAATAGTGTCTACCAAATATTTTGTGCAACATACTTGGCATATCAAAATCTTTGTTGGAGCTCGGTCTTCTATTGATTGACATTGCACACATTTTCTACAAACTACAACAGAGACAAAGGATGGTCTCAAGATAGTCTTGATGTGGCTCGATAACTATTTGTTTCTTGGAGGGTCCGTAACGAGGAGTATTATGGTCCCAATTCTGCATTGTTAGAGCATGTTGCAGTTACTAGTGACGTGACATGTTTTTGATTGATTTTTGTTATATTATAGTTGCATTGATAACAAATATTTTGCTTGTGATTGTTTGTAGGAAATTGCGAGATGTTGGATGACATATATCGACATGGACCCCATGATGTGTACTGGTGCTATGACTTTGAGCGCAAGGTTTCTACATATGTCAATATTTCTACAAACAAGAAGAGCAATGAGATCACGTACTCTCAGTTTTTTAGGAGAAAAGTGTTCCTATCCACATTTTGTAATATTCAGATGGACAAGGATGGTCTTCTTCCGACTTTGCGAATGCTAGATCTTTTTCATACAAATCTTGTTTTGCCAAATGGTTATGAGATACAAATACGAAAAGATTTGGAGTGTCTTCCTTTCCACAAGCATGGAATTCTAGAGGTGTTATCTGTTTCAAAGGCAAAAGAAATTTGGAAAGCATACATGACGCATAGTTGCGGGTTTTCATGTGAGGAGATAATATGTAAGAAGGATCTAGCTATAACCAGAAAAAGAAAAAATTATAGGATGCCTACGATTGAGGAAATCCAATATGCCGAAAACTTCTGGGGAATTGACAGAGATAATGGACGCTTTGAACGTGTAACTGCTTACAATAAAGTGTTTTTTGCTAGTGATATCTATGCAATAGGAGATTATGTGATTGTTGAAACCGATGACACCAATTCCGTCACTAGTGTTGGTCATTGGAAAGCTTAGATCACGTCATTGTTTGCTATGCAAAATGATGGAGATCACATGATTTTTTTTGGCGCCAAGTACTTCAATCAATGTATTGTGGTCATAAACAACGAAGAGCAACTAAAGATTGATGATATAACATGCATGAGTGTTATTCGAAACACATATGCTCGATATGATTGGAATTCTATAAGGCCAATCACACGTCTCTTACATAAGTTCATTCCCTTTTATCATGGTTGTGAATGTATTGCGTATGAAGTTAAAGATTTAACTGTACAAAAGAGGTTATTGGCGTATGGCTGTCTTGGTTGTGTGCCTCCATGGCTTGAGGAACAAGACATTGTTTTAGTAGAAATAGGACTGAAAGATTTCCGACATGCAATAGTTAGAGATGTTGACAGAGAGAACAAGAATATAAGAGTGGATTGGATTAAAAATGAGAGGCATGGAAGCTAGAGATGGACTATAGATCAGACAGAAAGAACATCTGTGCATATGGATAATTGTGTTGCCATTTTGAATAATTGGCATTCATAGAAACTCGTAGATTAGTGGTAGACGGAATTCGAAGACTAATACCCATATCTTGGTATCATGACATGTAGAGAAGTATGTTCAATCTTGGTAAATGATAACAAACTCACATTGCAATATTTTTATTTATGTTTGTTAATTTTTAAACAAAGTGTTGAAACTTTATAATTGTCAATAAGTTTTCACTACAATATTTATGCCTATTAATTTTTTTAGTATCTTAGTATGTTATGAACAAGTGTATCTTAGTATGTTACAAGTATTAATTTGTGTGACATATTTGGACCTATTGATTACATAATTTGTTTTGTTTTAAGAAGTAGATTGAGTCAAGATGCTATATTGTTGTGAAAATTTTCATTTATAGATATGTTTTGACATTTTTTTTCCTATCCAATTTATGCAGATAATATTCCACTTTTGAGAATGGAAAATTTTAGTCCACAAGAAATGGCTATGTTGCAAAAGCTATTATTGTCTTCTCAGTTTATGTCCTTTTTCCAAAGTAATGTGACACATAATGGTTCCATTGTGGAGAATCAGAGTTTGTCTTCAACTCCACAAGGAAGCAATGCAGGTACACGGATAGAGCCTTCTATCCATTCTGGTCACATTGTTAGTGACACGTCGTTGGTGAAGATACCAACGTATGAGGACATATTTTGTGTCCCAAAGAAAAATAACAGGGAGGAAAATAAATTATATGCGTGCAATCTTTTAGCAAAGTATTATCATGAACAACATGCTGTTTACTTGTCTAATTTGCATGTCGTTCGTTCTTGGCTAAAAGATGCTTTGCCCAACACATCAAATTTAGACCTCCGAAACAATAAGGAGTTGCAAGATTCGATAAAGAATTTTATTAGCAACAAAAGAAATGAAATAAGGCCTTTAATTTTTTCTGGAATAAGTTATACATAGAGGATTGAAGATATATACGCGTGGATTTTGGTATGCATCCAATCCAAGAGAAAACATGCGAGAAGAAAGCAAAGCCTCCCTAGCACATCAAAGGATGTCGTTGAGGAAGTTTTTCAAGTGAGTAGTTTGAGTAAAGTAGAGTTCAAATTTATATGCCTATATTCAAAAAATATATTGTTTTGTTGGTTTTTGTCACAAGTAATGGAAACATGTATAACATGTTGCATTGATATTTCTTCACAACCTATTGATACAGTTGCTGAAAAGTTGTCATGCCATCTTCTGGGAGCATTTTGCAAAATGCAGTAAGTATTTATGGATTCAAATATTTATTTATGACCATGTCAATATACAAAAAAATAACTTGAAAGCTAATGCAAAAAAATATGTTTAATCATGAAGTGTGTTATGTACCATTTGCAGGTTGAGGATGAAGAATGCTATCGTCCATCTCTTCCTGAATTTCCCCAGGGTGTTGTAAGATTCTTTTGTTCAAATGTTTTCTATTCATATTTACGTTATGTGATCCTTTTATAGTCATAGTTAAGAACTGTAAATGGTTCGCAGTATGACTTAACTAAATTCAAAAATATTTCCTGATCCGTTGGTTACAAAAAGGGCAATATTTTCATTGGATCTAGAATATGACCGCCATCCCCAAATTCAAATCAAGAAAAATTGCAAAATGTTTACATATGCATTCCTTCCACGAGAATGAAAATATGGGTGCCATCTCCAATTATGAACACCATCCTCACATTGGAATGGAAATATGAGCGCCAACTACCTATTGGAATGAAAAAATGAGCGGTATTTCCAAATTTGAATCAAGCATACAAGCATGGAGATTGGATTGATCGTACAGAGTATATAATATAATCAAAGATGAGTATTTTGTTTTGCTTTATAGAATCTGTTCATAGTACTTTAATGCAACTGATTACTCTATTATTTTTTTTGATGACGACATTGTATCATCTACATGTGGATATCCTTATTGATTTGGCACCTTTGCAGAGAAGAGGAGGCAAAGGAATTCAAATATCTGTTGCGGATCGTTCTCGTCACAAAACAGAAGAAAATAAAAACTTGGATTTGTGGATAGATGCAACATTATATCCACAAGATCCAAGCACTTTGACACACCCCACATTCTCCTCAATAACTCATCTAGTTACATGCATATGCAATGGGCATAGTGGATTACCTAGATATTGTGAAAGATTACAGAACCATGAAAAACAACTTTATATGAATAAAGTTCACTTTCTAGAAGGTGAGTTAATTTGGATATCCTCTTATTGTCAGAATAGAGATTGTCATCTCCAAAAGTCGTTAGATATGAACAACTTAAAAAAAAATGAATCATTACAGAAGATAACAATCAATATCAAATCAAAACTAGAGCAAATGCAATCAATCTTACAATTTATTTGTATTGAAAACTTACAATTACTGAAGGATGTGGAATTGGCAAAGAAGAAGGCTGGAAGTAAGAAGCGAAAGCAGCAAAGTTGCAAGGATATTCAAACGCTTTCAAAAGGAGGTTATCAAAATAGGAGGATCCATTCAAGTAATCATATTCTGATTTTTGTAAGTTTTTCAATGACATTTGGATTTAATTTCAGCTATGGTGATATTCTGTTAACTATCTGCTTTTTTTGCAGATCTGCATTAGTAGCTCCTCGGAATATTAAAGACAATGCTTCACTAGGAATGTCATTGGGCACAATATTGATAGGCAAATCCACTGAGCGTATCATGATGAACAATAGGAGTTCAAATGTAAACTGTAAAATAATAGAGTCTTTGATGGTGGACATTAAAAAAAATTTAGATAAGACTATAGTTCAGGGTGCTTGTGATTTTGCGGGTATTAGCAGGGAAGAATATGCAACAATATATAAAATAATTAGAGAAGCTTTTAAGCAAGTTCAAATTAGAAAAGTCCCAATCCCTAGGACATATCACTTGAAAAAAGAAAGGGATACATTAAACATAGGTATGCATAAGATCACTGGAACCCCATTTCATATTGAGGAAGTGTATGAAACTGATGGAAGATCGATATCCTATAATTCATCAAACATCTTATTTGTTGATCTAAATTACTTGCTAAGATACATCTTCACATTCTATGATATAACTCTCTTTCCAACCATAATATAAATGCCTTTGAAAAGGTGAATGGCAAAATAATCATAGTACTTAAGTTAGATGAGTCGGAAATTGTGAAAGGGCAAAAGATGGAGAGGGTTGGTATAACTCTCATGAATGGTGCACTATCACAAACAGAGGACCAAGAAGATTTCAGATTTAGTGTCCAATCAGAATATGATATATGGTGATTGGCAGCGTTTCAGGTAACTAGCCTCATTATTACATTACATTCATTCAATAGTATTAATTCTTTGTTAACTAAGTTTGAATAATTCTTTGGACATTGACGCAGATTTCATTTACGGGATTGAGCACACGGAATGGGTATCGCTGATAGTTATACTACCCAAGAAGAATGGCAAATGCGGATCTGTGTGAATCTGAAGGCGCTAAATGCAGTCACCAAAAAAGACCATTTTCCTTTACCATTTACGGAAAGTGTCCTCAACAGGGTAGCTAGTGCCGAAGCCTACAATTTTTTGGACGGCTTCAGCGGCTACAACTAAGTGAAAATAGCCCCCCAGGACCAACACAAGACATCATTTGCCACAGAATGGGGAACCTATGCCTATAAAGTGATGCCATTCGGACTTTGCAATGCCCCAGGCACTTTCCAGTGAGTTGTGCAGGTGGCATTCAAAGATTATTTGCAAAAAAATTTGGAAATTTTTTTGAACGATCTGTGCGTGCATGGACCAGATTCAGAACACTTATCCAATTTGGAGGAGGTGTTACAAAAATTCTGCGACTACCAGATCTCCCTGAATCCATAAAAATGTCAATTTTGGGTGACACATGGCTTGATACTCGGCCATATAGTGTCAAGACACGGGATCGCCACAGATCTATCAAAGATCAGGATCATTATTGATCTACCACCACCGGGGACGATCCGCGAGGTCTACATTTTCATGGGTCATGCTAACTATTATAGGATCTTCATTCTTGATTTTGCAGAGTTAGCTAGACCAATCTACAAACTCACAACGAATCCACATTGGAATGAGGAAGCCCTAAAAGCTTTCCAAAAGCTTAAGGATGCATTGGTTTCGGCACCAATCTTACGGCCACCCAATTGGTCCATTGAGTTTCACGTGCATACGGACGCATCGAAGTATGCAGTTGGAGCAGTCTTAACCTAGCCTGGTGAACACAAAAAGGATTTTCCAATTCGGTTTGCAAGCCGACAGCTCAGTGATACCAAAATGAACTATTCAACCACAGAGCGGGAAGCACTGGCAATGATCTATGCAGTTAAGAAATTTTGACATTACTTGATGGCCACACATTTTGCTTTTTATACGGACCATCAACCCTTGCTCTATCTCATTAATAAAACTTGCAACACCGGAAAGAATCACCAGATAGCTACTTCTGTTGTTGGAGTTTGATTTTCGGATAGTACTTCACAAGGGAAAACAATACTACATGGTAGATCATGTGGTACAAAAGCAATGAATGTATGAAAAATACTTCAAACTCAGGTTAGAGAGAGAATAGCAATACAAGCAAAATATTACAAGATCCAATTTGACATTACGATAGCATCTATGCTTGATTCTTCATTGACATTGTGAGAGAACCCACATTACATATATATGAGAGAATGTAGCTCATAGTAGTACTAGCATGCAACCATATTTCTCCACCTCTATAAGTGTATTCTATCAAAATATTGACACCTATCACTATGCATGCATGATTATCCACCTACTTTTACCTACTTTCTGTGAAAGATTTCAGATCATTATGATCCAATCTACTTGAATGATCTTTGATTAGAAAGAGAAATACACTACCATTCTCACCAATGTAGAAAAATCAGCATCTACACACAAAATGAGATGCAAACACTAATAGAACTTGATCAAACTTGAATGAAATGAAAAAGTACTATTGCTATCCGTAAAAAATCAGCAAGTTATTGTATTTCAGATGTGTGGATCCAAAAATAACAAATATAGATCATTCTACACATAGAATTGCAAGCAATCACCAAGATAGTGCACCAATGGATAGTAGAACCCAAGAGAACCAATAAGCATGAAATGAGATAGAGAAGAGAGAAGATAGCTCTCTCCACGAGTTACATCCTTTTATAGCAGGTCCAAACCCTATTTGGCCACTTGGCTTTCCCACCAAAATGCTAACCCTACTAGTTTTGGGCCTAGATTCAATGTACTCAACTATTCAAATTTGAATCTACTCAACTCGCATTCTAACTTTCCCACACTTTCAAAACGTGTTTATTCAAATGAAATTTAGACTAATGAACTTTGAAAAGTCAATCTCTAAGTCTAAAACAAGTTTTGGCCTCAATATGCCGAATATGAAAATATAGCAAAACATGATGAAACTAGTTGAATCTTTCACACTCCCTCTTCAACTAGTTTTAGCATAGACTTTGATAGCACTCCAAGTGAAGTCCTATGCTTCATGAACAAGTCTTTTCCCAATGCTTTGGTGAAGATATCAGCTACACATTCCCTTGAAGACACATGTTGTAGCTCCACCTCCTTTGCAATGACTTGCTCCCTCACAAAGTGATATTGTATCTCAATATGCTTGCTCCTAGCATAGTTTTTGACCATAGAACTTTGATCCACCAAAAGAATGATCTTTTTCCTAAGAATAGATCTCCTTTCAATGATCATGTAATGCTCAAAATAGAAACAACCATAATTCACTATTTCTTACATCAATTTTACATGTCAAAATGTGACTAGTACATGAAGAATCAAATAGAATGTTTCCAACTCTGAACTCTTTGGAAAAATACAGCAAATAGACAATAAATGTGAGTGATCAACATTTTCTTGCATGTCTCCTCCTCCTTTGTCCTTTGTTGCCATGTATCCACCATGATACTCCATGAATGAGCCTCCATCTCCATCTTGCCTCAAGATACCATCATACCTTGATGACTTGATCTTGAATGAGTGACATAATGAACCTCCAATGGCTTTATTTCCATCAGCAAAACCAGCCAAGAATGCTAGTACAAATCCAACATCAAAACAATGCTCACCAATGTAGCTAGTTTTACCATATCTTGACAATTTGCACACATCCACATGAAATTGCTCAAACATGAGATAGAACAAGTAAAGTAAACTTAAACACCGCTTCCTTGCTACTCCTTTGACCTTTCTTGAGTCTTCAATATGCTGTAAAAACATATCCATAACATCTTTGCCAATTACCTCTCCTTTGATGCTCTTGACTAGCTCCAAATTGCCACCATCCCTTTTGACTAGTTGAAGTGCTTTGAGATCAACTTCTTGATCTTCAACTTGACCATCAAAGTCATTGAGCAAACTTTGTTTTCCAGATCCGTTTCTTGATTTTACAGCAAGATAACATCCGGATACTTGCATAGCTCCATGTACACAAGAAGATCCTCCAAAAGATGTTCCACTCTTCACAAGAGCTTGATACTCAAGATCCATTGCTTGGATCCACTCCTCTTCTTTCCTTGCTTGATCTACACTTGTAGGCTCATCAAAAGAGGTTAGGAAAGCAACATAATTTCCAAAAACTACCTGCTTACCCTTTTGATCATTTGTGAGCCTTGAAGGTACTTGTCTTTCTCTTGATGTTCTCCTTGGCTTTTGACTTGATGAAGGTCCATTATCACCACCATCCAAAGTAGGATGCTTCTCATCAACATCAAGAATGTTAGATCCATCCACTCTACCATCAATCATGCTTGAAGAAACATTTGGAATGTTCTCCTCATAAAAAATGACATCTCTACCAACAATCACTTTGTTAGTAGAAGGAATGCAAACCTTGTAGGCTTTACTCACCTCAATATATCCAACAAAAATACCTCTTCTTGAAGATGGATCCTCCTTGGTCCTATCATCAAGAGTAATGTTGACATAGCATGTGCATCCAAAGGTTCTTAGAAAGTTGACACTCGGCCTCCTCTTGAATAGCATCTCAAAAGGTGTCCTTCCATCCAAAATAGCACTCGGCCACCTATTGCACAAGAAATTGGCACACAACAAAGCTTGATCCCAAAATGGTTTGTCAAGATTAGCACTTAATCTCATAGCTTTAGCACTTTCACATAAAGTCCTATTCTTCCTTTCAGCCACTCCATTTTGTTGTGGGGTCCTTGATGTTGTATACTCCCATGCTCATCACAAAATGCCTTGAACTTGTTAGATATGTACTCACCACCATTGTCACCTCTCAAGCACTTGATCTTTGTGGAAAATTGGTTCTCACTTGCATTCTTAGACTTGACAAAGACATCATACACTTCATCCTTGCTCTTTAGTAGATAGATCCAACAAAATCTACTAAAATCATCAATGCATGTTACATACATCTTAGCTCCACTATTGCTAATTGTAGTAAATCCATGAATATCCAAATGTACAAGTTGAAAAGGCTTTGTAGATCTAGAAATAGATCTAGTATAAATAAGGTAGTCTATGTGACTTAGACAAAGCACTTGTCATCACTTAAGGAATTTGGAAGACCAATCACAACCTTCTTCCTTGCCATTACCTCCAATGACTTGAAGTTGAGGTGTCCCATCTTTTGTGCCAAACCTCTTGACATTAGAAAAGTTTTGATTTCCAAAAAGACCCTTTAAGAATTCGTGCAAGATGCTTTTTTTATTATTAAAATATTATAGCACAAATACTTTTGACTAGCCATAACTTTTTAATCGTAGATCAGAAGTATGTCATCTAACATATCATTGGAAAGCCATTGTTGAGCGCTTTTCAATGCACCAAACTTCGCTAAATTCGGACTTTCCACTAAAAAGTTATGCCATTTTTAGTATGGAATCAAAATGTGGACTAAAAAAGTTACATTATGTAGATTTCAAACTTGAGTGTTTTAATTGGTCCATGTGTAAGAAAAATTTGAGAAAAAATGTAAAAAGAATCTTTACAAATGTCTTTTTTGGATTTAGAACTCCTCTAATGATAGATATTTGCTCCCTTGCAACACATCCAACTTGGTTAGCAATAACACAAGCTTCTAGTTTGAACAACTTCCTTTGCCTTTACCGTTTCCAATCAAGACATACTTCCTTTTGATCAAACAAGCATCTCCATCAAACTCCACCTTGAGGCTCTTACTTAGCATTTGGCTCACAGTAAGCAAATTTTTGGTAATAGATGGAATAAACAAGACATCCTCCAAATGAACATTCCTATTTGCAGAGAGAGAAATAGTAATTGTGCCAATTCCTTTGATTGCACAGTCACCATCATTGGCCGTGTAGATCACCCTCTTGTCATCTCAACTTGCCAACAAAGAAGTGAAATACTCTTTGTGAAAGGTCATGTGTGAACTTGCTCCACTATCAATCCACCAAGGATCTAGATCTCCATCGTTAGCAAGCATACATGAAGACATCACAAAAGGATCATCATTTGCATCTTGAACATCCAAACCATCCTCATCAAGAGTAAGATTACCTTGTCTGTCTCCTTGATATCTCTTCTTCTTGTAGCACTCACCTGCAAAGTGTCCTTTGATGCCACAATAGAAGCACTTGAGTTTTGATCTATCCTTCTTTTTGCCACTTGAAGAAGCATCCATTTGATCTTGCCCTTGAGACCACTTACTTTTGGTTTTGCCTTTGAATTTTCCCTTTGTGAACATAGCATCCTCTTGAAGTGTTGATGTAGATCCACCTCTTGCTTGAAGCCTATATTCCTCATTGATCAAGATCTCATGAAGATCCATCAAACTTGGCAAAGTCTTTTGAATAGCAATACTTTGAACAATGTTAGGATGAGCATCCAACAAGCCATTAAGAATTACCTGAATAAGCTCTCCTTCCTTAATGCTTTCATCAATGCAAGCCAACTCATTATTCAATGCTTTCATTCTTTCGGATCAACCTGAAATCTTACACAAAGATCCTTATAAAAATCACCTATTAAACTCTTATCTAGATCCGATATTATTTTATCTACAGTAGAGGTCATATCCTCATTATTGTGGGATGGAATGGAGGGAATGGAAGAGGAACTACTTGAATAGTTAGGGGTGGTGGGAGGAGAAGAACGCATTTCATACTGGTGTGATGGTCCAACCAAAGGACGAGAGATATGAGGGGGTGATGGTGATTCGTTGAGTACTACCCTTTGCCTGGTAGGCCTGGTGGGCTTGGTCTTCTTTCTCCTTCTTCGTTGAGGAACAAGCCCTCTCTTTGTAGGTGGTGGCCTAGAGGTGATTCATTTTTGGATTCTGAGAGGTATATAGTTTTTGATGAGTATGTTGCCAAAGAGATTGATAAGCTAGGAGGTCAATTTTCTTTTTGTCCAAGTTCAATTAATTATGTAAATCACATAAATAAAGACTTTTGTGATGCCGTGAAGGAGAAGACAACAGATATATCAGATCCGATTGTGGAGGCTGGTTTGATGTATTTTGTAAATAGATGTAAATGCGATGATAGTAAGGACATTGGAGTTATGTTGTCCTTTTTTGCACACAGCCTTCATAGTCCAACTCAGGCGACAAAGTATCTTCTCCATACAACTTCGGAGACCAAAGTCTTCATTCTTCCATACTGCCAAAAAGTAAGTGATTATATAGAATATATTCAAGTAATATTTTTTATAGGTATTGTAATTCCTTCAGTTTAACTAATTATCTCTTGTTTTCAGTAAGCATTGGAGTATGCATATAGTCTCCCTTAGGGAAAATTCAGATGGGATCATTAATCCCATCTGTTTAAAGATGAATTCCTTGAGCTCTATCCATGCCGAAGTACAGCAAAATGTTCTCATTTCTACCAAGGCCGGATGGGGCCACTGTAAATAGCCACCTGGAGATTGTTGATGCAGAAGTAAGTATTTATCATCAAGTATCTGATAGGTAATATGATTTGTTTTTTTCAGAGTGCACAACTAACCTATTATACGTTTTGTGATTGAAGTCAGCTCAGCAAGATGATGGACATAGTTGTGGATGATTCTCCATCCGCAATATACAGGACTTCTTAGAGTGGTACATCATGCAATCCGGGGCTCCAGATATATGAAAGGTAAATAGACTAGTTAATGGCCTAACTAAGTTATTTTTTATTTGGTTTCTGATAAGTCAATTGACTCGGTTATTTTGGATTTGCAGTATAAATGCCGAGCATATTTACAATGAATGAGATATATGAGTTTCGTCAACAAATGTTGGTGAACTTATTATCTCATGCAACACCCAGTCCAGCTGCGGAAATGGGAGGCCAATCAAGTCCACAACTGACACTAGTGCAGGGTGGAGATAATCCATATTACTTTGAGCTGTAAATAATAGATTAAATAGAGATATACATTTTTTATGTAATGCCCTGTGAATAATTATGGGCATATAGAAAGATAGAGACAATGGGGTAAAAGCATCCATTGTTAATACAAGACGCACATGTACATTTTCAAAAAATGAGAAATATATTGATATTTATGAGAGCTTTTACAAATCTTGTATCATGATTGCTCTATTATTTGAACAATTCCGTCCAAATCTTTGCATTTGATTTTCTCTTCATGTCTTTTACATATCTGCACAAACATACATTAATCAAATTACAGTTAGTGATCCGAATATTGACAAAAAAGATAATGAATACAAATTCATAGATTTCACATACCAATTTTCCATCCAATATAAAGCTGAAATATTTGGGGATATCTTGCTGTAAAAGTGTCAGTTCCGTTCTAATGTAGAATAAGGTCCTGCTCAACCTCAATAATAGTAAGTAAATCCCCATTTGCCATGATATCAATGCATGTACGATCAGTGTGCCCAATGCTGTCTAGATCTTGATCTAATGGGACGCAAGTACCATTGTGTTCTTTCCATCTTTGATAATGAAACACCATACTAAGCATTTGCTTTTCTATACTGTATCTAAATGATATGGATGAATGTTTGATTCTACAAGCAATATCTGCAGTGGATCTTATATCCCAACCTTTGTCCATGAATTTGAATAAAAAATCATCTGATAGATTTTTTTGCAAACAAACAATGTGGGAGTTCAATGCACCTCTGAGTTTGAAAAAGAGCTGACAAACAATGACATTGGAACAAACCAGCTTAAGTGCACATTTCTTGATCCAGTACTAGTTTTGAGTGACTTTTGTACATCATTATATAGCTTGGAATGAAAACATTTTATTGTATTGTCGTTGACTGCAATCCACCACACGTTACCTTGAAAATTAGGTAGAGGTATACACTATAATTTTTCCATTCCTCCATTTGTGTCTGGAATATACATAGCATCATAAAAAAATATGCTAGAATCTGCAAGTTCTTTTGCCGTTCGTCCTCTGTATTGCAATTTGCCAATTTCTGAATGGATGACATCTATAATACCTGAAAGAGACGCCACGGGTTTCCATTCATGTATATTTGAAGGATATAGATCTGCAATACAAAATCATAATAAGCTCTCATTCATAAATATGATTACGTTTTAAAAATGACAAGCAACCCAAAAAATTAAGATACTTACAATTACACTTTCGAAAATCATGTGAATTTACAGCCTCCACATTAAGTTCTGAATGCATATAAACATGTTCAATAAGCACCTCTGAAATGGTTTGTCTTCCTGGAGAAACTTTGAAATCAATAATCCGCCCTTTCCAATAAGATCTATATGTATACACCTTTTTGTTTTGGCGAAAAGCCCCTCTCGCCGATGGATGCATCAGTACCCAAAAAGCCTTATGATATTCACGAGCAATCCATGTGCCATCGTCTTCCCTCTCATTATAAAAAATTGCAGAGCATATCCAGGATCTTGGTCTCCTTCTCATCGCCATGGCTTGAAGAGTTCACATTTGAACTTGTCAATATGAAAGTCCAGAGCATAATAGGTGCCAAACTTTTTTGTGAGTCCCAAGATAATTTTAACTTGAGGTTAACCCAAGCAATTTAGTCAACCAGTTGTCACGGATGCCAACCAATAGTATGCTTCCAATCTACCGGACCATAAATTCAAATTTGCCCAAACATGAATTGTGTTTTCCGGGTCAGGCGAGTTGTGTTACATAGAAGCCACTATGTCAAGAACCGATTGGGCCACATGGACATAAACAGCGAGGAAAAAAAAAACTCATAACAAACGGCCCTTCTAAGTCTGAGAACTCCTGTAATGCTAACTTCAAAACTTTATGGCTTATCACAAAAGTGTATGCTTCTTTTCTTTTAATTTCTTGGGAGGCGGGACCTTCCCTCCCTCCTCCAGTCACATCCAAGATCAATCAAAAGATATGGAGAGGGAGGGAGGGAGGTATGCTTACTTTCTGCCCCCAAAGGAAAATAGTGAGGCTGCGTAGGAGTTCCTCCTACTAATTGCGCGCCCTCCTAAAAACGTACGGGCCCGCCATCCCAGAAAACTGTCTACGGACTGACGGTAGAGTTGTCTACTTTGTCCAACAGTAGATAAGTTCAACTACGGGCAAATCAACAGGGCTACCTGCGCTGTGCACACAATAGGTGGATTAAACTACGAATTGCCTGAAGGAGACAGCCGTATCCAAATCCCAGTTTTAAAAAAGGTAAAACTAATACAATTAAGGAGGGGCCTTCATCCTAAAAACTTAGCCTAGGAATGAAATTTCATTCTTTTAAAGCTAAGTTTAAAAGAATCTATCAAAGTTTCACTTTGATAAACCATAAAGGTAATCATTTCTTTAAAAGAAACTAAAGGTAAGGCTTAAATTTACCAAAAAGCTTTAAGCTAACCTTTTGTTATTTTTTTATGCAAACCAAGAAACTTAAGATTTGAATAAAAAAAATACCATATTGAATAGCATGTTTGTAAAGACAACAAGCCTACAATCACAAGTCACCCTTTACTCAATATAAACTTGAGCAAAGGTTAAAATTCAAATATCCACATTCCAATAAAAAGAATACAGAACCGCAAAGGCCAACAAGGGGACTTGTGTACCTTTAAGAGAATCGATTGCTCTGACACCAACTGTTACAACTCCCTAAGATCTTCGACTACCTTGAAGGTTCCGCACACCCCATACTAGTGATGACGCACTGTATCCGCCCATCCATAGGGTCACAATCGACCCACCCCCATGCACTGGAGCTATCGACATAGTCATGTCTGGTCAAGCCTCCTACGATAACTAGCATTCCATACCACCCGTCATCACACTCAACTCTCCCTAGCACACATCTCCTGGCTCATGCATGTGCTCTACATCCACCAACTCCCGGGTAGACTGAGTGAATGGAAAGAAAGAAACCCCACGTCTATATAGGCATAGCACAGTGGGTCCCATCTAGCACGGTCCTGACGGCAACATGTGACCACCTAGGATGGTGATGCACGTGGCACCCAAACATGTCATCATGCCCCTTGCGAGGCCATCACTGAAGGGTGTACCGTTATGGTATGTAACAAGCTTCGACTATGTTGGTCCTATTCATCCTGTGGCAAGGGGATCTCAGGCCAGATATATCATTGTTGCAACTGATTATATGACCAAATGGGTTGAAGCGAAAAGCAGTTTCAGTTGCAGATGCAAAATCAACGGCTAAGTTCCTCTATGAAAACGTTATTACTAGATTTGGATGTCCTATCGAGATCGTTAGTGATCGGAAAACACATTTTGTGAATGAAATGATAAAGTGTCTATTGGAAGACTTTTTCGTTATTCATCGGTTTAGTACTCCATATTATCCAAGGGGTAATGGCCAAGCTGAATCTTCCAACAAGATTCTCTACAACATTATGACAAAAACGGTAGCAGCAAGTCGTTCTGATTGGGAACATAAGCTTTATGCGGCTTAATGGACATTCAGAGCCGCTTACAAAAATAGTACAAATTAAATGCCATTTTAGCTTGTTTATGGACAAGATGCAGTTATACCAATTGAATTTTTGATACCATCTCTACGCATAGCAGCAACGGAACGGTTGGATGATGCGAAATCCTTCCAGATGTGTCATGAGGCTTTACAAAAACTTTGTAAGACCAGATTGATGGCAGTTCATGCATTAGCAGCAGAGAAAGCCCGTCGCAAGGCATGGAAAGGCATGGCACGATCGTCGATTACACAAAACAGATCTGAAGGAAGAGATCTAGCACTAATGTATAAGACAAAACTGATTAAAGGCAAATTGAAGTTCACAAGTGAAGGACCGTATCGAGTAAAAGAAATATTGAACTATGGAGCGGTCATTTTAGAACATTTGGATGGAAAAAGATTGGATACTCCAATGAATGCAGCCGACTGCGCAAGTTTTGGCAGCCAGATCAACCAGTTCAATCAGAATGTTGGAAACCTTCGCCGGATCAGTTCAGTACCTCATAAACCTTCGCCAAGATTTTTATAACCTATTTTCATAGTACTGAACATGCGTACAAATTTTTGTCCAGAATTGAACAAACAAACTAGTACATTGTCTAATGGACCCTCCAAATCAGCCTATAAAAGGGCAGAATTTGATTTCATTTCTCACTTGTGCTAGCAGAGCTCTTGCCAAATTTTCAAGCGACCAAAACTTTCCAAATCTTCTATACTACTTTCTTGTATACACTCGCACCAATTACCTTCAGTTTTTGACTTTTCTTCACCATGTCTTCTAGTGATACCAGTCAGTTGCTGCGATATGTCATTCATCGTGATGTTCTGACCAAGACAAACATCATGGTACTTCCTAGCACAAGCATGGTGGCTCAATGGATGAACCTTGAGTTAGAAATCGGTTTTGATCTGATTCATTAGTATAAGCTCTAAATGATGTAATTATTGTACAGTTTATATGGTTTACTGTATATGGATGGTTGTGATCGGGACGTGACCCGTTAGGATACATTGATCGGGCACTGATCCCGTAGCCAACTACTTGGGTTAGCCGAGTAGCCACACATAGGAAGAATTAGCCTGTACAGAGTTATTTACAATACTTGCTATACTTGGGGGCATGTCCCAAGTTTGTCGATCGAATTTGGCCATATTGGACCCGACCTTAGGTTGACAGGTGGTAGGCCAATTTTAGGACACCTGCCTTTTCATGCAGTTTGTGAATACTCTATATGTACAGTGTTACTTCATAATAGACTTAACTTTTGTTGTGCCATCTTTGAGAGCTTGTGAGGAGTGGCTATGGTGATTGTATGATGTGATCTGCATACTGCACTAGATCCTAACAGGATTTCAACACCTTGTTGAGCCTTTGCTCACCGTAATGGGGATCCACAAGCGCGTCTTTAGTGGAAAAATCAATATGGGATTCATAACCATGGCCTTTAGCACGTAGCTTGAGGCCAAAGCCAAGTTCTATATCAACTACCAGACCGCTACACACAAGGTGCGTGTGACAAAGACCACCCTTGCAGCCCTAGGCATGTCTTCTGGGAAATAGTCCTCGTCCAAACATAAGCATGCCAAGAGTGTCATAAAACCCTTTATGGATGCCTCTGATGAACTATACTAGACAAATGATGGCTACTTGTTAGAATGCATCCGCGATCTTGTTATCCATGTCACTGCACAGCTACTAAATAATTTCTTGATGGTTGGCAACCTCAGGAAGGAGCGCATCTCTTCTCAAATTTTGCATCACATAGTAGAATCTAACTACAATCTTGATAGCCAGCCACTAGAACCCTATAATTGGTTCAAGACAGTCTTTGGTGAGCTCAAGCGGGCCATTAAAAGCAATAACAAGAAACAGTTTGTAGCCTGCTCACTTTTGTCCCTCCTTTATATCTCCTACCTTCATAATAGAATCCATGGGTTTGTTGTTGATGTCGTGTTATCCATGTATGAAGACACACCTGCTGAGTCCTCACACCAAGCATCCAGTTCTCATAGTCATTGTCGTGTGTGCAGTGAGGCCGTTATTCCTGACTCGCCTTCCGCGTCCCAATGCTGCACTAGGTAGACATCTTCAGCTGCGCTACCACCCCCTGCTACAATTCGCACTTTTCTACCCATCCCCCAATCCACTGATGCATCCCTTGCCTTCTCTTCCTCACAGGGACAGTCTGTGGCCATTGGATCTACCATTCCAATCACAGATGCCTAAGACGCCTCACCCCCAAAAATCTGAGTCATTTCACCAAATACCCAAACATATATGGATATGTTTGATGATTCCAACCCGTTGGGCCCAGATGAAATTTTTGAGATGCCCAAGAGTCCAGGACCCTTTGATCTCCAATCCCCTGCAAAAGGATTCAAACAGTTCCATGATAGCTCTACTTTTTTTTATATCTCCTTTTAGATCAATCAACAAGACCAAGCCGACATAGCACCAGACACCATCAAGGTCGATCATGCGGTCATATCTCCGAAGCAGTTCTACGCCACGGTGCCTGAAGGATTCGAAGGAGAAGATGTTTTTGGAGAAGAAGAACCGGCCAAACACCAGATCCAAACCAGAACAAGCTCCACAAGTGCTACTCATGCTTCTCCTATCGTTGCTGCTACAACCCAAGTGAATTCAGGTGACGCATTAGGTTTAGTCTCAAACCTTGCGCGAGTGATCCAGTCCATGATCGATAAAAAGACAGACATGAATGAACGAATATCAGAGCTGGGTACCAAAAATACACTGATAAGCCAGAAGGTTATTTAGTTGAATCGTGAGCTCAAGATTGCCAAGCAGCATGAGGCAAAATCTAAAGCCGAACTAAAGAAGGCCACACAAACTGTTGAGCGCCTTGAAGAATATGTGGCGAGTCTTCAGAATTCATTGACATCAGTGCAAGACCAAGTCGATAAAGTTGTCCAAGATTCCAAACAACAAGTGTAGCTGCTGGCAGGTCAATTGGATTTGGCTGAGTTTGAACGCGAACGTCTTCAAGGTGAATTGGATGCGACCACCCTTGAATGCGATTCTTATCTACAAACACAAGTGTCTAATCGTCCAGTAACACCGTGTTGGATTTATCTCCTCTACTTTCCTCAATCTCATTTTTAATCTGCCTCCATTCATGCTGTATTTTTACTCATGTTGTCGCACAGTCTGCATATTAATGTAAATAAGACAAATGAAGAAAACGCGACTGTCTACATAAATACAAAAAAAATTTCACAGGCGAAAAAGGCGAAAAGTTTGACATTGTGTTTTTACACGTGATTTGTGACAGACAAAAAAGATGACACTGCCTTACAAAGAAATGTCGAAGGTGTTCTAGGAAAAGTGAAGGCACCCTGTAAATCAAATCCTAAGGCATTTTGTCAGAGTGTTGCATTTGTTGCATCTTCACCAACGTTCATTTCAGCGAAGGCTGACGTCGCGGCCTTCTCACGCTCATCCCATGCAACTGTGCAATCAGATTTGACAACGACAGCAGCCACCCAGGATCTCCTACAGACAGCACATCCACTTTGTACTTTCTTCATTTGCACACCTGTAAAATTATGTATATATGTTGGATACCATCTGCGTATCCAGCGTGTGTGTAAAATAGAGCATGTATCAGAAGCCTATGAGAGATAGATAAAGTAGATGCCCTCGCGCATTGATTCTTATGTATTGTCAGTAACAGATTCATTCATTTTTCATAGATTGGATTAGCTTTGTAGAGCACATGGTTTCGTCCGCTATTGTCTTGTGCTCAACAGCACTATTGACATGTATATTTTGTTATACTTAATCTGATAACAGTTCTATTTGTTCTGCGTTCAGATTTGTGTCGATAGTGCTATGTTTTTCTTCAATCTGTCTGACATTCTTGTTGCTCAATCTGGTAATTTGTTCTTAGCGAGTTATTATTAGTCTAGTTGTTGACGACTAATATTTAATCTTGCCTTTCGTGAATCATTCACGACTGATTATCAATCAAGCTCAATCAAGCTCTTTTGCGAATCATTCGCGACTAATAATTTGCCTAGCTATTTGTGACAAATTATTCGTCTGATGTTTTTGTTAACGTTTGGCTACATAATCAAAACGACCATGATTTCTATCACTAACATTCTGTTCATTTCTGATAGGCATAGTCATGCTTAGGAGGGAAAGAGTAATATAGCTCATTCCGCTGCGCATGAACGCTTTCTGCTCGAGTTCGTTTCTCGTTCGAGTTTCGAGTTCGCTTCTTTTTCATGTTCGTTTTCTTTTAGAGCTATTTTCGTTTCTCACACTCACACATCTTCTTTCTCCTACATGGTAGCAGAGTAGGCAACATAAGTAGAAGTGGGACTTTGTTCAAAGTGCATATAAGTGGTAAATGTCTAAGTGTTTAATGTCCTCTGGTACCAGCCCCTTTGCGGGTAAGGGGGAGCAGTTGGATTTGTGGGCGGCTAGGCGTCCGGGGATGGGATCTCGGAATGTGGCTCACGGAAGGGGCAAAAGGCTCCATGATTTTGGTGCAACCTCTGAACCAGAAAGGTTAAGTTGTATCCGTTGAAGGCCTACCGAATTCCTATACACCGGGCAAAACCTGATACTTGTTCAGGAAAGTTGAAACGTACCGCACTTCATTGGTAGGGTTTCACGAAAAATTTGATAAAATCAAACATACGACAACCACTGAACTGGCAAAGGCAGAAGCAATTATTAAAGATTACAAAAAGGCAGCCGCTCAAGTGTTGGAAGTCGGCCCTCAGATTTCAGTTTATGTGATGCCGCAGTTCTCACCTCAGCACCAAGATCGGATATAGGATTGGACGGGCCAAAAACCCATGATATACTTGATGTCCAAGTCACAGAAGAAGGTCCGTCCACATCAAGGCCCAGACCTTTATTCAAAAACCGATCACCATCGAGGACCAGATCTGAACATTTCTACAACAACATCCTCATATGTCCTCGAGGGGTGGATGGATAATCAAATTCAAGATCTCTGAGATAGCGGAGGGAAAAGAGTTGGACAAGCTACCAGCATTGGGAGAGCAACCGACATGGAGAACCATCGTATTTGAAAAGACTCCGGATTCCATCAGGAGTTACATTGCCAGCTCTCGCCAATTGCGGGTAGATTCTTATTATTTACCAATGCCAAGACGCAATAAATAGAAAGATTTGGGGATTCCTTTGGATCAAATCAGTATCCATACCCCAAATTGGCCCATAATTCCTTAGATTTATAGGCAATCTGCACTTTTCGCAAAGGATTTGACAATGTTGGCGTCCGTAGCAACAAGGTGAGATGATTGCCTTCCTCAATTGGCTTTTGATCCAAATAAACCAATGGTGTCCGACGGTGTTCAAGATCAATTGTCACTTGCCAGATTGTACTATCATGCTGCGATGCTGGGCGGAATGTGAAAATCAAGGTTTACGACATGAACCACGTCAAAATGGATTGTTGGGGCGAATAAGTGCTTTTTATTGCACAAGAAAGACTTCAATATGGCACGCCTGAAATTCATGGAGAAGGTGCAATACCATCTTATCAAGGTACAACACGAGCAGAACCAGAGCCCTAAATAAATAAATCTCGCAAGGTGTCGTGAGACCACCACCAGTTTTGGTGGGAGATACTGTTGGAGGAGGGGTTGCGGATATCGAGGCAGTCCTAACCATAGTTATAAGTGAGAGGGATTTGGCACCCTACGTGTGTAAGTTGAACCTGATGATCACATAGTCCTCCATCTCTCATGCTTTTGTTTTATTTTGCTAATTGTTGGATCTAAATGTTATTGGAATTGTTATTTCTTATGCTTTTTGTGAGAGAGAAGAGAGAGAGAGAGAGAGAGAGAGAGAGAGAGAGAGAGAGAGAGAGAGAGAGAGAGAGAGAGAGAGAGAGAGAGAGAGAGAGAGAGAGAGAGAGAGAGAGAGAGAGAGAGAGAGAGAGAAAAAAAGCAAGTTTCTATCTCATTGTGGATTGTAGGGTTAATGGATGTAGTGTTGATTGTGTAATGTTAATGCTTAGGGTTAATGGATGTTAGAGTTAGATGTGGATCTTCCATGCATGCTGAATTCTGAGATATGCTATCGCTCTCATGGGATCGACAAACCTATGCGTGACAACTAACTTCATCTCCTTGATGCTTGAGTCCTTGGATCTTGGGTTGAGGATAGGATAGGAAATATACCCACTATAATGCAGTTGGTATATCGCACTAGTGTGCAAGCAAAAGACTAACATAAATAGGCACTACAAATAGCATGCACAAGAGTGATATCCCACGAAAATTGAGAAAAAAAAAAGTAAAAAGTTAATCGGGTTGCGCACCTTTTATAGGCAATTTTTTCACACGTGCGGGTCAACGGTCAACCAGACATGTGTCCCTCCCTAATGGTCCATACGACTACACATGTGTGATCTGACTGCTAGACATGTGTCATTAGTTCATTGGTTGAAAATGCACCATGTGTCACCTTCCTAATGGTTCGTACTACTAAACACGTGTGACCTGACATCCCGACACGTGCACATACTGATTGCATGGATACGGCGACATGTGGCAGAATCTGATGAACCAACAGTTCACACGTGGGACAGAACGTGCATTCGCATGTGCGAACTGTATGATAAAAGTCCTCGACCCTGAGGTTTTTCAATTTTTTTTCGCTTCGTCTTTTTGCATATCGCTCTTGTGCGACGGTAGTATATGTGCCTTTTCGTCTATTACTATTCATGCACACAAATCCGATATACCGTACCTCCACATATTGCTCGTGTGACCTTCTTCTATTTGCTTTTTACTTGTCATTCCCATTGTGCACAAAAGTGATATATTGTATTTTTCGTACCTATCACTTCTCTGCGACCACCGTTGCACACTTTTCCATCATATCTCACGTCTTGCGCACACACCAGATGATGTTATTATACTAAATAAAGATTAGAAAAATATAGATATCATAGAACAAACATAGATTGAAAATGTATAACATTGATAGGAAAATATACATCTATATATCAAATGCAGCTCTATCTTAATGAATTTGGGAGCCCAAAATACATGCACTGATGCCCAACTTGGGCTTCCATTTATTGAATGAAAGAGTCTATACACAGATTTTGCTGAATTTATTTGAGTCTATTGTTCTACCACAATGGTAATTGTTGTAGGTAGATCTTTGCAGCACGTTACCAGCTCCTGTCTTTTTCGCATCTGTGACAAGACAAATATTAGTGAGCATGCCATTGCAAATTATGTCATTTTCCTTTAATTTGTTCTATTTTGAAATGGCATTAAACATAGAGTACTTACGAGTCTTCCATTGATGATGAATCTGAAATAAGTTGGTAGATTATTATGTAATAACATGAGCTCTGTTCTGATAAAATCAACCATTCAATGCTCTTCCACCTCAACCGTAGTCAGAAATTCTCCGTTGTACATTATCCTATACATCTCTTTGTGCAGTTGATTTTTGTTTTCTCTTAGTTTTTCTCCTTGTATTATAAATATGGTTTTCAAAAGAGACATTAAGCACAAGTACTGCTATATATAGATGTCAATGAGCATGTCAATGATCATCAGCTGAAGATTTATCCATGGTTCACTCTATAGAGAAAAATCTTGGCCTGAATCAAATATAGGCTAGATTTTTGAAAAAATTATATACGTCTCGTATGGGTTGAAGATGTCAAAGTTCTAAGAAGAATCGATATAGACCTTTGTAATATCCACTAATGAAATGAGGTCAATGTTCTTGTGAAATGAGCATGATATGAGGTTCTTAGGGTCCAAGTGTTGTCCTGTTGCAATCAAGACAAGTAAAGGTTTTGTCCTATTCTAACCTTATCCTAGATGTACTTTGTAACTTAATCTACTAGTTACCTATTATAGTCTATTCAAAAAACCTACAAAAGTTTATGAAAATGAGACCTACACTCTTGCTCACCCTATGTGGTAATCCAAGGAAAGGTGCCATTTAGGACTGATTAGCACTAGATTTATTATGATTTAGAAACTAGTTTAGGCATGGAAGAGGCCCTTTTTGAGTCCAAAAAGGGCCCTAGTGTTGAATCAACCTAGACTACTCATATCAGTGCCTTCTATTCATGACTACCCTAATTTGATCTGTCCTCTTATGAAGGTGGCGATGATGAGGATGATGAATGAGGTTCATTGTGTAACTAGACATCGGCTGGATAGTAGTTTGCTATCGTTGACAGGTGTGTCAAATAGTTGTCCTTGCAAGTTGGCAAGGATAATTGCACTATTGGGTCATATCCCAACTACCTTGTAAGATCCTTCTCCAAGAAATTTTAGTTTATGCCTTGGCACTATAGAGAAGTGCCAATTCTTCTTTCGCGAAATCCTTGGTCTTAATATTACGATCGTCTATGTTGTTTTTCCATGACTAATGCATGGAGGGCAAGGGATCGAGTTTCACGGAGTTGGAGAAACCCACTTGCTCTCTCTAGACTTAGGACAATTTTGTGTTAGTTTTCCGGCATGTAGGGATTATGAACTACAAAGAGGGGAGAGGGTGTTGTTTGTATTGTAAATATTAACAAATTACAAATTGGCAAGTCCCCATTCGAATTTAGAACTTGTTGTGAACACCTGCTAGACTGCTAACTAATTTAGAAAATGTTTGAAATGAGAGAGCTTCTTACAACATCTTTCCATGCAACCCATTCAGTCACGCATGGTGACGTTTTTCAACATCACAAGTGGGTAGTGGGTGAGCAAGTATGTAGAATTCTCAAAATTTAGGCATGGAGAGAACGGGTGACCCGTTCAACCAGGTGAAAGCGTGAGGTAGCGCTTAGTAGCCTATCCACTTGGTCTGGTGAGATTACGTTTTGTGTCACTAGGTAGCATTTTGAACTAGAATTGAGACGTTGGTATGCTTTATAATTTTATTTGGAATATTGAGATATAAATATTAATTTTGAATTAAAATTTTCAAATATGACAAAATAGCTGCAAAGTGCCACGTGGCTCTTATAGCGTCCAAGTAACTGCTTTTTTCTCTCCCCCCTGCCTTCTCTGCAGATGCGGCTGCTGCTCTGATAGCCAACCAAAGACTCTCGTTCTGCATCAAATTTCTTCCTTTTCTTTGTGCTCCACCTCTCTGGACATGCTCCTCTCCTCCAGTAACGCTTGCCTATTTTTTCTCTGCCCATAATTGCAGCAATTTAGGCCCCTCTTCGCCTCACAGAACTGTTCTTCGCCTGTGACAGAACTGTTCCTGCAAAATGTTGATGAAATTTGCATACAGCTTTTGGGTGAGGATAAACTCTTCACATCCCTATGCAATTCCATCTCTTGGACTGATTTTGTGATGTGGGTTTTTAATCATTTGTACCAATTTGAAGTTCATAGCCCAGAAATTGAATTTCAGGCTTAATTGAGCATGACCTTTTTTGGATTTGAAGCTTAATTGGGCATGGCCTTTTCACCCCCACTATACAGATGAGCTCCAGGGAATTGAGCAGGAATTAGTGGTGGAAAGTAGAGCAGGTGGATCAAGAGGTGTGGGTTGAGAGCTGGGAGTGCAAGATGACACTGAAGACAGTTCAGGTGGGAGATGAGGTGCTGAGAAAAGGGCCATGGATGCCAGAAGAGGATGAAATTTTAGTGGAATATGTTCGCCAGTTCGGTCCAAGGGATTGGAGCTCCATTCGGTCCAAAGGCTTGCTTCCTAGAACAGGAAAATCGTGTCGCCTCCGTTGGGTCAACAAGCTCAAACCTGATCTGAAAAGGTAAATTTGATCTAGCCTTTCCATTTACAAAATACTTCAACTTTTGTACAGACTGGGTGTTTGAAAATGCCCACGTTAGTCACCCCGAAATTCCTCCGGATTCTGCAATGAAAGGCATCTACCTCAATTTAGAGATCAACGCTTCCATCTCAATCACTAGATTAGATTGAAATATATCAACTGATCGTGTCACTGAATGCTTTATATATCCCAATTAGCCCTTCTCCGCCTCAAATTGTATCACATGTTTTGGGCTCGAACTGTTATACCCAGCGCACTTGGTTTCCTTTGGCTCTGTCTTAAGGTAGCACGCAATGGCCCTTCTCCTGAGAGACTGCATTATTCCATAAGCTATTAGACTGCTTTGTATACATAACATATAAGGCTGAAATGTCCAATGACGTTGGTTTCTTGAGATCTTGGGATTTTTGTGGGCTTGCTAGTGCAAGCATGCCAAGACATAGTAATTGTAGGGTAAGAAAGGGATCGCCTAACAATGTAAGAAATCTGAACATTTTGTACTCAACTCTGATCTGTATCCATGGCTTTTGTCTCAGAAGTGGGTGCAAGTTTTCTCCTGAGGAAGAGACCCTGGTGGTTGAAATGCAAGCTAAATTGGGCAACAAATGGGCAAAGATTGCGTTATGTCTTCCAGGCCGCACCGATAATGATGTGAAAAACTTCTGGAGCACGAGGCAAAAGCGGCTGATGCGGGCCTCCCAGCGCCCCAAGACACCTTCTGGGAAGTCAGAGAATGGAACTGAACTTTCTGACATGAGCAAAGACTCTGCTTTGAATGAATTCACAGCATTCCAGGTCCATTCCTGACTTTCGATTGAATTAAGATCCACTGCTGGTTGGAATATCACTGTGAATCTAAATGAATTCCGCTTTTGAACTGAACTTTTAATTGAATTGAATTTCTATTCTGATCTTTAATTCGTTCAGGACTTGGGCCCACTTCTCCCTTGATCTTCTGAATGGAATTCCAATTTTGATCTTTAACTCAATGAGAACTGGGTCATGAAAATGTTGATCATGGTTACAGGATGCTTTGTTATTGAAACTTGGAGATCCTTTTTTTGCAGGTACAGAGCCCCTGTCACTCTCCATGTTCACTAACATTTGGGTTTGACGCTCCACTGTTTTTTGGAGAGGATGATGTGTTCAGAGAACAGCAAAGCCATAACGGGGATCGCTGGCGTATGCGGCATGATCTTCTAGCATTTAATTCGATCGACTTGGATGCGGTTCTGAGCATGAAGCTTCAGGATTGTGCTGGGTCAGATTTCCCTTTCACAGAAATGGAATTTGCAGGTTCCGCAAGGTATGCCAAGGACGATGTGAAGCCTATCCCCACTCTACTGAAAAAATCGGTAAAACGAAGGCCAAGGTCTAGAAGGGGTGTTAAGGTATGCACTCAACAGCTTCCAATCAAGCCAGAACTACCTGAATTAGGAGCTTCCTTGACTTACACCTCTAGTTGTGGATGCGGGACTGAGCCGCTTTTCGAAGAGACTAGCGACAACTATCTAGACTTTGTTATGCTATCTGAATCTGCTTCTGTTCAAAGCAATAAGGCCTGCTGCCCAGAGTTTTCTGGCTTTCTGTTAACCAGTCCGCCACATTGGGAGAAGCTCCCCATGCTATACCTGGAATCAGATTCTGGGCTAGATGACTGCAGCAAGGAGGGAGCCTCCACAACACCAGACAGTGCTCTATCCACTATTTCAGGTGATGTGTTTGATTCTTTGGAACCACTGTGCCAAGCTTCTTCAGAATGGTGGGCAGGCAGATTGACCTGACACTGGGAAACATAAAGATCTGATCATATAAAGCAAAAACCAATTTTAAAGGATTAGAAAATAGATCAATTAAGCAACCCATATGGAAAACTCCAATAGGTTTTCAACCCATGCATACGAAAGAAGAAAGGATGAAACTTGCATATACCAGAGTAAAAATTGGAGATAATCTATGAGTTTGAAAGGAGTTATGCTACAGATAATAAGCTAATAAGCTGAAGGATGACAGCAAAATTATGATGCTTCTGAGCAGGTAATTTCTGAAACATCTCCAAAAAGTCAAGAATAAATAGCTATCCAATCCAGACTTATTCCAAGGCATTCAGGATGCTGATCGCACAGCAGTTGGTTTATACATATGACGGCAATAAACTACAATGTCTGCTGATAATCTGATTTTAAGTAACAATTTTTAAAAGTACATGAACAATGTATTCTCAGTAGCATATGCATGAAGTTGGCTTATATGGTATATGCATTAGCTATGGCAAGTTGTTAAATCAAACTAAAAGATAATTCACAGCCCATGTTTCGATCAATTTGCTTGCTTGTGTTGAGATGATCCAGTCTGTTGACAAAATGTTAATGTGTTTGTCAATTGAATGCTTGAAGTATCAAGTGATGACACTAAGTGGTGAATTCAGAAGAAATGCTAATGAACAAACTTCATCCATGGGATGTTAATGTAGTTTTTATTTCATCCTCATCGTTTGAACCTAAAGTGGTGGTAAGTCATCCAAGATGATATAACAATGTACTTATTTTTTAGGGTGCCAACGAGGAACTTGATATGGAGGATACTAAGCTAGATGAAAGTCCTTCATTGTTGTATTTTACTGTACCTGAACCTTTGATCTGCATTCCGAAAGCAGCCAATGGTCAAATATGTGGAAATGGGTACTGTTTTGACGATCACAATAATAACCTTCATATATGCGTTTCTAGTTTGGGGCAATACATCCATTCACTTGATACATATGACATTCCACAATGTCTTCCATTACTGACAAGCTTGTGTGAAGGTTCTAAGTTTTAAACTTTCAAAAGCCTATATGACACATTGAAGCACATTATTCAAACATAGTTGGTACTTGGCTTCATTGGTATGAGTTTATTTTCCTGTACTCCAGAGCTCAAAAACAAACATTCATGCACAGAAAAAAGCTGGAATGGGGGTTCTTGCTTTGCATTTCTCCAAGAAAGCTGTTCAGCATCCCATGCTTCTTACAAAATTTAGCCCAATTTTCTCTGTATTTGTCTTATATCACATCTGCATCAAACACTTGTAAATGAATGCTAGGTATAGGGACTTAGGCTTCAAATCCATTAAGCTATTTTGGAGGCAAACATTCTAAATTCTTCATCCTTTGTTGATCTTATTTAATGTGCTAGCAAAGTTGAACAAAGTTCAAAACTCATGTCACTTCTACTACTAATTTCAGGGCAATCCTCGTGGAATTCATGAGGCTTTTGGCTGCACATACATTCGGTGGATTCCGTGATTCTTAAGACCATAAAAACATTGTAAATCGTTAAAATATGAATTATGAAGTCCATCTAAATCTCAAAAAACACATTATGGTCCATAGATAGTATGTAAAACACATTAATGGAAAGTAAGATATTATAGCCTATAAAAAGTCAAAAACTATGGGTCATAAAAAATCTCAACTGTCAAATAAAATGTTATGCCTATTCTTTACACTTGGGAACGGATTTTTTAACAACCGTTATACTGAGTTCAATGACCTTGCCATGACTTTATTCACTATTTACCTTGTCGAAGGTCACTAAAGAATCCATTCCCCAATACATCAATCTAAGGTAAATCATTGCATAGATGAAGCATTCATGAAAAAGCACATCTAGTTCTTTATTAATGTCGCTTGGGATAGTTAGAGGTCACAAAGTTTTGGCCATTCTTTCCATCTCTTCAATTCATATTACCATGCTTTGTGAGATATTTCATAACCCTTTAATTTATCACACGATTCATCACAAGGCTTCTTTCTTGACCATGCATGTACAAAAGCTTATAGTTTGCTATTTTGTATTAAACCTAAGTATTAGCTTTCACATATTATCATTGCATCACTTCATTCCATCATGTACAACCCAATAGCTTTCAAATATTTAATTATTCAATGCTTCCACATTATAGATGTCAAATATAATAATGTTTGATTTGGAGATGAATTTTGAGTTTCATTTCACCCTATATAGACCTTCAAGTTTACAACAAAAACCCAAGAAAATCAAATATCCTTCGCACATGTGAATGAACATGTGACCCTAATCCTTTTCCATGCTTGTAAATTTGCATCGAGACACAAGCATTGATTTTGATATCCTTTTTTGATAATATTGATATAAGCTAGTTGTGTCAAAACAAACTCGAAATTGACTCACAAAGCTCACATTAATTAAACATGTTTTATGCACAGATATACAATGTCAAACCAAGAGCACAAGGCTCCAAATGTGTCAATACATAAGTAGATAGGGTTAAGAGTGCATCGTTGTGGCATGAATTCTTTAACTTGTACCATTATTTTTAACTATAAGCTAGTAAGCTAGTTGTTATTTCAATATTGCAAAGACATATTACATGTGTGGATCAAGCAATCTCCAAATGCCTATTAGAATAAAGTTTGGCAAGACCGGATTTTTTTTCCCTATTGGATTCATGTAAGGACAAAAACAAAGTGCCTATTTTTTACAAGGTTTTCTTTATGATATAATATTGTTAGGTGTCCTTAGGGTGTCACAATCATCAAAATCAATGTCATTCCAAAGTGTTCATTGTCATTTTATGAGAGTGGAGATTGTAATGCGAACGAAGGTGTGCTTGGTTCTCCTATAATCCGAAGCTAGCTCATTGTTAAATGGATTATTGTTTAATGATTACATGCATTGGATGAAAAGATTTTAATTATTGTAATCTTGTTCGTTCAGTATGGTATTAGGGCCATTGTAATGGCAACCATGCTTCAATCATTGTGGGAAAGAGGCATCTAAAATGCATCCTAGACATTGACATTATGTTTGCAAGAATATGTAAATGTCGAAGAATGCATTGCATTTTAGTGCTTATAGGTATTGATATGTTTGGTGTTTAATGCTTTAATGCCCGTAGGCTTGTTGCAAGAAACCATCTCTATTTTGATTTTGATGGGAGCGATGAATCCTTGTGGAAAAGAGAGGACGAGAGCCATTGCTCTTAGTTGAAGGCTATAAATGCTAGTGTTGTCACATATCAGTATGACTTTCAGAAGCCCACAAATTTTATTCATATCTACTTTGCAGTGGTAGGATTGAAAAAGTTATATTACTACTGTGAAAAGATTAGCATGCAATAAATTACATTAAGCATTTAATGCAAGAGGATTGAATGTTGTTTCAGAAAAAAAAATTGCATTCAATGCATTGTAGTCCTTTGAATAATAACTAAGATATGTCATCTGTTGAAGCCTAAGATTTGAACCAAAAAGATTTGGTGTAGCTTGTTTACTTAGCCTTGACAAAGACAACTTGTCAGAGACCTCCTCGGTCTAAAGTGAGAGGTGCTCTTGGGTAGCTCTGGCCGAGTATCTTGGGGATTCATCAGAATCAGCCAACATCATCCCACCCCTAATGTGTTGCGGGACCCACTACAACATTGTTCTCATGATTGATCTTTATTCACAATAAAAAATGACAATTGAGAAGTGACAATTTTCAACACTCCTCCTCACTTCTAACTTGGCAAATCTAATGTACATCTATCTACAATTCCAAGAGCATATCTTAACTTGAAAAATGGATCTTTGGACAATGGCTTGGTTAAGATATCAGCTATGCATTCGGATGATGGTACATGATGTAGTTGCACCTCCTTGGATTGTACCTTCTCCCTCACAAAGTGGTGAGCTATCTCAATATGCTTTGTTCTAGCATGGAAGATAGGATTGGAAGCAATTTGCTGAGAAGCTTGATTGTCAAAATATATGTAAAAGATCTCCTCGACCTTTAGCACATGTAGCTCCATCAAGAGTCTTCTTAGCCATAGGAGCTCTTTGGTTGTTGAAGTCAATGCCTTGTACTCGGCTTCAAAAGAAGATAGTGAGATGGTATCTTGCTTTTTGGAAAGCCAAGATATTACTCCTCCACAAAGGAATGTTGCAAATGCACTGATGGACTTTCTATCCATCTTGTCACCTGCAAAATCTAGATCCGAGTAGGCTCTCAAGTGCAAGTTAGATCCTTCATAAAGTATGCCAAAAAATCTAGTACTAGAAACATATCTAAGCACTCTCTTGGCACTTTTCCAATGATGCACTAAAGGAGTTTGCATACTTTGACTCAACTTGCTTACACAAAAACTTAAGTCAGGTCTAGTGATGGTTAAATAGATTAGGGAGCCTATAAGCTTTCTAAAGAGGGTGATGTCCTCAAAGGATGCCTCATCACTTTCATTAGTTGCTTTCACAACATGCTCCATAGGGGTGTCAATGCCCTTACAATCTTTCATACCAAACTTTTCAAGAATGGAATTAGCATACTTTGATTGACTTATGAAAGTAAATTGCTACTTCTAGACACTTCTATCCCAAGTATAAACTCTAGGAAGCCTAGATCTACCATCTTGAACTCACTAGATAAATCAACTTTTACTTTGCTTATGTCTTCATCATCATTTCCTGTCATAATGATGTCATCAACATAAAGCACCAAAATGATGATCTTTCCTTCATTACACTTGAAATATAAAGAAGGTTCATAAGCACTTAGTACAAAGCCAAGAAAATAGAGAAAATCATGCAACCTAGAGTACCAAGCTCTAGGTGCTTGCTTCAAGCCATATAGGCTCTTCCTTAAGTAGCACACTTTTTGCTCCTCACCAACCTTGATGGAGCCCTCGGGTTGCAGCATGTAGATTTCCTCTTCTAAGAAGCCATTCAAGAAAGCATTTGTCACATCCATTTGGTAGAGATCCCACTTGAACAAAGTAGCAATGCAAATGATTAATTTTATAGTTACAAGCTTAGCTACAGGTGCAAATGTTTCTTCATAATCCAATCCTTTTACTTGAAGAAATCCTTTAGTACTTACTAATAGATCCATCTTGATTGTACTTTATTTTATAAATCCACTTACATGCAAGTGGCTTTTTCCCTCTTGGAAGATTTACAAGATTCCAAGTATGATTTTCTTCTAATGCATCATACTCTACTTGCATTGCATCTCTCCAAACTTTAGATCTATATGCTTCTTCAAAAGATGATGGTTCTTCAAGCAATGTAACTAAGAAGGAGTAAGAGGTAGAAAATGTAGAGTCTTCCTTCTGCTTTTCCTTGTCCACATAGGTGAGCCTTGAGGGCTCGACCTTGCTTCTTGATGACCTTCTCGGCCCCCTTTGACTAGGATCTTTGTCTCCATCCTCGGGTTTGTCAAGATCCTCCTCAAGTTTGTCAAGATCTTCAATGCACAATGGGTTAGATCCATTAGACAAGCTTTTAGCAAATTGTGACTCATCAAAAAGTACATCCTTGCTTACCTTTACTTTCTTGGATATAGGATCATATATCCTGTAGCCCTTGCTATTTTTTCCATAGCCAACAAAAATTCCTTTGAAGGAGGTAGTATCTTCCTTCCTTCTTGTCTCCAAAGGGATGTGGACATAACGTCCTTGCATACATTCAACTTTATGCAATGTAGAGCTAATCTTGCTCTCTTCTTGTATTTGGTTTGTTCTTGGGTAGCTTGAGGCTCTTCCTCAACTCCTAGAACTATGTCAAAGAGGTCATGGATCACTAGAGTGATTCCATCCTCACTTTCCAAATGGAATAATTTGTGGAAGTGAGTCTCTCACTTGATTCCAACAAATAACCACCCATGGATGACATTGTAGAATGAATGCTTTTCTAAAATCACAAAGATTTATGAATTTTAAATATCTATGAAAGGCCTAAAGCTCACAAGACTGCCTATATCCTTGTCTCTATCAAACTAGCACACAAGCTTGAATGATACACAACTAGATCTTGACAGAAATTCCTAGCTTTCACTCTCACAAAAATGTTTGCTTTACACTTTTCTTAGAGGTTTCACTTCAACTAAGGATTTGAACAAATCAGCCTCTTAGATCTGATCTTAAACTCCAAAAAGAAATGCTTCAATGATCCAAAACTCTATTTGGTCATAGGCATTAGTTAGATTGAATCTAGATCAATACTATGCTTCAAAAAGCACTAGAATTGGACTTGAATTGAGATTATAGGACCAAAAAACACAAAGTAACTTGAAATGAAAGTTGGTGTATGGTTTCACACGTGTGGAAAGTACATACACAGCTCCAAGTTGATTTGATCCAAATAGAAACAAGCTATCAGTCTAGATGAACTCGCCCTCACTAGTATTGGCCAAAAACAAATTTTGCCAATGATATTTGCAAGGTTTATGAATCAATTGGTCACTCTCTTACTTAGCTCTGATACCATGATAAAATTTCAGTTTTTAGGACATTAATGATTGTACTTAACAATCATAGAGAGTTATTGGTTGCTTAATCAATGGATCTATCAAGTTCTACACTTTAGATCTTGATCTAGATTCACTACACTTAGATTTAAGCAAGAGCAATGGATCAAATATTCAAAAACAAGTAAGAGCACATGTGGAGTATTGTCCACTGTACGGCCTGCACCTAAAACAGCAAGTACATTGGTTCTTGATAGCAATCATTCAATAAAAACACAATTCTATTGACTACAAATCTCACAAAAGTGTAGAATGCAAAAGTCTCATCAATCTCATTAGCAAACTGATGATCCTTTATGGATCAAGTACATCCACGAGTCTGGTACAGTCCAACAGGTCTTCACACGTGTAAAGAGTGCCACATCACTCAGATCTATCCATTTGATCCATCCTTGATCCTTATCCAAAGTTGACCTTCTAGAATATGGCTAATATCCAAAGAGCTAGTTTCCGAGAATATAGGAATATTCTCTACAAAATAGGATCTAAGGAAAATGGTCAACTCTTATCTTCTAGAACTCTATACACACGTGTGAACATCCACTTGCCATGTGGGAGCATTTACTCATGCACATGCAAGGATAAGCTAATTTCTAGGTGACTAGTCAACTTGACTAAAAACTAGTCATATCATGTTCACACTTAACTTGATTGATACAAAATTAAAATAGATATTTACAAGTATGAAAATTACTTTCTTTCACACATGGGAACAGGCTCCACACGTGTGAAATCAGATCATGAACATTGTTCTCATGATTGATCTTTATTTACAATAAAAAATGACAAGTGAAAAGTAACAATTTTCAACAAGATCTCCTTATCCATCATTTTTTGAGAGAAAAGTGAGTGTTAGGTGCATTAGGACAGAACCTAAAAGTTGAAGAATCATTATATTCATGGCTTCCAATGGTGGGATCATGTTAGAAACTAATGATAGGTTGCGTTCATCAAACTGGAAAGTGAGGATGGAGTCCTTACTTGAGTTGAATGAACTCATGAACATAGTTGCAGGAACTGAAGAGAGACTAACCACAGTTCAAGAGCAAAAAAGTTTTGATAAGAAGGCTAAAAGGGCTCTTCATATCATTAAAATGAATGTTATTAATGAACTTCTCAAGGATGGTAAGTGTCAAAGTGCAAGTGAAGCATGGAATGCCTTGAAGAACCTCATTGAATTAAAGTTCACATCTAGGGTATTGACCCTAAGGAGGCAAATATTTTCTAGTAGGCAAAGAGAGGGTGAAAGTGCTCATGCATTTGTCTTGAGGGTTAAGTCCCCTAGTGATGATCTAGCATGCATTGATGAAAGCATAAAAGATGGTGAAATAGTCCAGGTTATGTTGAATGGTTTGCTAGATGAACATGCTAACCTTGTGCAAAGTTTTGCCATTCAAAGGGTCTTGCCAAGTGTGGTTGACTTGCAAGAAATCTTATCGGTTGAAGAACATAGGTTGCAATCAAAGCTTGATGGTGCATCCTTGCAAGGTGGAGGTGAAGAGGCTTTCTTCACAAAAGGAAAATCCAAAGGCAAAGGTAAAGGCAAAGGGAAATGGTCCAAAGGTGGTAACTCGGATCATGATTATCACTCTTCCCCCTCCTCTTCTACTTCTTTTAGAAAGAGAGATAAGTCAAAGTTCAAGTGCTTTTATTGTGGGATAAAAGGCCATTTTGTTAATGAATGTCATAAGAAGAAAAGAGAGCAAGGTGAGAGGCAAGGAAATCTAGCAATAGATGAAGAGGAGCATAGCATTTGTGAAACTCTTGTTATGACTTCAAGTTTGCTTGCACATATAGATGAGAATGATCCTTGGTGGATTGATAGTGGAGCCTCATCTCACATGACAAGACATAAGGAACACTTTTCATCCTTATTGTCTTATGAGGGAGAGAGCAACATCATCTATACTGCAAATGATGGTCAATGTGACATCAAAGGCATAGGCACAATTTCTATTTCTCTTTCATCTAATAGGAAAGCTAATCTTGAAAATGTATTGTACATTCCTTCAATCACTAAGAAGTTGCTTAGTGTTAGTCAAATGGTTGACAAGGGGCTTGATGTTTAGTTCATTGGAGATCCTTGTTTGATAAGTAAATGTGGAACCTTGATTGCTCAATGAAGGAGCCATGGGAAGCTTTTCAAACTAGATGCATGTGTGATCTCTAAGCATGAAGGATGTATGGCTAGGGAGCAATTGACAAACCAAGAAGTTTGGCATAAGAGGTTGGGCCATCCCAACTTCAAATCTTGGAGGTAATGGCAAAGAAAGAGCATGTTCTTGGTCTCTCTAAAAGTCTTGTTGCAAACAATAGTGTTTGTGAACATTGTGCCTTGTCCAAATCTCATAGACTTGCTTATTCTAGATCTACTTCTAGATCTAAAGAAGTTTTTTAGCTTGTGCATTCTGATATTCATTCTTCTAGTACAACTAGCAATGGTGGGGCAAAGATGTATGCAACTTTCATTGATGACTTTAGTAGGTATACTTGGGTCTATCTGCTTAAAAGCAAGGATGAAGTGTTTGCTGCATTTGTCAAGTTCAAGAATGAAATGGAAAACCAATTCAATACAAAGATCAAATGCTTCAGATCAGATAATGGAGGGGAATACACTTCAACTGAGTTCAAAGATTTTTGCATAGCACATGGGAGTAAGAGGGAGTACTCTGGTCCTAGGACTCTCTCTTACGCATATCCATGTTGTCTAAGAACGTTATGTTGAAAACCCTAATTTTGGATAAAGGTATGGACTATTTAAGAATAGTGAGGAAGAAGTGTCAAAACGGTTTGTCGTAGGCATGCAATCCAGATTAGAAAGCATAGTGGCAAGGTTTAGGCTTGAATGTCTATATTTTTTAAAGAAGCATCAAAAGTTAAATACGCAAGTAGGGTGGACGAACCATTTTCTAAATATTTGTTATTTAGAACATGTAACATACATGTGTCCATGATGAATGTGGTTTATATATAACCGAAAAGTAGTCGAAACTCTATGATATATAGTGGTATCTGGTGAGCCTTCATGGAAGGTGGCATAGAGAGAAGCAACAAATCTTGTCCATTTGTTATGGCTAAGCTTAAGACCTTTGTAGAGCTTATTAGAAAATAAGGGGGGATTTTTTTGAATGGATATGGTGCAGGTTAGGGGTAGCATTGGTGTAGGACCTTTAATTTGAAGTTTCGATAGTTTGTCGTTGTCCAGACGTAGTATAGCATTCAGAGTTGCCTTTAAGCGAAGAAGCATCCATGAGAGAGAGAGAGAGAGAGAGAGAGAGAGAGAGAGAGAGAGAGAGAGAGAGAGAGAGAGAGAGAGAGAGAGAGAGAGAGAGAGAGAGAGAGAGAGAGAGAGAGAGAGAGAGAGAGAGAGAGAGAGAGAGATTAACGAAACACATTTCCTCCTGATAAAGCAAGAGCAAACATTTTGAAACCTTTATTCATAAACCAACAAGGTAAAACATAGCTGAAAAGCGTATAGTACTCAGAAATCACCATAAAGCGAAACCTATTTCAAGACATCTAGCTGGTACCTGCCATCATCCCACCACACAAGTTAGCACAGTGAGGAAGACAGGTGTCAACACTGAATGTCAATTGTTATCCAGGTACAAAATAAGTATAGCAACTTAACAGCTTACAATATTTAATGAAATTATGTAGTCCAGTCTTTCCTACTTAAAGTGATTTTTGTAGCGATAGGCCACACCATATCCTTACCATATCAGGGCATTCCGCCATTCTGATTAGTTTCATGGTACTGGTCCGTATCCATTTATAAAATTAAAGCATACATACTTGAAAACTAGATGTGCTAAAAAGATTGCAATTCACAAACATGGGATAGCATGGATTGGTACTCAGATATGGGACGGCAAATCCATGCCATACCAATACATGAACCTATCATATAATATGTAGATAATGCACCTTTTTGCAACCCTTGAGCATATCCATGTTTTGCAAGAGCCCACCAGCTATCGCTCTATTTCATAAATTTTTAGTAATAATCGTATCTTAAAAATAAAACAATACTTGAGTGTGCTTATATTTGGCCAATCATTTTACCCTAACACTTGTAATAGGATTAGGGCAAATCCATGTCGTTCCAATCCCTACAAGTGTGGCGATCTCTCGCACAACTCATGTGCATTAAGGCCGCCTAGGCTATCAATACTTGTTTCATTGGTTTATACCTAGGTATGTTTTTTTTTTTAAAAACCAAAAATAGATTGGTACTTTAACTCTTTTCAGATATAGGTATAATAGGAACGTTTTCCTATTTTTTATCATCGTCTTACTACCATTTGTCTCTATATGCTACTATTTGTGTATATACGATCATTTTATTGTAAAGTAGTCAACCAAATAACGTTTTGCAACACTAACCTGAATAGGAAGTCATGGTAGTTATGAGAGATGTTTCCTTCTAAGAATGGTAATCAGCGAGTTCGAGTCTAGTTATTGCCATCGATTTACAACAGTAGTAGAATCAAAAACAATGCCAATCAGCATGTATCTAGATTTGGAATGAAACCGCTTCTTTTAACTAGCTTAAAAGGCATAGTAACGTACGTATGTTATCATTATGTCAAATTATCACGATGTTTGCCATATGCATACATGTATCGGAGTGTATTCCGAATCAAAAAAGGAATAGAGATGCAATTCTGCAATCTAGAAGCCGATGTAAAAAAAGAGACATATTACACTCAATGTCATTATCCATATTCAATTTATGACAAACCATAAGCATTATGTTGATTGTGAGCAAGCAAAATATCCAGTTGGCTGTTGTCCACCAGCGAGGGACCATTTTTATATCAATGAGCCATTAAAAAGGACACCTCATAGTAGCTCCATCATTGTCCAACCAATGATGGTGGTAAATAGCTTGATGAAAACATATGTGTGATAAAGTATACTACTGATATATCATTCTGAAAACATCTCCATCGCTGTCCAAGCGAAGGTTTATGCAATCTTTAAAGCATTTGAATGAAAGCTTATGATAATTTCTGTCTAGAAAATAAGACGATAGAACTGCGCTACCAGTGCTATCCCAGCATGCACATAACTCACAAAAAAAACTAATCCTTCATACATAATCATGCTATTCATATACGCAACAAAAACATTCATTTAAGAGCTGCAGGTCGCGACTGACAACCCTCAATCGTTGCCAAAGGTGTGCATTACCTTACTTATCAAAAGATACATAAATAAAACGAAAGGAATGTAGTTTGTGGATCGCGATCCAGCGCCCTCCCTCAATCACATTGAGGGAACTTCCTATCAATCAAGCTTCATGTATATTATCAAGATAGCAAAGTATATGCAGATAATGAAGTATCACTTACCGAATAGTGTGATAGTGCTGAAAACTGATCGTAGATGGGCGCCACTGAGCATAAGAGAGCATGGAGGAGAGGAGGAGGAAAAGGAGGAGGCGTGGTAGAGGTGTTGTTGTAGCCCACTCTTTTATAGCATTTCCCTTCATCTTCCACGTGCAAGATGAGATTAGGCAACCCCATCCAACACATGCCTTGTGGAGGAGGTAACCAATCTCGTCCGTAGGATGTAATAGGGAGTATCTTGACCATTGAAAATGGAGGTAAAGTTATTGAGGATTTTTAAATTTAAAATAAAAACCTTCTTGGAGTGCAAGCCTTATGGTTTAGATGACTTAGATACCACCCAGTAGAGCGTAAATAAAGGAACGAAATGTAATTGAGTATCATGAGAGAGAGAGAGAGAGAGAGAGAGAGAGAGAGAGAGAGAGAGAGAGAGAGAGAGAGAGAGAGAGAGAGAGAGAGAGAGAGAGAGAGAGAGAGAGAGAGAGAGAGAGAGAGAGATGCGACTCTTTCAAATGATTGCTATGTATACAATAATTATTATCATCTAGATTGTGAGAGCTCTGGTGTGGAGCAAGTGGTTCAAAACCTATGGTTTTCTCTTGTAATATATTCATTTGCATTTATTGATGTACTCATTATATCCATGTACATAACTATAAACTACTTAAGTTGGGTATATGATTCTTATTGACCATTAGAAAATCATTAATTTAAAGATGTGATAGTCTTATTTTAGAGATTGAAATAAAAATTTATGGATTTTATAGATAGAGCTTATTTTAAGGTCCATTAATAGTTTGATAAATGCATAATTAGAATAATCACGGACATAAACTTACGTGTGATATTGATGGTTTTGCATTATGCAAGAATGACCTTCATGCACCTTGTTTTGGGAGGCCTTCATCCATGGCAACACCATTTTAAATTTGAGACTACTCGAAATCAGATTTCCACCATATATTTTGTCGACTTAAAACTTCTTAAAGCGCTTGGTGCCTCAAAAGAATAGATAAGCAAATATATGATATAAGTTTAAGAGTTCCGCAAAAAACAAAGTCTTTCTAAAATTAGTTGATTATGATTGGGTAAGGACAATGAAAATGCCACGAACTGTTCGAGACAATTGTTTATTCGTCTCTCCAATTTTTCTTGTCTATCAATTCAATGTTAAAGAATCTTCATCTTAGTGCAACAGGCAAATTTTTAATTAAAATAAAACCATTTTAATGTTGCAATGAAAGACTAGGTTGTTGATCCCTTTTCAAGTGCCCATCATTATGTAAGACCCTCGGGAGTCACAAAACTTGGGGGGTTAACAATAAACAAGAGATGTCGATTGGTAATAAGAATGGAATAAAAGGTTCTAAGTTTCTATGAGGCATAAGAATTTATTTACAGGTGCTCTTTACAAGATACATATTTTAGATTTAGACTTCACGCAAAAACATTTCATCTCATAAACGTGAAAACAACGACATACAAATTTTAATGCTTCTTATAGATGGCACATGCCACATAATCTGTTTATATTTGAGGTTGATGACTATTATAATTTCTAGCATAAACTTAGTACCCAATACACATCCATCACACCAACAACAAGGGTGAATACGCTTGGCCAAAATGCAACTCTAGCTATTCATACTAAAATATCTAGCTAATTTCAAACAAAACATGCTAGATAAAGACACTTGATCACTACAATATGAACCCATGGTTGGTGTTTTGCTTCCAATGAAAAACTAAATTGTTGAACTCTCTTCAAGTGCCCGCATCATTATGAAAGACCCTCAAAACAAGCCATTATTGAACTCGGGTTTAACAATAAGAAATAGATGTTTATTTACCAACTATTAGTCAGCATGGAACAAAAGGTTCAAAGTTTGCATAAGGCACATGAATCTCTTTAGTTCTCATTGAAATATGAAATTTATATACTCTTAGTGGTCTCATTAATAAGTAGATTATCTTGGTCATATACAAGCCTTGGAAGTTTGCTTGGAAAACTTTGAAAGATATTGGTTTGTTTCCTACTAATTGTTGTTTACAATTGAAAGTCTACATTGTTGGTTTTATATTCTAATGTGCCTTTTGAATTATTTGCTTTGGTTGGTGGCGATTTACTTCTTAGTCAACATTGGGTGCTAAGTCTACCTCAAACCGTTTGCTTGGCTTGGAAAACTTTGAAATATATTGGTTTATTTCTCTCTAATCGTTGTTTACAATAGAAGGTCTTTGTTGTTAGTTTATTTGCTTCTTACAATTACCACCTTGGAACATCTTACTTGACCTTTTCCTGTTAGCAAACAAACTCAACATGAACAAAAACCTTTCAAAACTTTGCCTAATCAAAGAATCAAAACCTTTCACCATTCGGTCAACTAATGGGTTGACAAACTTGTGGTGGTTGTAGTGCAATTTGATATTAGGTTGTCACTTTGAAATTCATGCCAAATAAGTTGTGATATGATCTTAGGCTAAAGCGCTACAAACATCAACAAAAGTTCTCCTACCTAGAGATGTGGCTTTTCCAAATCTATAAGCTAATAATTAAATGTTTAGGCCCTAATGATAGCCAATAAGAAACCTCAAATGGAAGCTTCTAGACACTTACCCTAAGCTTATCCAAAAGATAGAATCACGGGAGGAAAAACAGTATGCTCCCTAGGAGAGCTTATGCCCTTCCAGTAGGACTCCCACTCTAGTACCAAATAATAATACTCAAGCCCTTGGCCTTAGGCTCTAGGCCAATCCTAAATATAAATGCATAGAATAGGCTTTTAAGCATGTATGAAGGCTCATGGCCAACAATGAACATAGGCCGCCTATAATCCATGTAGTCTATGAATCCACCAACAATTGATAACTCTCTCCCACTTATAAAAAAACATTGCCTTCAATGTGGGCATGCATGAAACATTCTTTCAATAGGAATGACAAAGATGATCTAAATATAATCAATGTCAAATCAAAGCCCAAAAAGTTGCATATGTGCATAAGCAAGCTAGCAGCATAAAGGAGCCATGCTAAATTACAAAGTCAATCAAAAAAGCTAAAAGAGGTACATGAAGCTATGTCAAGATACATTGAATATCCCACGAATGCCAAATCAAGACATTATTATACGTGGCCACCAAAGCTACTACAAACGAAATATTCCAAGTGAGTTGTATGGCCCAAGAAAACCATATGAAGACATGAGTAGAAGCATTGTGAACCCAACTTGATGTTATAGAAACACGAACATTGCTACACTGAATAAGTACTATTGCATAAGGAACCAAGTGGCAATGTATCATATCGACAAAAAAGGTTTGAATAAAGCACTGCTATGACATACAGGATGGCCAAAGATCACATTGAAATGTAATGGCTCAAATTAGACCAAGTTCAATGTCACTAAGAGACTTGATTTGGGCCCCAAGAATAGATAAATACATGCACAAAAAGTAGAGAGCTATCGTTCCATTTCACACGAGTAGAGCAAGCTCTATTATGGATATTGAGCTAGTTTTTGTTCCTTCATCTTTGATGTACTTTTGATTATCAATACAAGTTCTTAGCTTTTGTTCTCAATCATCATTTGATGGTTACTAGATCTTGGATAGATTTTGTGTAGTGGAGATTGATTGTGTTATTTTAGTTTCATTGCGTCTCATCTAAAATTTTCACTTCTTATGTGCCTTGTGGCAACTACTCGACCACTTCTTGAGAGAAACTTTGACACCTAATAGACCACGAGTGCCATATGAAAAATAGCAAGCTACTATGTGAAATGAAGAACTATCGACCAAAGAGATCCCAAGCTATTCAAAAAATCCTTGAATGCTAGAGAAAGCTACAACCTGCAGACCCATCACAAAAGGTAGACTCTCTCAATACAATAAGATTTACATGATGCTAGTTAACATCTCATAGAAGAGGCACTGACACATTGTTGCATCATGCAAGAGATGTATACACTGAGCTAGTCTTAATAATAAGGCATGCCAAGAGGTAGTAGGTACTGATGGTGCAAGAAATGTATCCATGTCCCAAGCAATCAGTTCAACCCAAAAGTATGATTATCGTCATGGAGAACACGAGAAAATGTGTCCCATGTAAGACAGATAAACTAGGAACTACATAGACCATGAGCTATTGTAACTAACATATCAAGAAAGCAATATGGACAATGCTTGAAGTCAGGAATAGGGACCATAAGCAACTTCCTACCACATGCTAAGAAAAGGAATCTAGCGCCACACAACACAAATGAAATCCATACTAGTTGAATGATCAAGCAATGACACATATCTCACCAATGTAATAGACCATACATACCGAAAGCATGTAAAGATAGCATTGTGCTTTTGATCTGTCATTCTAACATGAGTCTTACATGATTGCTAATGGATATTAGTAACTCTGAGTTCGTGAAGTGCATGTGCATAAGACTACCTTCAGAACTTGTATCGGTCACTTTGACTTTCTATTATGCCTTTTGATTGACTAATGCCCCAACAACATGTATGGTGTTGATGAACGATGTACTCAGACCGTTTATGGATGACGTTGTGGTTTACAATTGTGGTGACGTGTTGCATGTAACTCACCTTAGAACTGTTTGTCAACCCTGAGGGATAAAATCTTGTTTGCTATTGTTAATAAAAGATAGCGTATTTGGGTGTTATCGTGTTAGCTGAAGGCATAAGACCGAATCCAAGGTGTTCTCCTTCCATGGCCTGTACCTACAAACTTTACGGTATTGAGAGGCTCTCTTGGATTGTTTGGGTTTTATTGCAAGGTGAGAAGGGTTGTTCACACATGGCTGCAGCTTTGAGCGATATGCTATAGAATAATAAGTGGACGGAAGTTCAGCGGTGAAGTTTCGAGGCTTTGAAACAAGTTGTGGCTAACTTTGTCACATTAAAGATAGTGGACCCTCAGAAACCATGTCATAGTAATGGATGCAAGTGATGTCGCCGTTGGGACAATTCTTATGCAAGAGGGTAGGCCAGTGGCCTTTGTGATCGAGAAGCTCAACCTTGCTCAGAAGAGTTGTATGCCATTGTCCATGCTTTGAAAGTATGGAGGCATTATTTGTGTGGTGCGGGTTTGTATACGCCGACCATGACATTTTTATGTATTTCTGCAATTAGCCAGGTGGGCTGAATTGATGCAGAAATTTCACTTGGAAATTTGGTACAGAAAAGGTATCGAAAATTGTGCCTGATGCATTATCTCGTATATTCTATCAAATGTCTTTTGTGGTCATAGAAAATGACCTAATTGCTGAGATCAGATAGATTCAGCAAGAGGATCCTCATTGTTTATTGTAAGGAGGTTGTGAGAGGTAAATCTTGGCCAGGTAGAGTCTTAGAAGGAGAGCTCTAATCTCTTTGCTCACACTTGCCTAAATTATACCATGGTAGATGGTATAGTTAAAGGAAATGGCAAACTCCCCATTCCAATTAGTAAAGGGCTGTGTAAGGAGATGTTGCATTTATGTTATGATAGTACTGGTGCTAGTCATCCAGGTGTGGATTGGACCTATGAGATGCTGCATCTAGAGAGACCATGAATCTATGGAAGTAGTTGCTTGAAAGGAAGCACAAGATATAGGCCAAGTCAAATATAAAGAGTCAAGTAGTTTCATTTACTATGTGAGGTACTCTATGCATTTGAACTAGCATGTTGTACCTTGGAATCATCCTATGAGTCATGGTTTTTCACTTAGCATACAAAAGATGATAGATTGATTCCTTACCCTAGAACAAAGCTCTACTGAAGCCAAAGTCACATTTACTAGGATGTACATCATTCATGACTAGATCACACATGGAATGAGATTTTGATCTTTCTTTTTCGTTGTAAGATTTTGCCTTTCAACACTTGCCTAAACATAGATGACTAAGTAAAAGGATCCCATGCTTAACATCAAGACAAGTAACATGGTAGAGATGACAAGGTTGGTTTTGATGAAGACATGTTGCTTTAACAAACCAATCTCGAAAGATTTGTATATGACCTTGTCGACAATCACAAAAAAATCAGCGTTTAGAAGACACAGGCAGTAGCTCACCTTGTGAATGCAAGAAAACCACCTTGCAGATTTCATTGAGTTACAAAAGAGATTTGGATAACATTCAAGATGAACTTGATTTCAATAAGTAACCTGAATTCAGCTTTCGACGTTTTGTCCAAGCATCCATGCTTTCAAAGTAGGGCACAATGTGACTACAAGAAAAACCACCTTGCAAATTTCATTAAGCTGCAATACGATCTCAAATAGCATTCGACATCAGCTTGATATAGATTGGTTCCCGGAATCCACGCCTTAAAACAAGCTGTGATGTAAAACATTGGCATGAGAAGGGAAATCAAGTTGACACATCAGCTGAAACATGTGTCAAAATCTTGTAACTTAGAGCCAATTGGAGTGTCAAAAGCTTCCAAGCAATTCATATGTTATGTTTGCTTTTAAAACATTTAAATCGAAGGGCTAATGAGCCATAGAAGGGAAGCCCGCTAATTTCATCACTCCAAACTGCTTACATGGGATGTGAATGCATGCTCATTAACAGCTTTGAAGCTCATGGCACACAATACGGTTGTGGTCGTAGTTGTAGTTTATGAAACTCTCACCCTAAACCCCGAGTGGTTGTCGGTGCTCCTCAAACTTCTTCCATGGATGTGAAGGCAAGGATTTATGGAATCCTAAACCCTGAACCCTGAAAAGGGTAAGTGATTGATGCTCTTCAAAATTCTGAACTGCTTACATGGGGAAGCTTATTAGAAAATTTGAAGCTGCACCCAATGCACTTGTGGTTGTGATTTATGGAACCCTAAAACCTAAACCCAGAGTAGAGTAAGTAATTAGTGATCTTCAAAACCCTAATCACAATCATTGAAGAAATCTCAAAGTTTCCCTCTCCAATTCGGAGAGCAAGAAGCAAAAGGAATCTGCATCCCTCACTTCATGATCAAAACTGAATCTAAGTTCTTTCCAACGAGTTTTTGTCAAACTTGCTTCTGCAGTTTCTGTGGCAAAATTTTTCTCATTGCTAGTATTATCAGATACCTTGGCCAATACAGTGAAGCCCCATCTATCAGCAGATGCCATGATCGCGTCCTGCGCCCTAACACGCTGGTGAATCACACACAGAGCCATCAAAGCAAGCCGCCTTTGCTCGCTCTGGTTTACACCCTCAATAATCGCCGCCAACAGTGGCGAAAGCGCATCACTGGAGGATGCATCACTATCCATTATATCGGACAATTCCAGCTTGTGCCGCATGCCTGTGGAATCCACATAGTAGCATGACTTGGCTAAAACCCTATACCAAGAAAAATCATTTTCTGGGGCTGTGGCCTCAGCGTAGGCCTCAGCCCATCTATCCACACATCGGCCTGACTCCTTCAGAATCTGCCGCAGCACATGGCTGGCACCGTCGGTAGCCAATTCGACCGAAACCGACACATCCTTCAAGCCCTTCTTCAGCTTTGCCAGATCCAGATCGGCCACAGGATCAAGGCGCCCAAAGAGAAGAAGATGAGGCGGAGCGGAGCCTATAATCTTTAAGGTACGGATCAACGGAACAGGATCAGAGTGACCCAGAATCAGGGACATCCTATCATCCATCAGCAGATTCAAGTCATGTTGATGATCCTGCTGCCCTAGCCATACGCAGGGCTGCCCCCCAATAAGGGCATATCTCACAAAGGATCCGTGAACCGTGCCCAAGCTTTTTGATGCGTTCATGGTTGCAAGCTGACATCGCCAGTTGCAGGCTAGGATGCTCCTGCTCCTCCGAAGCAACTGCAGCATAGATTGTTCAATACTCCCTTCTGTTTTATTTTCTGAGGCGGAGGCAACGGCACCTCCTGTCCCATGCTGGCTGGTCTGGACGGCCTGTACTGCAACCGAACTGCTTCCTGCTTTTTGCTTCTGTATGGCTGCGATCCCTCTTTTGGGAAAACTCTGCCGCTGCTGCTGTTGATGTCTCTTTTTGCTTCTGAGCGGCGGCCGCTTATTCCCTGCCCAATGCCGGTGCCTGCAGAATACTAGGTGATGGAATGGCGAGTGCAAAAATGGATGATCGAGTGAATTAGCAGCAGCAGCAACTGTTTGCGAAAAAATCCTTGTAATCGTGCGTGATGTAGTCTCCTGCCGCATAAATGTAAAAAATCCCATATCTCTCTCTCTCTCTCTCTCTCTCTCTCTCTCTCTCTCTCTCTCCCCCCACTTTTCCTTCTTCATTTATGTAGCTACGTACATCTATAAATTGTTATGTTAGTATGTGTGCATGTTTAAGAGTGAACCCTAGGGCTGATTTTTCAATCAAACATTGATTGGAGATGGGCAGTGAGCGAGTGGTTAAAATGCTCTATACATGTAGAACCTTGTTCATCCATGCATTACATCACCATGGTGGTGCTAACTTGGGTCTTGTTCCGTTTCTCTTCATGTGGTCAAGACGGGCCAATAGAGGTAGGTGTCTTGGGCTGCATTGCCTCTCAACCTTAGCTTGACTTCTTGTTGACTTTCCTCCCAACCAATTGTAGGGTGACACAATTTGTGAAACATGCTAGTAATTGAAATGACCACGATGGCGTTTGTTGGATCGTGTTTTCTTTTCTTGCTGCAGATCGTGTTTCTTTCTTCTGGCCTTTTGCCTGATCGTGGAGCAAAGATTGGCAGTAGCACAAGGATTTGTGAACGTGAAGCTGGATCTGGGGTTTGATGATGCAAGGAAGTTCCAATTTCTTGTAAGGACTGCAAACGCGCAGCTTCTTGTTGGTCAGCTACAGAAATCCAGAATCAAACACGAGCCAGATCAAGAATTTCTCAAACAAATTCTTACTTGTGTAAAGGCCAGGGTTTTTAGCTACAAAAACCTTCATATCTCCCGATTGAAGCTCAAATTTGTTGCTGTAAGTGGATAAAGGAGGGCGCCTTGATAGCGCGATTGGGCTGTCAAAAGGCCGTGCCTGGCCGTGGAGCCACTAGATCGCAGGAAGGAAAATTGCTACAATCTCCATAGCTGTGAGCAGAAAAGAATGGAGAAACCCGTGAGCAAGGAGAATCGTCAGTATCACATGTAATTAGAGTTTCTCGGTGCTTGCTCAAGTCTGCAGTTAGAGAAGCAGTGGAGCCAGTTGTAAGTTTTCTTAAGAGGGAGTCAAGCTTAAAGAGAATTTGCTCGGTTATTTCAGTAGAGACAAATTTCTCGGATGTCTTGTTGGAGCCTGTTAGAAGCCAACTTACTAGAGGAGCTGATTTCCGATAGTATTACAGCTGCATTTCTTCAGATTTAGATAAGCAAGCAAATAGTTAGAGCTAAAAACAGGTCAGGACATATTGTAGGGCAGCCAGTCACTGGCATAAGTCTTTGAAAACTCATTCTACTGAAAAGCAAAGCCTGTAGAATTCGTAGCAGGGTCTTGTTGGCCAACAAGGAGGCTTCACACAAATTTTTGGAATCTTTGGAGGCAGTGGCTGGATCTTTACCTGTCAATATGATTCCTCAAGAATCTTCTCATCCTTTGCAACTCCCGGATTTCAATCCTCTTGTTCGACGTGGAGAAAAGAGACATGCTTCCCCTTCAGAGCATCCTTCTAGAACTTCTCCTTTATGCGCGTGTCGTGAAGCCCACCGTGATGTTGCGGATTCCTTGCTTGTTTCCTCTGGCCAGGTGGTGCCATACTGTTTGCCCCATCTTCGCCACCAGCTTTCTTCCTCTCTTTCAGTTTCTCAGCTTTCTCCTTCTTCCTCTTCTCGCCTCCGTGTTCCATGTGCAAGCTGTGATCGCCTTTATGTGCAAGGAGCCAGTCTTTCTTGCCATCATAACGCTTGCTCTGCTTTTCGTCAACATCTCGCATTAACCAATGTCAACCTTGCACCTCATCATGCTCCCACTTCGCCACCTGACTCGGCTTGACCTGGATTCGCTCCCTTGATATTTTGACCGCTTTTCACTTGGGTTTTCCTCGTCCTCGTCTTTATGCACACATTCCCTTTGCCTTGCGCTTAAACGTCCAGAGAGCTTTGTCCTTACCTTTGTCTCATCTGGCTTCCAACCCTTCTGATGTTGCAGCTTGGCATGCCTTTTTGCTTTTTCCCCTCTGGTGTTTGCCTTGGCCTCCTCGGGGTGGTGATGCTGGTCATAGGGAACCTCGCAACAGGATTCGTCGCTTTATGTCAGGAGATTGGGAAAATCTGCAAGAAGAGCATTTCCTTCGCTGTCATGCGCTTGCTGCTCAGCGGGATTCGACTTCGGATGGTGTTTCCATATCCCATGTTCATCATCGATTGCGTCACTGTGTTTTACTTGGGCAAGTGGGTGAGTATTCTCGTGCAGCTCGTGCTCTAGCTCCTACAAGTCCAGCTACTCCTTCTGCTGCCACCCTTCAGGATTTGGAGCTTCTTCATCCACCGGCAAATGACTCACTTGCCTCTTTTGTTGAGGACTTTGAACCTGATTTCGATTTGCAGCTCTCAGAATCTCATTTTCTTAATGCTTTTCTACGTAGCCCTCATCTGTCAGCTGGGGGTCCTTCTGGTATGGTTTTCAGCATCTTCGTGACTGTTTTTCTCCTGATGACTCTACTAGCAGTTTTGGTTTGCTCTTTCAAGTTTGCTCTTCCGTAGCATGTGGTCGTATTTCTCTTTCTATTGCTCGTATTCTTGGTGCTGCTCGTTTGATAGCCTTGGATAATGCGTCCCATTGTTGTTGGAGAGGTTTTATACAAATTGGTTTCTAGGGCTCTTGGTTTTCAGCTTCGTGACAGTTTTCATGACCACCTATTTCCTCATCAGTTTGGTTGTGCTACTCCTGCGGGTTGCGAGACAGTCATATATGCTTTGCGTGCTACCTTGGATCTTCATCCAGATTGGGTTGTCCTTCAAGTGGATGTTAAAAATGCTTTCAATTCTGTTTCCCGAAGGGCCATTTCCAAGAACTTCGTGCGGCTCACGGTCCTCTCGCTCAGCTCATCCCCTTTGTTCGCTCTTTTTATTCCATGGATGCGCCTCTTTATTTCAGTCATGCTTCTCGCTCAGGTGATGTCTCGGTTATCTCGTCTGCTGATGGTATCAGACAAGGTGATCCCTTGGTGGCTGTGTTAGCATCTGTGCTAACACAGAAAAAATAAAAAAAGAGAAAAATAAAACTCCATGGCATGTGTTTTCTAAGACCACGTGTGAGTGTTTGTTAATAAACTTCCGCCATGGCATGTGTTTGTAAGCCCATGAGTAGAAGCTTAAAAAAGTAATAAAATAGCTTAAACTTAGATTTAGAACTTAGACTTAATAATCTTAAGTTTTCCCAAGTTAAGAAACTTTGAAATTCTAAATCCTAAGTTAGAAGTTCTAGAAAGGCTAGAAATAGATTAGTCCCATAAGTTGGTGGATACTTATGGAAGACCCTCCTTGCCATAAAAGGAGAGGTATTTGCCTTGTAAATAACACTTTGAGATTATGCTAAATTGCCCTCTATTTGAGAAATCACTCTATTTCTTTGTGTTCCCATTGGAAGGTGCATAGCTTGAGGGAAGCTAATACAAAGGCATGCTGATCCTTTCGGTGCATTTCTACAGACACGAACTCGAAAGCTATCAAAGCTTTGTGGCTAGAACCATTAAGTTTCTTCAAACCTTCCATTACTAAGAACTTACTTAGTGTAAGGAAGGTCCTTAAGGTTGAGTTTGATGGTGATACATGCTTGATCAAGAAAAAAGATATTGTGATTGCAAGAGACAAAAGGCAAGGTAAGTTATGCAAACTTGATGCTTGTGTTATTGCTCACCAAGTTGGATGTGCTGCAAGAGAGCGATTGTCAATTCAAGAGGTATGGCACAAAAAGATGGGGCATCTCAACTTCAAGTCATTGGAGGTAATGGCAAGAAATCAAGTTGTGATTGGTCTTCCAAGTTCCTTAACTAGCATCAATCATGTTTGTGAGCAATGTGCACTTTCTATGTCATATAGGTTACCTTATAAAAGATCTACATCTAGACCTACTATGCCTTTTCAAGTTGTGCATTCAGATATTCATGGAGTTACTACAATTAGCTAAGATGTATGTAACCTTTATAGATGATTTTAGTAGATTTTGTTGGGTATATCTACTAAAGGGAAAAGATGAAGTGTATGATGTCTTTTTCAAGTTCAAGATTGCAAGTGAGGTCCAATTCTCTACCAAAATCAAGTGCTTGAGGAGTGACAATGGTGGTGAGTATATTTCTACCAAGTTTAAAGCATTTTGTGATGAGCATGGGATCAAGAGGGAGTACACAAGTCCAAGGACACCACATCGAAATGGAGTGGCCGAGAGAAAGAATAGAACCTTGTGTGAAGGAGCAAAATCCATGACGTTGGGAGCTAATCTTCCAAAACCATTTTGGGATCAAGCCTTATTGTCTGCTAATTTTCTTTGAAATAGGTGGCCGAGTGCTATGTTTGATGATAGGACAAAGGAGGATCCATCTTCAAAGAAAGGCATTTTTGTTGGATATAGTGAGGTAAGCAAAGCTTACTAAGGTTTACATTCCTTCTACTAATAAAGTGATCATTGGAAGAGATGTCATTTTTTTATGAGGGAAATATTCCAAAGGTTTTTTCAAGTGGTGATGTTGTGATTGGATCTAAAAATCTTGATGTTGATGACATGGATGTTGGTACTTTGGATGATGTTGATGAAGGGCTGTTGAGAATCCAAGAGTCAGCACTCCGATACCACTATTGGGAGTCGAGCGGTGCTCCGATACGAATGATGAGAATCATGAGAAGAAAAATTCTTGAAGCATTCGCGACTCTCCTTCGAGATTTGGATGGAGTTCAGACGCGTTCGCTGGGCACTGCCAGCTGAAACACTCCTACAATCCTCCTGACGGTAGTCAGGTACTACTGATCTACGTTCATAAAATTAATATAGCATTCGACTTCATTTCAACCAAGGTGCGGAATTCAAATGAAACAATAAAACTCAGACATATTAAAATAAACAACATAAGCACTCGACATTCAAGATCAGACACCACCAAAAAATAATCTATATTGATTTTCTCTGATTTCTTTAGGGCACTGCATGCGAATCCACGCAGTGCGTTGGCGTGAGAGAAGCACGGTTCTCTCATGAGTAGTAGTCTCGCTTTACTAGCGGACAATTGGATCTTCTGATCCTAGACAGAATTGTCTTCTCGCATGCAGGCGGAACGTCTCTTTGTGTTCGTCTTGATTGCTTACTAGCATTAGACTTCTGCTGTCACGAAGTGTGAGGTGGCTCCTGAATCCAGGATCACCTCGTGCGTGTCAGACGTTGATGCTGCACACACATCTTCACAGATGTAGGCAGTCGAACAATTTTTGTTCGTTCTTTCTTCGCCCATCTTCGAGCTCTCGGGCTCCTCGACATAGGAAGAACTATTATCGTTCTCCTGTCTGTTCTGTGCTGATCTGTTTCTTGGGTTCTGGCGGCAATCCATGGCTGCATGACCCTTCTTATGGCAATGGATACACTCAATCTTGGGATTGAGCCAGCAGGTATCTACTGTATGCCCGTCTCTTATGCATCTCGTGCAGGTTTTCTTGTCGGCATCTTGTCGTTTCAACCTCCCTTTGGTCTTCCAGTTGCTTTTGCTGGTCACGATCCTGCCTCTGATTCGACTCCCTCTTGGGCTTGAACTGTTTCTTTGATTTATCTCTGTTGCCATAGAGTGCTTGGTCAGAACCATCTTTGTGATCAAGATGCTCTCTGGCCTTGACTTCCTCTCGAATCTAGGTTCGTGGTAGGATCTTTCGCGAACAGGGTTTGTGTCATTTGGAAAGATCTGGGTAAGGCTCTCAACAGATATGTGAGCTGCTTCTCAGCTGATACTGCATTCTCTACTCCTGAGTTGTGTAGTGATATAAACAGATCCTTCATCTTTCCCACGAAAGAGGTGAGGTCTTTTTCATCCCACTTCGTCAGATGATCTTCCAACATCATAATCTGACTTTTTGATTTCGTCTGAAATCTTGTGATCAGTATATCCCACATCTCCTTAGCCTTGGAGAGTGTAGCCAGGTCAAGTGTAAGGCTATCTTCGATGGAAGATGATAGCAAGGCTACTGCCTTGTCGTTTTTCTCCCTCCATTCGCGTAGCTCCTTGCCTGTTGTCGTAGGCATTTCTTCTATGCCATCCACCCAGGGGAAGAGTCCTTCACCCTTGAGTATCAAAGATGTCTTAACTTTTTAGGCTAGAAAGTTAGATCCTGAAGAATTAAGTATAGTGCAGATCTTGTTCTACATGCTGCTGATTGAAGCCATTGCTTCTTGAAGTCTGATTTTCTTGTTGTTTGGTTGATTGTCTGAATGCTTTGCCTCCTGGATCTGCTAGCTTTTCGGCTATGTTAGAATATGACAGAAAGGCTCTGATATCACTGTTGAGAATCCAAGAGTCAGCACTCCGATACCACTGTTGGGAGTCGAGCGGTGCTCCGATACGAATGATGAGAATCGTGAGAAGCAAAATTCACGAAGCATTCGCGACTCTCCTTCAATATTCGGATGGAGTTCAGAAGCGTTCGCTGGGCAATGCTTGCTGAAACACTCCTACAATCCTCCTGAGGGTAGTCAGGTACTACTGATCTACATTCATTAAATTAATATAGCATTCGACTTCATCTCAACCAAGGTGCGGAATTCAAAGGGAACAAGAAAACTCATACATATTAAAATAAACAACATAAGCACTCGACATTCAAGATCAGACACCACCAAAAAATAATCTATATTGATTTTCTCTGATTTCTTCAGGGCACTGCATGCGAATCCACGCAGTGCATTGGTGTGAGAGAAGCACGGTTCTCTCATGAGTAGTAGTCTCGTTTTACTAGCGAACGATTGGATCTTCTGATCCTAGACAGAATTGTCTTCTCGCACGCAGACGGAGCTCCTGTCTGTGTTCGTCTTGATTGCTTACTAGCATCAGACTTCTGTTTTCTTTCTTACTTGGTTACACATTGTGTATCCTATTGATAAATGTCAAGTATCATTCAGTAAGTACAGTCTCTCTATGCAAATCTAAGATTAGAGTGATTAACCATCTAGAACTAACCAGAGAATTACAAGAGTGGCAGTTTAGCCACGACCTAGGGAGTATCTGTTGACGTCATGCGTTGGAGTCATGTAACCATTTTGCTAATCTATGTGGATGACATCATATTGAGTGGAGGCAGCAATCAAGATTGCACTCAAGAAGGAGTTTGAGGTGCATGATCTTGGACATTTGCATTATATCTTGGGAATAGCAGTGTTCAGATCTTCCCAATCTACTTTCATTTCTCAAGAGAATTATGCTAACTCTATTCTAAGAAGATTTCATATGGTAGATGCTAAGCCTTGTGATACACCTATGGAGTCAAATGTAAAGCTCACTATAAGAGGTAATGAAAGATCCTTCGAGGACATTATTCTCCTAGTGTGGAGCATTGGAAGCTTGGGAAAAGAGTTTTGAGATACAGCCTGGGAACTCGAGAATTTGGCATATTGTATGAGGGATCATCACCTAACTTGTGTGGATTTTTAGATTTTAAATTTGCTGGAGAACAAATGGATAGGAATTCCATAAGTGCACATGTTATTTTCATATTTGATGGAGCTATCTCTTGGATGTCAAAGAAACAAGCTACAATCTCATTGTCAACTAGTGAGGCCGAGTACAAAGCACTTACATCTTGTGCAAAGGAGGTGTTATGGATCAAGAGGATGGCGAGTGATCGTCACTTGCTGGATTTTTCATAGAGTCATCTTTTGTGACAACATTTAAGCCCAAATATTTCCAAGCAATCCTATCTTTCATGCAAGGAGCAAGCATATTGAGGTGGCATATCATTTTGTGAGGGAACAAGTCATGGCAAAGGAGGTGGAGCTTCAACATGTTTCTTCAAAAGAATGTGTGGCTGATATCTTCACCAAATCACTTGGAAAAGACTTGTTTACAAATCATAGAACATCACTTGGTGTATTTTCAAAGTCTATGCTAAAACTACTTGAAGAGGGAGTGTGAGAAATTGTCAAATAGTTTGATCTATTTTGATCTATCCACCAAGAAAACGGTTGGACAATTTTAGTAGATTTCAACACAGCCCTACAGGCCTATACATACGAGTACATGCATTCACTAGATCAAACTGTTAGGCAGTCGGCTATTTTTGCGAACAATTTGACCAAGTTAGCATCTGTTTCTACTAGATGGGATGATTGCCTACCAACATTGGCTTTTGATCCAAATGTCCCTGTGGCGTCCAAGGTTCAAGATCAATTGCATGTAGCCGAATTGTACTATTGACCTGCAATGCTGGATGGATCGTGGGAGTCCAGATTCACAGCATGGACAACCTCAAATTGGATTTCAGACACGAATAAGTGTTTTTTTTCACACAAGATTGCAATCGTGAAGGTGAATTATCAATGTTGATGAATAAAAGTTTTGTTCGACAAGTGCCATACAGTTCTCACTCTCTATACAGTTCGTTTATTTTCTTGTTCTTCTTCATCCCTTTTGTGTGATTGATTTTTGCATGAGAAATAGCTACTGCACGAGAGTCTTCCGTAGAGTATCTCAAGAACACATTTTCATTCATCTATCCATCTTCAGATCACCTTGTACAGAGTTTAGGATCTTTGAGCATACTGCAACTTTCATAAATCCATGTCATGTCAGAGTTGATTCTTGTATTTCATAGAGATATTCGTCTTTGAGTCAACTATAGCAAGATCGAAACATATTTAGTTAAAATTTGTGCAATCTTTAGTCCAGTCGCATGTTCGACGTGTTTCAACTGCGTGCTCCAAACGCCGATCCAACCTTGAGCATGCAAGTTACAGATAACAACATCCCCACCAAAAAATTTTGGGGGGGGGGGGGGGGGGGGGGGGGGGGGGGGGGAAGAGAGTGGATCTGCTTGGATCCACTACGAGCATTTACATTGCCAACAACAACATCAACAAGATTGTCAGCCAAGGTCACAAAACCAAAGACGAGAATGACAAGGCTAAGAAGGGAGATGGGCAATCCAAAGAGACACAATCAGAAAAAGTATCCCAATCATGATGAAGATCCTTCAGAATAGAAAAGTACAAGTATTGAGAAATCAGTCTTCTTCTTCATCCACTCCCATGCCCATTCTATCACTCACACCATCTACCAATGTCACCACCTCCACCCTACCTTCCATCTATCGGTTTGCCATCATAGCACTGTTCATCTAAGAAATCCCCAATTTTTTTTTCGAATTTTGATAGTTTTACTGAAGTGGCTAAAAGGAGGTGCAAGTAATTTGGCAAAGGAGTCCTTAGCCAGTTCAATAGAGGCATCAATCATGTCTTGGCGAATAAAGAGAAAAGTGATATGAGATTTTACCACATCCCTCGCAGGTTTATAAGACACATGAAGAAGGCATTTATCTGATTCTGGTGGGAAGCACCGGGAAAAAACTTGGCCAGGTTATTCATAATGAACCAGATAGCATATAAAACCAAATGATGGAAGAACTATTTTTACATTTATCACCACATCTACATTTGAAAAAGGGTCTTTTCCAGTTCTAGATTCTGGCTTGGTGAAGGTTCATTCTATTGAAGCCAGTCTCAAAGTGTCCTCTAGCCTTGGCCCATACCTGCTCAGAGGGGCAACTGAAATTTGTTCATGCGGATACTGGTATTAAAAGAAATAGGGCCTCAAGTGAGGGATTTTTGTGCAAAGCGACCAATTTGCAAACTTGTATTTCTTTTTTAGTCAAATGATTCATCAGAATCCAAAGGTCAATAGGTACCGGAGCGAGGAAATTAACAGAAGGGAGACTCCAAAGCTTGTAAGAAGCGAGAGTAGATTTAAACTCAATGATTCTAGTAGGCACAAAAGAGACTTGACAGTTTTTGGATTGACAGAAATCAAAAGAGAAAAGGTCACCATATCACAAATGTCTTGAGAAAAGATCTCGAGCTGAGAGGCATTGTCTTCATCAAGGTCATTAGTATAAACAAGCGGGTGAGGAGAGGTGGGAGCATCATAAGCAATCGGTGTAGTGACAGTAGGGGAAATACCATTTTCATACTCTAGACACACAAACAATTTCTGATGTGTGAATTGCACAACTTTTCTTCCTCTTCAAACTTTTCAGCAAAATCATTAAGACGACTATAAAGATTTTCCGCAAGGTTCAACGATTGTTTTTTCTTTACAAACTCCAAATAAATCTTTACCCAATCGATGATCTCTAGTAAATCAATCAAACAAAGAATCTTATCCTCCAGTCCAGTAGAAGCACAAGTAGCCCTATCAGTATTAATAATAAAATTATCTAACTCAACGACCTTCTTCATACCGCAAATAATAGTCTGAACAAAAAGGTTAGGAGGAGGTAGGGGTTCCTTATAACCCGAAGTTGCAGCTTCTTGAGACCACCCTATGGACTAAAACATACAAAAAGGACCTTTGTTAGCTTATGAATCGGATAAAGATAAGAGCTTCAGTACTGTTCCACCCAAGGAATAGTCGGATTTACACCACCAGGATGCAAGAGAGAGAGAGTTACAAGACACCCCTTAGTTCCTTTTGACAAAGCAAGACTGAAGTTCTTTAAAGCTTTTATTCATAATCCAACAAGTTAAAGTACAGCTGAAAAGTAAAATACAGTACTAGAAAGCATCATAAAGCATAACCACTATCAAGACGTCCAGCTAATACCTGCCACCATCCCACAAAACAAAACCGCTCAAGTTAGTTTAGTGAGGAAGACAGGTGTCATAGCTGAACGACAATTGTTATTCATGTCCAAAAAAAGTTATACTACTTAACAGCTTTGAATAGCATTTTAAAACATAGTCCATTCTTTCCAAACATACAATGTTTTAGCAATAGGCCAAGTCGTTATATCACCGTATCAGGGCGAGTGCCATACTGATCAGCTTATGGTCAATTGGTCTGTATCAGTTCATTTTAATCAAAGAGGAGTATGAAGAGTTTAAACCGTTAGGAGTTTTATTTAGCCAAAAGACTTGGTGTGAACACATGTGCTGGTATCAGAGCAGATCCATGCTATACTGACCCAAGTGACCCTTATGACGTAAGGTATGTCACGCACATTCATGTTCATACTCCTGAGCAAGTCCATGCTTTCCAGTTGTATCTCACCCAAAAGTCTAAAGTAACACTAATAGAGGAAAGGTGAAGTGTTACCATGAATGTTATATCAGAATGATATAATATCCACGATATAAGGACATTGTATAGGAAAGATGTCATTAAGACAGAGTAAGAGACTACCAATGTTTATACTGGGTAGTAGGACAAATCCGTGCCATTCTACTCCCTTAGTATAAACTATGATTCTTACGCATATCCATGCTGTCTAAGATCATAATACTGGAGTCCTTACTGTTACTTTTAGTGACCAAATCTTATTCCCAGGTATTTTCGTTTGATTTGAGTGTGGTCTTATGTCGTTACATACTTTTGAACAAGGGAAGTCGAAAAGCGGAAGGAAAAAGTGAACTTATGTAGAGTGAATGTATATCATAGTCTTTATGGAACCAAAACCACTATGCTTACCGATGTTGTGAAAAGTATACTTAAACTCGAAAGGTGTACCTGAATAGTTGTAGACGTAGCTTCTTGAGAGGCAGCCTTAGTAGTGTTTTTAACCGACTGAGTTCTTATTCTTTAAGAACATAAGAAAGCCAAGAAACCGTGAAGTGAGCGTATTGCTTTGAAAACTTATGCAGAAAGCGCTTTACACGACATCTTTTGATTATGTAAGTTAACTTATAATGTAGAGATCCAGTTGGTTGCATACCTTTCAGTATTGAGTAGTCGGTTCAGGAAAGAACCAAGTAGTATCTTACGAAGCTGGAGCAGTATGAGAAAGCTACAGCATGAGATACCATTAGCTTCATACTATGAGATCACAGAATCTATGAATATATGTAAAGAGAGCACATAAGTAAGAGTTATGCATGCACGTGTCCATCCTTCCATCGCTGGTTGGAGGAGGCTAAAGAAGTGAAAAATTTATGACCAGATAGCACAAGTTCATCGCTGGATAGTTAGCCATGCATGAATAAATGGTATCAACTGAAGAGGAAACCATCCTCCTGTCCATCGCTGGAACAACGGGGCCTCTATGCGTAGATTCGGTGTTTAAACGTGAGTTTATCATGCCTATGCAATCCATCGCTGGAAAGCACATAGCATTATTGATACATCTTCTTCTTATGAGCAAATTTCAGTGATCTGTCCATCGCTGGACAGCGCCCATTCCTAATCAAAAAAATTTGTGAAGCATGTGTAGGAGTGAGGCATCGCTGCTCACTGAGCCATAAGGAGCAAGCAAAAGTATGGAAAAATTGTGGTTACATCATTACTATCACCTACGATTTCAGAGAATTATCACATACTTTGAAACTATCCATTGCTGCCCATTGAGACAGGGTTTCAAGAAACCAAAGGTGACATTGTTGTCCATCGCTGGACCTCAATGTGTTCTTGCCCTATCACAACCTTAACATGATTTAGAAAGATGAGTGGCATATCAAAGCAGATCATTATTAAAGCAACCTCCTCCGGAAAGTAGAGTAAATACAAACGTAATGTAAGAGAGAAGCAAATACATACCGTAAGTTGTCAGATCGCTGATCCGTAGGTAGGTAGGGCGCACTTTCAGCGAGTATCAGAGGAGCATAGTTGTTCACTGGTGTTGTAAAGCAAAAAAGGGTTGAAAAGAGCATGTACATAATAGTGCCCAATAAGGTAGTAACTTGGAATGAGTGAGTGGGATTGGGAAACTCTATTTCCCTCCAAATTATTTTATATGGACCAAACCAGTTCAAAAATCTGTGAGAAAACCTCCTAAGTAAAGAAAGAAACTCCATCATGTGCAAGGGTGCAATCAATAAAAACCTTGTAAGTATGAGGTAGCGGTACGTCAGTATTTGTCCACGTTTTTTGTTTAATGCAGTAGGGTAAGACTGAACAAAGGAGCATCCATGAGAGAGAGAGAGAGAGAGAGAGAGAGAGAGAGAGAGAGAGAGAGAGAGAGAGAGAGAGAGAGAGAGAGAGAGAGAGAGAGAGAGAGAGAGAGAGAGAGAGAGAGAGAGAGAGAGAGAGAGAGAGAGAGAGAGAGAGAGAGAGAATTATTGCCTAGGAAAATTTCTGGTAGAGCATACGTAGAAGTGTTCGTTATATATGACAAGGAATCCTCCATATGATTAGATTGATCGTTAGGAAAAGGAGTAACATCCAGACTGTTAAGCCATTTTATGGCCAAATTACATACACAGAATTTACACATGAAACAAGGATAATGATGTGCTTTATCAATTCCATTAACGTATAGAGAGTTTGTAAGCCAAAGTAGCTCGTCCTTTGCAATCTTATTTTTGGAAAGAGATTCAGTATTTCCATGAAGCCATTTACCCTTTCTAATATGACTTAAAGCAATTCTTTTATAGAACGTAGCATTTTCCTTTTCTGTATTATTGTCTAAAGAATCATAAGAAGCTAGGAAGTCCATATGTTTAAACCATCCATCATAAAGCCTAAAGCGACTTCGTTCACATTAGTTTGTTCTAGAGTTATATGATTTAGGCCTTTTCTAACGATTTTCGTAAGAGAGAACTCTTAATAATCTTACAGTCTGTGCAAATGACATGGCCAAATATTTCAGAGATTAAGTTCTTGAAACGGTTAAAAGAGTAGCATTGACAAGGATGAATGTTATCTATATCAAAATGGCAAAACACATCATAAGGAAAATACCATTCACATTTAACACTTGGTAGATAAGTCTAGTCGAAAGTAATATCATAAAAGAGTTCGTCAACAAAACCAAAACGTGAGCGTAAAAATGCTTCACATGGATAAACTCAAATACTTTATTTTGGTAACATAAATGTAGAAAAAGTCTCCCTGAGTGGCTACTAGTGAAAAACTGGAGACGTCCGGTTGCTGAAATGCTGATTTGTCTTCTAACATCGTCTTCTTCATCCTGCACATCGATTAGGATCTGTAAAAATTCAGCTTTTTGATTGGTAAGTCCTCTTTGTTGCCACTGCTCTGTCCTTCCTTTGCTTTCTAATCTGAAACATGCTTTTTCTTCCCCGTTCCTGAACCGAAAATGACTGAGTTTGGATTGTTCAAATTAAAAGACCCCGTCCTTTTGTTTGAGTTCTGGAAGTATTTGTCTTGGAGGGTAGAAAAAATGAGACGTTTTAAGAGGCGTTCTATCTCCCAGATATTCTCGGCATCTCCTAAAGGTGCAAGTAATTTGGCGGAGGAGTCCTTAGCAAGTTTAATAGAGGCATCAATCATGTATTGGCGGATAAAGTGAAAAGTAATACGAGATTTTACCACATCCCTAGCAGGTTTATTTAGCCACATAAAGAAGGCATTTATCTGACTTTGGAAGGAAGCACCAGGAAAAAACTTGGCAAGTTTATTCATAATGAACCAGATAGCATGATCAAACCAAATGATGGAAGAACTGTTTTTACATTTTTCACCACATCTACATTTGAAAACGGGTCTTTTTCAGTTCCAGATTCTGGCTTGTTGTAGGTTCATTCTATTGAAGCCAGTCTCAAAGTGTCCTCTGGTCTTGGCCCAAATTTGCTTAGAAAGGCAACGAGAGGGTTCAAATTTGTTCATGCAGATAATGGTATAAAAAGAAACAGGGGTCTCGAGTGAAGGATTTTTGTGCAAAGCGGCCAATTTGCAGACTTGTATTTTTTTTTCTGTCACATGAGTCATCAGAATCCAAAGGTCAATAGGTATAGGTGCAAGGAAATTAACATAAGGGAGACTCCAAAGCTTGTAAGAGGTAAGAGTAGATTTATACTCAATGATTCTAGTAGGAACAAAAGGGACTTGGCAGTTTTTGGATTGGCAGAAATCAAAAGATGAGAGGTCACCAATCTCACAAATATCTTGAGAAAAGATCTCAAGTTGAGAGGCACTATGTTCATCAAGGTCTTTCGTATAAACAAGCGGGTGAGGAGAGTTGGGAGCATCAGAAGCGGAAGGGGTGGTGACAGTAGGAGAAATACCGTTTTCATTTTCTAAACACATAAACACTTTTCTGATTTGCGAATTGTAGAACTTTTCTTCCTCTTCAAACTTTTCAGCAAAATCATTAAGACGAATATAAATATTTTCCACAAGGCTCAGCAGTTGTTTCTTCTTAACAAACTCAAGATAAATCTTTACCCAATCAATGGTCTCTAGCAAATCAATCAAGCAAAGAATCTTATCCTCGGGTCTAGCAAAAGCGCATGTAGTCCTATCAATGTTAATAATAAATCTATGTAACTCAACGGCCTTCTTCATACAACAAATAATAGTCTGAACAAAAAGGTTAGGTGGAGGTAGGGGCTCCCCATAACCCAAAGCTGCAGCTTCTTGAAACAATCTTGTGGACTAAAACATAATAAAGGACCTTTGTTAGCTTATGAATCGGATAAAAGATAAGAGCTTCAGTAGTGTTGCCATGAATGTTATATCAGAATGACATAACATCCACGGTATCAGGACACTGTAGAGGAAAGATGTGATTAATACAGAGTAAGAGACTACCAATGTTTATACTAGGTAGTAGGGCAGATCCGTGCCATTCTACTCCCTTAGTATAAACATTTGGCGAACTTTTCGAGATATTTTTGCGAGGGCTTCGCGGGATTTTCGTGAAGCCTTCGCGAAAATATCTCAAAAAGTTTCCCTGAATCGTTTGCGAAAATTTCGCAAAAATTTCTCTTTTTCATTTTCTAGACACAAAAACACTTTTTTGATGTGTGAATTGCAGAACTTTTCTTCCTCTTCAAACTTTTCAGCAAAATCATTAAGACGACTATAAAAATTTTCCACAAGGTTCAACGATTGTTTTTTTTTTAACAAACTCTAGATAAATCTTTACCCAATCGATGGTCTCTAGTAAATCAATCAGACAAAGAATCTTATCCTCAGGTCCAGCAGAAGCACAAGTAGCTCTATCAGTATTAATAATAAAATTATGTAACTCGACGGCCTTCTTCATACAACAAATAATAGTCTAAACAAAAAGGTTAGGAGGAGGTAGGGGTTCCTTATAACCCGAAGTTGCAGCTTTTTGAAACCACCCTGTGGACTAAAACATACAAAAAGGACCTTTGTTAGCTTATGAATCGGATAAAGATAAGAGCTTCAGTACTATTCCACCCAAGGAATAGTCGGATTTACACCACCAGGATGCAAGAGAGAGAGTTACAAGACACCCCTTAGTTCCTCTTAATAAAGCAAGACTGAAGCTCTTTAAAGCCTTTATTCATAATCCAACAAGGTAAACTGAAAAGTAAAATACAATACTAGAAAGCACCATAAAGCATAATCACTTTCAAGATGTCCAGCTGATGTCTGCCACCATCCCACAAAACAAAACCGCTCAAGTTAGTTTAGTGAGGAAGACAGATGTCATAGTTGAACGACAATTGTTATTCATGTCCAAAAGAAGTTATACTACTTAACAGCTTTGAATAGCATTTTAAAACATAGTTCAGTCTTCCCAAACACACAGTGTTTTGGCAATAGGCCAAGCCGTTATATCACCGTATCAGGGCAAGTGCCATAGTGATCAGCTTACGATCAATTGGTCCATATCAGTTCGTTTTAATCAAAGAGGAGTATGAAAAGTTTAAACAGTTAGGAGTTTTATTTAGCCAAAAGACTTGGTGTGAACACATGTATTGGTATCTGAGCAAATCCATGCTATACTGACCCAAGTGACCCTTACGACATAAGGTATGTCACACACTGCTGTTCATACTCCTAAGCATATCCAGGCTTTCCAGTTATATCTCACCAAAAGTCTAAAGTAATACTAATAGAGGAAAGGTGAAGTGTTACCCTGAATGTTATATCAAAATGACATAATATCCATGGTATAAGGACACTGTATAGGAAACATGTCATTAAAACAGAGTAAGAGACTACCAGTGTTTATATTGGGTAGTAGGGCAGATCCGTGCCATTCTACTCCCTTAGTATAAACTATGATTCTTACGCATATCCATGTTGTCTAAGATCATAATACTGGAGTCTTTACTGTTACTTTTAGTGACCAATTCTTATTTCCAGGCATTTTCGTTTGATTTGAGTGTGGTCTTATGTCGTTACTTACTTTCAAACAAGGGAAGTCGAAAGCGGAAAGAAAAGCGGAAAGAAAGAGTGAACTTATGTAGAGTGAAGGTATATCATAGTCTTTATGGAACCAAAACCACCATGCTTACCGAAGTTGTGAAAAGTATATTTGAACTCAAAAGGTGTAACTTAATAGTTGTAGACGTAGCTTCTTGAGAGGCAGCCATAGTAGTTTTTTAATCGACTGAGTTCTTATTCTTTTAGAACATAAGAAAGCCAAGAAACCATGAAGTGATCGTATTGCTTTGAAAAGTTCTTATTCTTTTAGAACATAAGAAAGCCAAGAAACCGTGAAGTGATCGTATTGCTTTTAATTTTATCAAGAATCTATTTTAGGTAATCTGCGACATTACTCATTTGATACACAACGGTGTTCTATGGAAAAATAAACCATTCCTAATGGAATACTCATCAAGTATCTTCTCTTCACGAGACTTCTTGGAATCCTGCTTTCCAAGATTATCTCTAAAAGTAGAGCTTCCTACTAGGACTTCTTGCCAAATGACATATACCAATGTCTTTCTTGCCAGTTAACAATACATGAGCTCCCCAAGGGAATTTACTGCCCTTACGTAATAACTCCTCAAGTCTCCTAGCAACCTCATATTCTTCCTTCGAGCTCATCCTGTAAGGAAACAACGATACAGGAGAGCTATCGGGAAGAAGATCAATATGATGGTCTACACCTCTAGAGAGGGGTAGAACCTCATGCAGCAACTGCTCAGAGAATATGTAACTACATTCCTCCCTAAAGATTTTACCCTCAATTGTTGATTCAAAATTAACATCAGAAAAAAGAGAAAGCTTTAGGGAAAGACGATTCATCAACAATAAAATTTTGAGTAACAAAACTATCCATGTAACATTCATCTTTCAAATAACATAAATATGAGTGATACTCATAATTTAACAAACATTGATTTGCTTTATGAGCAGTTACATAAGGTAGTTCATGCTCATCGCCTTTAAGATGGACCATTGAGCCATTATGCAAGAAAGATAAATTATGAGTTACATAATCTTTCTTCGTTCCTAGCATAAAACCACTCTTTACCTAGAATTAAGTCTACCTTATCAAGATTCATATATGGAAAGACAAATTATCTACATAATTATGAATCTTCAATGGTACGTGAGGGACAAACTGGTCCCAAACATGCTGCTCCCCACTCGCCGCCATCTTAACCACATACTTGGGTTCACTTGGTGCGGTTGCAAGAATGTAGCTTCTACACCAATTTAGCATTAATAAAATTATGATTAGAACCGACATCAAATAAAATACTTATGGGTTGGCTGCCTACGAGCCCGTTTATGTGAATGAAGTCGTGAGGTCCATTGTAACCAGTCACAGTCCCTGCATCCTCAAGGGACTGCGGTTGGTTACAATGGACCTCTAGTTGATACTCTTTGGGCAAGCCCAAAATGAAATGAAGCTTGAGCAAGACTCTGTCAATCTGGTTAACGAACTGTGATGCTGCCTCCTGGAAGTCTTGTAAGTACACATCCAAGGGTTTCGCCCCCATTTGCAAGGTTGCAAATTGACGATCATATTCAAAATCGTCAAGGACTAGCATAAAGATGGCCTTAAAGGCTATTCGAAAATCATCCCAGGTAGTTGGGACTGTGGCACGCTCCTTAAGATTCCACCATTACAAGTACGCTTTATCGCACAGAAACATAATGGCAGTTGCAATCCGAGAGCTGTTTGGCATGGAAAAATGCAACGTCCATCGATCAAGCCATGCCAAGACCATGTCCCGGTGTCTGCTTTTTTCTCCCCAGTAAAAAATTTCGGGGTGAACATCGAATTTAGGAGTGCCTGCCGAGATTGGGACATAGCCCTCATCTCGGCCTCCCTGTTCATGCTTAGACCGCATGTCGACAATCTACTGCTACAACAAATTAAACGCACGTGCCATCTCCTCCGTATCAATCAATGTTGGGCTTGGAGCTTGAGTTATCTCCATAGGAGAGTCCATGGAAAATTTGAGGCGTAGAAAACTGTTGGAGGAAAATTCGGAGAACAACTGTTTCAAAACCGTTAAAAACTGACAAGTGAAGCTCAAAGAACCAAGAAAATGGGCTAACTTGAGCTTAGGGAGCACTAACAAGCACCTTGGAAAAGTGGGGTAAAGGAACGAGAACGTACACCTATTTACCCTGTCCTCCAAACTCCTCCCTTCCTTCCATGCAAAAAGGACAAGTGGGGTCCAAGAAAGACCCCGTTTGTCTCTTCTAGAGATTAAATTCCATGTGGGGGCACAAAAAGATGCCACATGGCCCATGGACTCCAAAACCTTATGCAACTTGGTTTTGGGCCCACTCCCCTTCACCCTTCTCCTACGTACCTCACTCCCCACTCTAAGCTCTTGGAGTTTTGCAAGTACAGAGGGAGGAGGACGAAGTATGGTTAGCAGAAGACAAATGGACTTAGATGTTCAATCTCCATATTTTTAACCAAAAAATTGCAACTAAGAAACTAAAATTTCAACTTTATATTTTTAAGTTTAGGCAAAGCTTCACGAAAAGCTTGCAAGTGTGAGATATGAAGGGTCGTGGGGAGGCACACCTCCTCCCCACACTATCTATCACATCACAGCACAACTTCCTCATCATGATATTGAGGAGAGGGGAGGTAAAAAGTACACCCCCCCCCCCACCTCTTTTTTAATAGTTGCAAAGAGGCTGCGGCTACAGTGCACACTGCGCGGTTGTGGCCGCGCTCTCCTCCAACGCAACAGGTGGAGCAATAAATCCCCCCCCCCGTATCGCGTGCTAGCGAGGCTCGGCTCACCTGTTGATTGAGCAAAGTTTTTTATTTATAGATAAAAAATAAATGGGGAGGGGGGGTTGAGGAAAGAAGACAAACTTAAGTTCAAATTTTCTAAAGAAAAAAATTGCAACCCTTTTAAACTCAAGAATTAAAATGAAGTCTCTTACAAATATTTCCTTTGAATTTTAGAATCAAAGTAAAACCATTTCTATTAAAGAAATACGTTTTTGAGACTTAAAGTTGCAAAGAATCTTTAAGCATCATTTTCTCTTCTTACAAAAACCAAAAAACTTAAGGTTCAAAGAAGAAGAAAAAAACTAAAGCAATGTGGACAACTTGTTTAAAAGAGAACAAGTTTTTCGTCTGACAAGCAAATAGATTCGACCTTTTCAAAAATAAACTTGAAACAAAGGTTATGAGAGATAGTTGTACAGCCACATTCCAAAAGAAATTTTCAAACCGCAAAGGCTTAAAATGGTAATGTGTCACCTCAAAGGAAATCGGTGGCTCTAATACCAAATGTTACAACTCTCTAGATCTCCGATGGCCTTGAAGGTTGACACACACCCCATACCAGTGATGACGCACCATATCCGCCCATCCAATGGATCGCTGTCGACCCACCCCCATGCACTACAGCTATTGACATCCACATGCCTACTCAAGCCTTCGACAATAACTAGCATCCCATACTTAATCCACATGCCTACTCAAGCCTTCGACAATAACTAGCATCCCATACTATTAAGTAACTCTTGTCATATTCTTAAATAGTTGATGTTGCTTATTCAATAGCTAGTTTTATTATAATTTCATCCCGTTATCCATAATCAAGCTCACTTACTACTATATTTGCTAAAATTAACCTAGTTTCACTTGCTGTGAACAATTGTCATTTGCCATCTAATAATTAACTTTATGGTATATCGGATTTCTATCATTTTCTATCTCAGTGAATGTTGGATGATGTAGATGTGTGGCACTCTGGTTGGGATAGTTCAAGACCTTTCAGAAAGGATGTAGCCAATGAAGAAGATCTTAATGCAGACAATTTTATCTTGGATTTTTACACATGGCACTCAATTTTGGGGAGTTCAAGAGCTCAAGGGAAGGCAAGAGCTAATTAGGAAAAACCTAATGTGGATCTTTTGTCTTAGTTTATTATATTTCACACAAATGAAAATAGAATAGCGGTTATAAAAACCAAACCATTTTGTATCTAGAAAAGATAAAACCATACAAGGACTTTATGAATGAAATTTTCATGTGATACATAACAATTATTTTGACAACTTATCTCCTATAGGACATTTATGATATTTTGTGCTACTAGATCTAGAATGCAATGTTTGTTGGCCTTAAAATCTCTCTCTATATTTAGGTGAATGGATTCCTTTCAATACATCATGTAAAGAAAAAGCTATACAAAATTTCACTCTTTTCAACTTCAACATACTCTTTCCAACCATAAATTCCAATGTAAGAATGACTGTAGCAAAATGATTCAAAATCAATGCGACAAAATACTCTAGAAGCATTAGAACAACAAAGATGTGGAATCAATGTAGAAAATTACGTTGTATATTTATTATAACAAAATCACAGTAGAAACATTTAGAATAACTGGCAATGTCAGTTTGACCTTGGTTGATTTATTTGATTTTGATGCTTATGGAAAACTTAGAATTTATTTGATGATCAATTTGAAGTATATTATATTATTGAAATTTAATAAGTTGGTTGAAGGCTGAAATAATAAGCCTTTGAATTAAAGATCTTGATGAAGGCATTATATGTTCTTAAGAGGCAACATACTAGCTATAGATCGATATAATTATAAAGATCTACTAAAGGATCTTCTTTGAAGTAATGTTTGTAAAAGATTTGACATGCTGGTTGGTTAGCAGCTACAAGAATTAGAGAGATCTTTTTTTGGTTGTTGCCTAGATCGCGTTGTTGACATGGCTAGTCGCTACTCCAAGAGAGAGAATAGATTATCATGTGTGGAAAGATGATGCATAAAAAAAATAACAAATTGATGTTAATGTGCTTGCTACCATTCCTCCAATGTATTTCATGATGGGACCAATAAAGTTTTTTGTTTGAGATAAAGAAAGACAAAATAAAAAAAACTAACCAGCTTGTATGTATGAAAGAAACCCCAAAATTTTGCGATTTGGGCTCCAACTTTCCAAGTTGTTGCAAATATATTTAGCTACATAAGCAATTTCCTCAAAATATATTCTTCAATAAAGAAACGATCCTGACACCCTTTAGCAAGGACTCTATTTTGTATATTAGAGAAAGGGACCAATCTCCACTAAGAGATCTTTTGTATTGGTGATTGGGATGACTAGGATTGATACAATTGATATTCCATATGTGTAGACATGAAAGATTCAAATGATTGACTTTGGCCTCCTTGAGTGGCCTGCCTTTCCTTCAAGATTGAAGATTGTTTGTTTGGCCTCTCTATGGGGTTTGCCAATGATTGTGATGTTGTTTATGTTGCCAGATTGCTTTGCAAGAAAAAAGAGTACAATACACACAAAAGTGCCCTCTAGGTTGACGACTTCTTTTATGACCTTGAGGCTGAAGTTTGATTCCACTTAGATATCACTACATCAGGGGCAAAGTTCTCAACAAGGAGGTGAGCTTAACGTACTGCGGAACGTAGGACATGGTTGCAGATATATTCACGAAGGCATTAAGTGTTATTGCACACAATAAATTTTGTGCATTGGTCAGTCTAAAGATCAAGGCATTCACGGATCCAGATTAAGGGCGGGTGTTGAATTTATCTCCTCTACTCTCCTAAATCCTATTTTAATCTGCCTCCATTCATGCTGCATTTTTACTCATGTTGTCGCACATTCTGCATATTTACATGTAAAATAAGACAGGCGAAAGACTCGACTGTTTGCATAAATACAAGTAATTTTCCATAGGCAAAAAAGACGAAAAATGCGACACTGTGTTTTTACATGTGATTTGTGATAGGCGAAAAAGGCGACACTGCCTTACAAAATGCCGAAGGTGCCCCAGGAAAAGCGAAGGCACCTTGTAAATCATTCTAAGGCATTTCGTCAGAGTGTCGCATTTTTTCGCATCTTCACCAACGTTCATTTCAACAAAGGCTGACGTCGTGGCCTTTTCACGCTCATCCCACGCAACTGTGCTAACAAATTTGACAACGACAGCAGCCACCCACGATCTCCTACAAACAGCATATCCACTTTTTACTTTCGTCATGTGCACACCTGTAAAATTGTGTATATATTGAATACCACTTGCGTATTCAAAAGTGGGTGTGAAGATAATAGCATCAGAAACGCATCAGAGATAGACGAAGTAGATGCCTTGCACATTGATTCTTTTGTATTGTCAGTAACAAGTTCATTCCTATTTACAGATTGAATTAGCTTTGTAGAGCACGCGGTTTCGTCCGCTATTGTCTTGTGCTCCACAACATTAGTGACATGTATATTTTACTATACTTAATCTTATAACAGCTCTGTTGTTCTGCGTTCAGATTTGTGTCGATATTACTATGCTTTTCTTCATTCTGTCTGACTCTCTTATTGCTCAATTTGGTAATATGTTCTTAGCTCAGTCTAGCTCTTCTCGAATCATTTGCGACTAATAATTTGTCTAGTTGTTCGCGACAAATTATTCTTCTGATGTTTTGTTACTTAATGTTTGGCTACGTAATCAGATCGACCATGATTTTAATCACTAACGTTCAGTTCGTTTCTGATAGGCGTAGGCTCATTCCGCTACGCACGAACACCTTCCGTTCGAGTTCGTTTCTTGTTCGAGTTTCAAGTTCGCTTATTTTCGTGTTCGTTTTCTTTTCGAGCTATTTTTGTTTCTCACACTCACACACCCTCTTTCTCCAACAGAGGCAAGTTAGAGAAACTAGTGTAGCATGACATGACGCTTTTACATTATAGAAGCATTCTCTTGAACTTTACTATGACCACCCTAACTGGCTCCCTAAATGAAAGAAGGGCCAAGTATTGCCTTTAAAAAATAGAACAATGTCATGTACTTCACAAGGAACTAGGACTTCATGAGTTGGACAATGAAGGTGCTAAAGAACAAGGCTATTGTGAAATCTAATGCCCTCGTAACAGTCAATATAGCTCGACCAGGCCATTGTGAAATCTAATGCCCTCGTAGCATTCAAATATAGCTCGATCATGCTATCATACAAGTTAATTGAATCCCAAAGGTATTGGTATATAGATCAATAACGTGATAACTATGGTGTTACTATATGCCATCGAGTGAGTGCTATAGGCTTTTGGTTTACACCCTCCACCATTGCTCTAAGAAAAAGGTGAGGAAATATGGTACGAGAGTGGTGAATGGTGTGCTAAGGTAAGATGCTACAGATGCAACCTCCATCTCTACTATCGCGCGGAAGGTGCGTGGCCAAATGACGATGAGATGTGGCCCATAGGCATGATATTAGTTGGAGGAACAAATTCCCAATCAAGTGTTCAAAGTGCAACCTTGATCCAAGGGTGGTGTAGAGCTTTTGGGTTGTGAAAAGATGGTGGAGTCCAAAGTTTTTCGCTATCCCCTTAGATCAAGGCAAGACCAAGTATGTAGTTACAATTACTTCTCGAAGGTCATTACATAAATGATGACATCTTCCTTCTATTGGTTTGTTTGCTTATGAGAGATATGCACTTCATTCAAAGCTCCGAGGAAAATGTTTAGATTTTTGGGTGGATGTGTTTACATGAGAACAATTGAATGGTGATGAACTCCTAAATGCCATGTCAACCCCCCTTAAGATACCCTATGGCTCACTCAGTAATTGGGAACCTCTTTTAACTTATCCTCAAAAAACCTGCATTTTATAGACTTTTTAGTCATAAAAAGGTTTATTTGCTTGTATAAAAAATCGTCAAATATTTTATAACATCGATTTTTGAAAAACTTGCAAGCACTAGGCTTCCTCGTCTATGTTGGGAATAGATTCTTTGAAGAAGGTAATGGACGAATGAGGTCACGTGGACGGTTAAATTAGCATCTCCGGCCGCTCAGTTTGGCGGTCGGGTCCCCGAGCTACTCCGGCGGCTTTTCCCCTCATCACAAATAAAATTCCGTGCCGATGCATCCACTTCCGTCAGTCGCCGTCAGTCAGCTTTGCTTTTCTCTGGCGCCTGTCTCCGTGCCTCCCTGAGCTTTTGTTGCCCTACATCTCTTCCTCTCCCCGATTTTGCCATTTTTATATCGATCCTTTTGCTTCAGATCGGTATGAAACTGGTAGAATGCTGTTTGTCTCTCTTCGTTCATCATTTTGGTGTAATTTTTGTTGCTGGAGGTGCAGAAATGGCTTTACAGATGCTCTGGAACGATAATTTGACTTGTTTCTTGCTCACTCTCTGATGCGAAACATTATAATCTCTGCTTGGCCCGTTTTCGCTGTGGCTGTGGCATCACGCTGTTTCTGGTCAGACTGCAGGAGTTTTTTCAGGTTGGATCTGATTCTGATTATGCATGTATGAAATATTCTGCTATGTAAACGATTTCGCTGTTTGTTTGTAAGTTCATTATGTGCTTAATGGAATGTGATATCTTCTCTTTGAGTGAAACCAGATAAATTGTTTGCTGCTTAGGTATCTGCAAAGGGTTTTTGAGCGCTTTTGTTGTTCATTATAGGCGAATAAGCCCATTATACGCGACCTAAACAAATTAATATGTCGTGACAGTAAGATATTTCCTGTTTTGTGTTAAGGCAGACTGGATGGGTGTTGCGTAGGTATCCGCAATGAGTTTTTGAGCGCTTTTGTTGTTCATGATACGGGATAAAAATGCTGCGTGAACGAATTCATTATGTAGCCATATGAATAATATTTTTCCTGTTTGTACGAAAGCAGAGTAAATGCATGTTTTGTAGGTGTCTTCAAAGAGTTTATAGGCGCTTTTGTTTTTCATTGCAGAGGCAAAATCTGTTTCTGCAGGTATGGGTAGGGGGAGGCCCAAATCAGATGGCACAGCCAAAACACCCAGATCTGGGGCCGTTGGATCTAAGGAGGAGTCAGGGGGTTTTGGTGCTCTAGGATTAAGGGAAGCCCCCGTGTTTTATCCAACAGAAACGGAGTTCTGCGATCCTTTACAGTACATATCTTCGATCCGGCCTTTGGCGGAGGAGTATGGAATTTGCCGCATAGTCCCTCCTGCATCATGGAACCCTCCTTTCTCCTTAGATCCGCAGTCCTTTTCATTTCCAACCAAATTGCAAGCCATCCATCAACTGCAGGAAAGATCTGCAGCCTGCAATTCAGACACCTTCAAATTGGAGTATGATGATTATCTTCAAAAGCATGGGAGGGTTCTGGAAAGCTGGCCTCAATTTTGTGGTGAAGAGTTGGACTTGTGCAGGCTTTACAATGCCGTCAAGCGGTATGGAGGTTACGAAAAGGTCAAGCAAGATAAGAAATGGGGGGAAGTTTTACGCATGGTAAGGCCTTCTTCCTCCCCAAATTCTCTATCCAGTGCTGCGCCGTCGAATTTGTGCCATGTTTACGAGAAGCACCTATATAATTACGAGCTTCACCAAATCAATGTAGGCTGCTTGAAGCGGCATAAGTTGAAATTGCACTCAAATTCCAAAGGGAAGAGTGCCATAAGAAGAGGACCTTTAGTTCAAAGTTCAGCAGACAAAGAATTTGTGAGATCGAGTAGAAAGAGACAGTCTCTGCGGAGCGATGAACTGGAGGACACTGCAGGTCGATTAAAAAAAATGGGGGTTGTAAAGGATAGCAAGCGGCTCAAGTTTGAGATTGGATCACCAGTGTCTGCACGGGAACATTCACCTAAAGTAGAGGGAAGGACCGATCAGATTTGTGAACAGTGCCATGGTGGAGCTCATGAGGAGATGATGCTGCTCTGCGATCGTTGTGACCGAGGGTGGCATCTATACTGTCTCTCGCCTCCACTGTCTGCAGTTCCTTCTGGCAACTGGTATTGTCTGGACTGCATATCATCAGAGGAGGAAAGCTTCGGTTTTGGTCAAGGCCAAGAATACACATTAGATGCATTTCGCCGCATGTGTGACCGCTTTAAAAAGAAGTGGTTTGGTGGGCGTCCAGCAAGCCATGCAGAAATCGAGCGCAACTTTTGGGATGTGGTTGAGAGATCTGCGCGACCAGTAAATGTCCTGTATGGCAGTGATATTGATACATCTGTATATGGAAGTGGTTTTCCTCGGAGTATAGATGCTGTTCCTACATTGGCTACACAGGAATCATGGGAGGAGCATGCAAAGAGTCCCTGGAACTTGAATAACTTTCCGAAGCTTGAAAGCTCGATGCTACGTGTTGTAGATGAAAATATTCCAGGTGTAATTGTGCCGTGGCTGTATATCGGCATGCTCTTTTCTTCATTCTGCTGGCATTATGAGGACCATTGCCTGTACTCGATCAATTATCTCCACTGGTAAGTAAAGTGAATTGAAGTTGGGATTCACAAAACTTTGTTGGCAGTTGCATCTTGTCTAGTTTTTGGACATTTTTATAAAACGATGAAGAGGAGGATGTATCAGAGGGAAATGGTAATATTGGATGATTTAGTAGGTTGAATTATGATTTGAGTTCTTTCTTTCTACTTTTGCTGAAAAAGCACATATCTTTTATCCTCAGCAAGCTCCTAGTTCAAAGCTATATTGTTTTTATCTCTCGTTTCAATTTAGAATAACCACTTGACTGGATAAGGTAGCTTATTTGAGTAGCTTGGCAAGAGAGAATAACAAATGTTGAACAAAGCTAGAAGAAATAAGATTATAAATATTGTCTATGTGTCCAACTTGGCAAGGACACAAAAAAGGTTGAATATTTGATTGGACAAAGTGTTGATTGCATTGTACGATGTTGTATGACAGTTGCTCACCATTTTCATAGTTTTCTAGTCCTTTTCCTTTTTGATACTGATTGATGACAACATAACAATACAAATATTCAGAGAACATTTGTTCAGTTGTCATAATTCTACATCGGGGCACCATCTTTGCATATAAACATTGTACCAACAAGTATACTGTGCTAGAAATAGAAATCATGCTATACGAGTGGAGTATGTGACTATTTACCATGCCAACCAAATGCACTAGTAATGCCCTATTAAGGCACCAAGAAGCACAAAGTCAGTAAAGTATGACTGTTGCATGAAAGTGGATACCATGCCAACTTGTTTGACTTAGAGCACATGTTGGCTATCTTATTAGGTAAAACAACAATGTTAAATAACCCCTAAAACACTCACATAGACTAGACGTGAGTAGGGAAATGGATTTGAAGCTCTTTGAAGTGACTAAAGATAGATATTGCATCAAGTCACCCACACAAGACAGACTGTGGGTGGGAGCCAAAGAACAATGTCCCATTGTGAAGTGGTACAAAAAGACATTACCCAAGTGACATAGCAAATGACATTTTGCCATATATTGTCGTCACCAGATATTATGTCCAAACAAACATGTAGGTGCCGCATAAAGAAACTCTACTTACACTAGCCACTATAACCCTATTGCAAATAGAGTAGCATGTGAAAACTAGCTCACAACTTTGCAATTGTGTAACTTCGATGGTCCGCTACTGGTGGGATGCCTATTATAATGTGCCTTTGGATGTAAGTATTCATATGTGGCTCTTTTGTGGCTCTTTGTAGGTTCTATAGAAGTTTTGTAATAATTTGTGTGGATATATGCTCAAACAATCTTATTTTGTTTGTAACAAATTCTATTGGGAATCATTTCCTGATAGAATAAAATTTTCATCAAAAACTTATTGTATTTGTCTCCTTTCTAGTAAGGACATAAAAGATGAAGATTTAGTGATGATGTAAAATAGTCAAGAAGTCCTTAAGAGACCTAGATCAATTACTGCAGCTTTTGAAACTACATAATCTGACCTTTTAACTTTCAAGTGGTTAAGTATGCCTCAAAACCTTGACATTATTTGCTAATGAGGTTTGATTAAATCTATTGAAGGATGCATATGTTATTGTAAATTTTAGTCGAATTTGAAATGATTCAGTTCATATCATTGAACTAACGAAGCAATTCAACAACACGTGTGCAACATATGAGAAACTTTCAACCTATGCTACTTCAAACCCATGACATCGAAAGTCATAACAAACTGTACTGCCAATTTATAGGAAAGTCGGCAAAGTATAGAAATCCGGCATTTTGTTTTTGTTTTTAATGTTCTGAATGGTTTTTATTTTAGTAGCAAATTTTTTGAAAACTTAAATTTTTTTCTCATTATTATAGCCAAAAAACAGTGTATAATAATTTATAAATTTATAATAATAATAATAATAAACTACTTTATATTATCATATATATACAATATATGAATATATATATATATATATATATATAAAAAGTTTCGGACAGCGTTCCGGGTTCCGGAACACTACCCCCCCTGGAATGTGTTCTGGATGCATCTATGATTATGTAGTAAAGGAGCTTGTCTACCATTAAGAAAGAAAAATTCTGAAGCATGTGTCCAACATTTGTTAGGGAAATTGGAAAAAGACGATGACGGGGTGGGGCTTAGGCCTATAATGCTTAGTTGTAGCCCTTTGTAGAAAGGGATCCAAGGAACCTTATAAGAAAGCTCTCATATGAACTTCTAAGTGAGGTGCTAGGAGAATAAGATGTCATGGGTGGAACCAATTAGTTCCACAAGTAAATAATCAATGCGTCTTGGTAGGAGACTGGGAGTATAGATAAAGAGGCTCACAAGTTAGGTGTAGGGTGTACATGTAAATAACTTGTGTGTGAGTCCAACTGTGTGGAGACTGCAAAGGTATTGTTTTTTGTCCTAGAGCAAGGGATATTGATGCATGCAGCCAAAATCGGTGCATACATTATGGTTTTAAGGGCTCTTTCTTTGTAACTCAATCTTTGGGTTAGAGGCCTTCACTAACTCGTCACGTATTGGAAAAGATTGGAGAACTTGTCTCTTAGTGTGGTGTTTTCAATTTTTTCCTTGAGTGAGTTATAAAACTTACCGGTAGATAATCGTGATATATTATAGTGTGTAAGACTAAGCATTTGACTGGTTCATTTGCAACTTGCAGGGGGGAACCTAAATGCTGGTATAGTGTACCTGGGAAGAGTTGGGAGGACTTCGAAAAGGTATCACAAAAATCAAAGAGGCGCAAGACTGCAAAAGTTCTTTTTTGTTGATTCATTAAGATGCTACTGCTTGGTTATACTTCTGGATATTTAATATTTTTACATGTTTTAGAAGTGATAGGAAGTTATTCATTATGAAGTTGTGCTGTCTATCTTCATTAAAACTCCTGAATTTGTTCTAGAAGTTCATTTACTTTATTGAAGAATCTTTCGAAGTCCATGGTTTGTTATTGGAATGAAAAGCTAAATTTTTAAATTATGTGAATTTGAAAAAGTCTCATTTCTTCCATCTTCTAATGCTCATACCTCACTTTCTACTAAGGGGGAAGTTGTTCTTTGTAAGTTTCATATACGTTTTCTCATTTTGTATGTGGATAAATGGTCGAACAATTTTGGATTCGTTTGCAAGAAAGTTATTTGGTATCTTTATTGGATGAAGTCCATTCTCCAGTGGGAACTTATATGTTCCCAAAAGACCCAGGCTTTTTGTAGCAGCTTGTAAAACGATACTAACTGACCCTTCTAAGTGGCTAAGTTATTGTTCTAATGCCTTGCTTCCTTCTATTAATGAACCATGGATGTTTTCAATGCTTCTCGTACTATAGGAAAAAAACCCAACCTAAACTTCGAAAGTTGAAAAGAGTGCTTTGCATGTTGAGTTGTGTCGGCTTAAGAATAGAAATCAAGATGTTGATATGAAAAAGAAAAGATTTACTACCAATGTTGATGTTGAAGATGTTCATTCTTGGCTGCACTTTCTCTTGGTTATGTATATTTCTCTAGGCTGTTCTCTTTTCCAACAAAGAATAGTCTTTCCCATGGGTATCAGTTATGCAGTTCATCTAGTAACCTTTTATCTGCTCTCTTATGAGTTTAAATTTATGTGAAGATTGGTTTCTTGTGGTACTTGTCCCATCTCATTTCATGAATTAACTCAGGTTAGAAAATACAATGAGAACTTATTTGTTCCTGATCTATAAGCTAGGCTAGGTCAGGTGTACTGGTGGATAATTTTGATAAAAGGTTGCAGCTAGAATGCAATAACTTTAATATGATTTGCATGGCTCATACTTCTTCAAATATTTCCGATCCTGTTAAAGATGGAATGATCACTTCTCAATTCTATAGGTATTCTCATCCTTGTACCAGTACAGATGCTTTTTAAAACCAATTAAGGAATCTAATTAGTTTGTTACTCCATAAGGGCTACTCCTCTAAGAAAATTATGAAAAAAGTTTGAACTATTTTAGACTCTTAGGGTTAATCTATGATATTTCAGCTTTTGGTATGTTTAAGATGAATAATAATACAATCCAAAAAAGTGGGGAGCTAAGGAGCTGGCTTTGTTTTTCGTATTTTTTCTATGTCTTTGTAACTCATGTTTATCTGTTATGGTCCCTATTTTTTTTATTTAATTTGATTTGAATTTTTTTTTTCTTGATTGATTGTCATTTGCATCTCAGTCGCTCATTTGGGCTCTATAGTAAGCTGCGTAATTGCAGCGGAACGCGTTCCGGGGGGGGTGGGGGGGCGTGTTCCGGAACTCTCATTCCGGAATGTGAGCGTTCTGACAGTGGAACGCTGTCCGGAATGCATGTAAAATTAAAAAATAAAAATATAGTATATGCTTTGTATGATATACATTGATACTATAAACAGATATTGATTAATAAGTACTGTTTTTTAGCTGATAAAAACATAAAAGAATTTAGTTTTAAAGGAATTTCAGAACAAAGACAATTAGAACAATATCACTTGACAAAAATATGGTCCCTACAGTGTTTAAAAAAATTTCGGAGAAACCCATCTTGCAAAAAAAAAAAGCGTTCCTGGAAAATTTCCAGCAGCGCTTTCCATAACAGGGGGTGCATCTCTGGTTTAACATCAAAAGTTCAAAACATAGCACTCTTTGTTCTTTTGATTTTTGACTAGATGCGTACGTGCCATATTTACGAAATTTGTCCATTTTATAACTCTTACTCTTGTGGATTTCCCTTAAAAGTTTTGAATCAACTATAGCTACCTAGTTAAAGATGTGTGTGTAACCAGTATACGTTACATTTTAAGAGTCATAAGGATTCGGTTCGGTGGACCACAATCTTGAGGGTGAGGTTTGGGGTGGTCAGAAGCGTACCCCTAGTGGTGTTAGCCAAAGCTTGAGGCTCAAAGTTTGTTTGTTTGGAAACAGGTGATGAAAAGCTCTTTTCCAGATTTATTTGAGGCTCAACCTGACTTGTTGTTTCAACTGGTGACCATGCTTAATCCGATGGTTCTTCGTGAGAAAGGGGTGCCTGTTTGTACCACACTTCAGGTTTGTCTCTTTTGATTTTTTCCTTTCATTTTCAATTACAAATGGTGTATTCTAATTCTAGTCATAGTTCCCAGGCATACACAGATTCAGCTCATTATGGTAGAATTGAAATTAAAAGGATTTAGTTCTGGCACGTATAGGACATTATTTTGTACAAGCTCTTTCCTCTTTTAAGCAAATTCGTATGGTACACATCAATATGTTGTTTATTTTTTTAATATCTTACCTCCCAAATAAAAGAAAAAGAAAAAAGGAAAAAAGGAAAGGCTGTATTGAAACCTAAAATTTCCTAGGTTGTTCGGGATCAATTTGTCAAGAACCAGCAGATGTGTAGGAATCATTTTGGTTAAACGAGCAGTGGCAATTGCATTCCTTAGCTAAGAACTCCCTCCAAGCCTGTTCCAAACCCTACAAACATGCTATCAACTAAACAGGCTGAAAAATGTGAACGAGCCTGCTGTTCCAAGCCCTACAAATGTGCCTGTTTCAATGATCCAGATTATGTTAATCAAATCAATTCCTTGCTGCATTTGATTTGAGGTTAAATTAGAACTTAGCTTCAATATGTCCAGCACGAAATTGATTGGAGGTAAAAAAACACGTAGCCTCAATTTTTCTTCTTATGTTTTGGAGGTACTCCATGTATTCATTATTATGGAAAGCATTATGGTAAAAAGGTTATAGTTTAATATTGGTCACTAGCCATGATATATGATTTGTTTCAAGATTTTGGTAATCAAAGAGTCAAAGCGAAAATAGTGGATACAACCAAAAACGTCCAGATTATCTTGATTATCCACTTGTATACAACCCACCCGATTAATTCATTTGTAAAGGTCAATTGTTTTGCTCCATATGAAAAGAGAAGCCAAGATGTTCATGAGAGCATCAAAACTTTAGAAAGAGATTGTCAATGTGCCCAGCGCTAGACTTGAAATAAGACTTAGGAGTATTTTGAAGCTATCTGAACATTGAGCTTGAAAGTCCGTGCATTGAAGATATGCAGAAATTATTTCTCTTCCTTAATGAATTTTTCTTTTTTTTCATAGTCTATTGACATAAGCATCCTTTTTGCTCTACTGAAATCTCTTGTAAATCTGTAGCTTTCCAGTACCTATATTGTGTTTTTAGTTTTTGTCTTCTAAAAGGCTAGTTTGTTCTTCAAGCATATCTTAGAAAGGTGAAGTGGCCGCTGAAGGGCACTGCAGCTTATTAAATGAAAGCTTAAGTAGCATACAAAAGCTAGCTTTTAGTTATAGAACCCACGGTTCCCAGAATCGTGGGTCCTGGGAACCGTGGAGGAACCGTACCACGGTTTCGTTCCTCTATTTAATTAAATAAATAAATGATTAATTAATTACCAAATTCACAGATTTCACAGATGATTTCATAGATTTCACAGATGATACAGATTTGACAGATTTGACATGATGTACAGATGATTTGACAGATGTGAAATCATCACTGATTTGACAGATTTGACAGATTTCTCCTGATGTACAGATGATTTGACAGATGATACATATGATTGACAGATTTCACAGAATTCACAGATTTCACAGATTTTTTTGGCCCTTTTTTTGCATATTTTTGGGGGGGAAACTAAAAAAAATAATAATTAATTAATCAGTACGGTTCACCACGGTTCTGGGCAAAATTTTTTAAGAACCGTACGGTTCTCAGAACCGTGGTGAACCGATAACAGTTCATTAATTCTATGCTTTTAGTAATACTTGTAGTCTCTGGAATCAATAATAATGTTAGCTAGTGAATTGTCTTTTGGCCATGAGACTGGCTTTTGGAAAGGCTAGCAAGTTTTTCTGCATATAAGAATTATGCCATAGATTATTGTGAAGATGATGCTAGTTTGAAAGCTTAATAGTTTTGTTAGTGAATCTTCTTATGGCAATTATCATGGCAAGTGGCTCATGGAGAGCTAAGGAGCATTAGAACAAGCGTGGGACTGAAATCATGAAAAGTTGGCAAGCTTTTCTAACTGTTCAGATCATGCCGCAAATTTCCTTGCAATTATGGAGCTTGAAAGCTCTACAATGAAGGAAAATATGATGGAACTCTGATCCAAGTTGATTGTTTGATGATGTACTCTTTATGCTTGTGATCTTATGAATAAAGTGAGGAGCTGATGAACTCTCAGAATCTATTTGTTACGTATTGCATAGCCGGAAACCGCCAGGTGCCAGTCAACACAATAAACTCCAGTTTGAACGCTGACGATCCATCCTGACCTAAGGATCCCATCCAGTCCACCCTCCGTGCCCTAGGCCTGAGACTTGGAATCAAGCAGGATCTGACCGCCAATGCTAACGGTCTCCCATATCACCACTAGCACCTTCGGCCATCTCCTACCCTTGGCTAGCTGAGCTGGCTATGCACATGTGCACTACCATCCACCTTTTCTAGGTAGATAGAATGAATGGTAATTCAGATCTCCTTCCCTTATATACTTGCAAGGTGGGAGTCTCCATGCCAAGCACATATCTTTGATTATGACAAGTGGCATACATGCTGTTCAGAGTCACTGGTCCAGTCAATAGGCCCAGTGTAACATCTGGCTACAAGGAAGGTGTGGGGACCCAAGGGGTTGGGTCCCTAACACTATTAGAAGTAAGATTGTCAATGTGGTTATTTTGAAATGTAATGCCATCAAATAGTGGATTCTTTTTGTTTCAAATGTTCGAGAATGCCAACGTAGGCCAAACCTTTAGGCTGGTGGTGAAAAATTGAGTTTCTTGCCACAAATCATTGAGGTAAAATGGTATATTGATTTTGTGTATGATTCCAGCTTGTAATAATTAGCTTTTAGGCAGTTTATATTGGGTATGGATGTGCATGCTGCATCAATTTCTCAAGTTTTATTTGGTTGTTTTTGTGATTAAAAATTGATCGGATGGTTTTTTCGTGAGCAATAGCTCCTTAATTCCGGCACTTTTGGTGATCTTTTGTTAAATCTTTTGGTGATATACAGGAACCACGCAATTTCATTATTACTTTTCCAAGGTCATATCATGGAGGTTTTAATCATGGTAAGCTTTTGATACCTGAGAATTCCAATCAGAATTGCATCCTTTTTTATATTTTTTGAGGATTTTCCTTTACTACCAAGTGCTTGTGAACATATTGTGCGAATTTTTATTACCAATATTTGGTGATTTTAAAATATTGTGTACAAAATGACATCTTGAAAATAAAAAAATTAGTTTTAAATTGGCCAGATTTTTCAAAGTTTAGGAACTTAGAAAATTTGAGATATTTGAGTACAAATGGATGATTGTGATGAAGAAGGCACAATGCAAATGTGGCGTAGGGTATTTTTTTTAATTTGATAATTGTTCAATAACGATATATGTTTTAGGCAGAGCTCTTACTATGGGTGGATGATAGGTTTTGTAGTATCGTATCCAATGAAGTTCAGGAGTTAGAGCTAGAAAAGAGTTCTAAAAGATTGCTCTTGCTATTGTAGATGGTTGTTATATCTTTGTTGGCTTTTCTAGTTATCGGAAAATCTTGACAACTGTTGTATCAATTGGTTTTCTTTCATGGACAAATGCAGCTATATGTATATTATATAAAATTATCATGAAGCTTGTTTGATTTGATCTCTTTCAGTTTGATGACTAACATTTCATGCACGTTTTGCACTTTCATGTAAGAAGGTATCCTTTTCATTCCGATCGAGGATTTTTGATTTGTCTCTGAAAGCATTCAAGGTTTTGTGTGCAGACTTGTGTCGCGATCCGCTGCAAAAACGTTCCGGATCCGGAATGTCAGCGATCCGCGACCCGGATGGCAAATTTTTTTTTTTTTTTTTTTTGTGGAAAAAGGAGCAATGGCCATTTTTGTTTTTTTTTTTGAGTTTAATACTAACTAAATCAGTTTTGAATGGTGTTCTGATGCCAATGGTTTGCAGATGTACTGATTCCGTTTTCTGTTAGAAAATGATAGAAAGAGTTAGAAGGAGCCTTCCTTAGATTGGCGGGAATTGTATACTTCTTTTGGAATAGCTAAAACAGGGGGTTCAGGGGGCTAGCCCCCGAGAAATGGGGGGTTTGGGGGGCAACGCCCCCCAACGGCAGGGTCCGGGGGCTGCCGGTAGACCCCGGCCCCGACGGTAAGGCCTCTTCATGATTTGGCCTTCCAACTCCCTGAGTGAAAACACACTTTTTGGTGTTTCGCACCCGAAACAGTCGGCAAACTACACAGTTCCAATTTCTGAAACCATATGAAAATGCAGCCAGTTTTCTTAAACCATCTAATGATGTCCAGATTTCTAATCAATGTAGCCTGCAGCCATTTGAAACCAAGCAACAGATCTGCATAACAATTGCTTTTTTGATATCCTTTCACATGATACCCATATTGGCAACTACACAAAAAAAAAAAAATTGCGTTCCGGGAAACCCTAATGGGAAATCCCAGATCGCGTTCCGGAACGCGATCCGGAACGCGGACTGCAACCTTGGTGCAGACATACATTGTGCAATTGAATACATTCATAATATAACATGTTCATCCAAGTTTTAGGCAACTGGCTTGTTCTTTCTCCTTAGCAAATCAACTATGTTCTTTGTGTGTTCTGCATAGTTGCCCCGAAACGCATTTCTGGGCAAACACGTTTTTGAAACCGCGTTTCTCAGAAACACGATTCGTAACCCAGAATCGTTAAATTTTTTTTTTTTTTGGAAAAATAGCTTATGGCTGAAATTTTCTTAGGGGAACAATGGTCAAACTAGTGTTTTGCCTCTCAGAAGTGCAGTAGATGGGGCACAAACAGATCTTATTTTCAATAGCTATTTGGTTGTTATTTGCTCTGGTTTTCAATAAATGCTCAGGGGGTTCGGAGGGCGGTAACCCCCCGGTGGGGGTTTACCGCCCCCTAGTGGGGGATTTGGGGGGCAACGCCCCCCAGCGGCGGGGTCCGGGGGCTGCCGGTAGACCCCGGCCCCGACGGTAAGGCCTCTTCATGATTTGGCCTTCCAACTCCCTGAGTGAAAACACACTTTTTGGCGTTTTGCATCCCCTGGGTCCTTTGGCTATTCTAGATCGCCATTGAAGCCCTTCTCTAGGGTGCGTGCTTGGATAGCACCATCATATGTACTTGCTTTATTATAATCAGAATTTCAGATTCATGTTCATTGTTTCTTGTCTACACTAAATTCCGTTGTCAATTATAATAGGATTAATGCACCTAAATTGGACCATCTTTGCACCCGAAACAGTCGACAAACTACACAGTAAAAATGCTCTTAATCAGAGCTTTCATCTGATACCCATATTGCCATTGCCCCAAAAAAAAACCAAAAAAAAAAAAACGCTTTTGAATTTTTTTTGAAAATTCCTAAAAGGCGTTTCTGAATTGCGTTTCGAACCGCGATTTTGAACCGCGTTTCAGAAACGCGCTGCATCTATGGTGTTCTGTAATGTTTTTCTAAAAAGATGGGTAACAAACCATACTATTGTTCTGTTTCTGATGAGGATGCGAGGCTTCATTTTATCACTAGCTGAATATTGAGACTTTGCCCTATGGCTTAACAAAAGTAATGGGAGATGGGTGCATCGGATTTTGTGTGAATGTATGAAGTGGATATATTTTTGTTCATGTGCCATGTAGCTGGGTTAGGAATTTCAATTTTGAAAATTCGAGTTTCTTGACTCTCAGGATGAATCACATCAGGATAAAATAAAATAAGAAGGCTAGAATTTTGAAGGTTGAAAAAAAAATTAGTCACTTGTGGATCTTCACTATGGAGTGTTAAGGGTGCCTAATAGTTACAAGCTAAGATTCACTAGCTATGCTAGAAAGCAGGACTTAAAGAGAATGCTTAAGGAGGCTAAAGAGGAGCAATCATCATAAACTGAATAAAGGAATACAATGTTGCCCTACATATACCCTCTCCTTGAATCAAATAGATGATTCAAAAAAGGGAGGGAAGAGGCCCTCCCAATAGGAGGACCCCCACTCCAAATCAACGTGACCAAGTCCTAAAAATATGACCAAATAGGGCCCAAGGCCAGTATATGAATAAAAAGGGCCCTTAGGCCTGCTTATGCATAATAACGAATAAAAGAATGGATGCGGCGAATGTAATGAGCCAAGTCCATAACTCTCCCCTGTAGAAAAACAAAGCCCTCCACCGGATAGCAAGCATAATGACTATCTAAAACAATAATAAGCATGCTAAATACTGAAAAATCACGAACTAATGGAAATACTGATGGAGAGGACATAAGTCGTCACAACAGATATCCCAAAAGTATCATAACTGTGTAAAGCAAGTACTAAGTAAATACTACAAAAAAAGAATAGTCATAGCTAGCCGAATCATGAAGTAGAGGGAACATCTGCAATGACATCTGTAGTAGAGGAAAGAACTAAAGCCATGAGGGCTCGAGCCTGATCTGCCAATAATGGTGTATGATAAAAGACATCAATAGGCTCCCAAGTGGCCTCCTCAAGAGGACGACCATGCCACTATACTAAAAACTGAACCTGCCTGCGACGTTGACTATGCTGAAGGCGAACCTGATGGATGGCAACTGGTAAAAAAGGGAACAACTCTGGCTTTGTAGAAAATGTGAGATCGCGAGGAGCATCATCCTCAATGGCAGCTCGTAAAAGGCTAACATGAAATAAATCACAGGCTTGTGTAGAATCAGGCAACTGTAACCGGTATGTAACAGGGCTGAGGCGATCCGAGATACAGTAAGGCCCATAATAGTGTGGTGCAAGCTTCTCAGTAGAAGCGTGACCCTGAACAAAGTCATGACGTGCAAGGCGTAACCGGAGGTAAACCATATCACCAACCTGAAACTCAACATGACGACGATGACGATCAACAGAAGTCTGATAGCGCCGCTGAACATGTTGTAAGTGAGTAGTAGCCCTAGCAATAAGCTCGCGAGCACCTGATAAAAAAGAGGCAATGGTTCTATCATCAGGAGGAAGAGACACCCCTGGCAAAAGTGGAGCATACCCATGAGCCAATAAGAAAGGTGAAACTCCAGTGCTGGTACTAACAGAGCTATTATAGCTATACTCTGCCAAACATAAATGTTGATTCCAATCCTTCCCGGAAATGTCGAAGGTAATCCTCAAAGATCCGATTAAGGACCTCAGTTTGCCCATCAGCAGTAGAATAATTAGCAGTACCCATCAGAAGCTGTACATCCAAAATACGCCTAAGCTCTGTCCAGAATGTAGATGTAAACTTACTATCCCGATCAGATAGGATAGTACGTGGCATACCATGCAGACGAAAAATCTCTGATAGAAAAAGACGTGCGCACTGCTCAGCTGTAATAGTGCTGCGGACCGGTATAAAGTGTGCCTGTTTCGAGAACTGATCTACCACCACCATACAAGAGTCATGACCATGGCGGGTATGAGGAAGACCAAGGATAAAGTCCATAGTAATATCTGTCCACTGGCGATGCGGAATGGGCCAACTCTGGAGCAAACTAGCGGACTTAGCACGAGAATATTTATTACGGGCACAAAAAGGACAATTACGAATAAGATGGGCTAGCTCAGACTTCATGGATGGCCAATAGAAATTGTCCTTAAGACGTGCAAAAGACTTCTGAAAACCAAAATGGCCACCAATAGGGGAAGCATGAGCATCAGACAACAACTGAGGACGAATGGAAGGAGAACTGGGAACACATAAAGCACCATAGTGGTATAAACGATCATCAACAACAGTATAAACCTGGAACTTTTGAGAGGACGAAAGGGAACGAGAACGATAAACCTTAGAAAAGTCAAAACAAGACAAATATACGGCTGGTAGATCATCAAACCAAGAAGGAACTGAAGCAACAATACTATGTAACAATGCAGGAAGACGAGATAAAGCATTAGCTGCCGTGTTTGCCTTGCCTGGACGATACAAAATATCAAAATGAAAAGACTGTAAAAATTGTAACCAACGATACTGACGATCACTAAGATCATGTTGAGAAAAAAGATAAGAAATAGGTGTAGCACGAATCCTGGTGGAAATGTAACTGCTAATAAATGAATGTGTACTGCTAGCATTCACCAAAGCAATATACTCTCGCCCCAAATGCGGACACGTAACCGAATAGAACGAGGACCAGGACGCCCAGCCCAAGTAGCATAGGCAAGCTGTGCATGGCAAGCAGCGGAAGTAGGATCATAAGGAAGTGGGTCAGCCGGCTCATCAACAGAATGTGGATCAGAATTATCAAGAATTTGGATATAAACATCAGAATCATTTGGAGTAAGAGCCTCATGGGAAAAAACAGCGGTAGGAGGACCAGGAGACTGTCGGTAATCACGGGTTAGATGATCTGGACTCTTACAGCGATAATAGAGGCGCTTTTGCTGAATCTCAGCGAACTCTGCGGCAAGTCTCAAGGCTAGAAAGAACACGATCAATACGACTCTCAAGACGATCCATGCGGAAATCAATATGTGTTAAATGATCATCTAAAGAGCTCTGCGATGGGTCTTTGGATGAAGAAGTCGCCATAGGGACTAAGGAAGAGACAAAACCTGAGGGAGAGGACGTTTGTCATCACCCCAACTTAGTCTAACTTCCAAAATCACCAAAAATGGCACCGAAACAGCCAATCAAGATGGATAATAATCAGAAAATAAGGGAATGAGAAAGTAGAATAATGGACAGCAAATGTGCAAGGCCAATAAGGAGAAAGGTTCTAACAAAATGGAAAAAGGAAGGAGGAAGGTGCGAGGCAGCAAAATGACAAATATGAGAGGGAAATAGGGGGCTGGAAAAGAGCAGTATGTGATCAAAAAGACAGCAAGTAGGTGCAAAAAAGGACGTGCAAATGGGCGCAAGCAATACTTGGGTGGGTGCTGATGCGTCGTCCAATCAGTAGTGCCATTAAAGAGAGGTAAAAGCTGAAGATATGACAAAATAGATGCGCCAACCAGCCACCAATCCGAATCCTCAACTTGCGCCAAATAAGCTGAAAAAAGTGCTGAAAGAGGGCGCTAGACCGCCGACAAATAATCAGCAAAATGAGCAGCAAGTCAATGGAGAAATCCGTCGAGAATGGTGAGATAATAGGGCGCTGGGCAGCAACTACCAAGATCCACAATATGCTGAAAAATAGGCTGGAAAAGGTGCTGAAATAAGGCGTCGATCAGCCTCCAATTAATAGTCGAAACGTACAGCAAGTTGGTGAAGACGGTAGTAGTGCGCGGGGCAGCCTCCAATCAATATAAAAAATGGACAACAAATCGGTGACGAAAAGTGTCGAAAATGATGAGGTAGTAGGGCGCTGGACAATAGCTACCAAATCTGCAAAAACAATGAAAATCTGCCGAAAGAATCGACGAAAGTAATGGGTTAGCAGGGCGCTGGACAGCCTCCACCAAAACTGCAAAAAATGATGAAGAAATCGTCGAAAGTGATGGGCAGTAGGGTGCTGGACAGCCATCACCAATCTGCAAAAAATGACGGAGAAAATCGATGAAAGTGATGGGTGGTAGGGCGCTGGACAGCCCTCACCAATCTGCAGGAAAGTGCTCTGATACCAAGTTACATGCTAAGATTCACTAGCTATGCTAGAAAGCAGGACTTAAGCTAGAAAACAGGGAGAGAATGCTTAAGGAGGCTAAAGAGGAGCAATCATCATAAATTGAATAAAGGAATACAATGCTGCCCTACATATACCCTCTCCCTGAATCAAATAGAGGATTCAAAAAAGGGAGGGAAAAGGATTTGGAGGGAAAATAGTGCGCCCTCCCAATAGGAGGACCCCCACTCCAAATCAACATGACCAAGTCCTAAAAATATGACCAAATAGGGCCTGTAATAGTTCCTAATACCACAGTAGGGCCAACGCTAACTGATCCACCCAACCTTGCCTACTCCCTGATATAGAGTAAGCCCCTCCTAGCTTAGTGTGAGGACTGATAGCATGCAACTGCCAAGTGTCGGCCACATGGCACTGACGTGGCCGACTGCACGTCGGGACTCAACTGGGGGCTTTGTCCTGCTGACAGGGTCCCTAGACTGTGTTAGGCCCGCCATAGCTATGGACCGTGCTGGGGCACACTACTCACACTGTCTTGCCCTGTTTGTCGTGTACGCTAGACACGACCCTGGCTGTGGTATCTGACCTATCTGTGTTCTCTAGGGTTCGGCATTGGTCATGAGCTCGTAACACTCCCTCCCCCTTAAGAACCGTCTTGGTCCTCTAAGATAAAGTCTGGAAAAATCTTGCGAAGGACGCTGCCTCTTTCCCAAGTGGCATTCTCAACAGGCTGATCATTCCACTTAACCAGATATTCTCGGTATAGAGTATGAAGTCTATCTCTCCCACGAGTTTCAAAGAATTGATTAACTCTATAGGAACTCACTTACAGGCTGATCATTCCACTTAACCAGATATTCTCGGTATAGAGTATGAAGTCTATCTGCGTCTCTCTATTATCAAGAATCTCCTCTGGTTCATGTGGAGGTTGCTGAGGATCCAATGGGAGAACTAGAACATTGTCCCCTACTTCGTAACTGACTTACATGAAAGACTGGAAAAACCTTACTATTGTGTGGGAGTTCTAGTTCATAGGTGACCTCGCTTAGTCTCCTACTGATGGTAAAGGGACCACAATACCTTGGAGACAACTTAGCACACACTCCTGATTTGAGGGTTTTAGAGTCAACTGGGACTCTCAAGTAGACTTTCTCACCAGCGGAGAACTGCACATCCCGTCTGTGTGGATCTGCATAATGCCTGGCTCGATCCTGGGACTGTCTGATGCTACGCTTAGCATGTTCTATCATCTGGTTTAGGTCCTCTAAAAAGTTTATGGCTGCTTCAACTTTTTCTTGTTTAAACCCTACAGCTGTGGGTGAGCGTGGCTGAAAACCGTACATCAGCATAAATGGGCTGTATCCTGTAGTTGAATGTTTGGTACTGTTGTAAGCAAACTCTAATATCGAGAGATACTCCTCCCAATTAGTCTGCTTTTTGCCGACGTATGCACGAAGCATATCCTCCAACACCTGATTTACCCTCTCTGTTTGACCGTCCGTCTGTGGATGGTCGGTGGTACTCATATTAAGTTTAGTATGGAGATGATGGAATACTGCCCTCCAAAAATTTCTAGTAAACTTACTGTCCCGGTCGCTGACTATGCCGGAAGGTAGACCGTACAATTTAAATAGCCCGTCTACAAACAACCTCGCTAACTCTGGAGCTCTAACGGTTGTTTTGGTCGGAATGAAATGAGCCATTTTGGTCAGACGGTCAACTGTGACCCATATAGCGTCATTACCCTTTTGGGTTTTAGGCAGGCCTACTATAAAATCCATGGAGATACTCTCCCATTTACCAGTTGGTATTTCTAAGGGATGCAACAACCCTCCTGCCTTTAAACGCTCTGCTTTGTTTACTTGACATTTCTGGCAACTGGTTACATACTGGTGGACGTCCTTTTTCATACTGGGCCAGAAAAATTGCCTACGAAGAAGCTCATAGGTCTTCTGTATGCCTGGGCGTCCCGCGCTAGGATTGTCATGACATTCATATAGGACCTGCTGCCTATAATGCTCTGAATTGGGGACACATACTCTATCTCTATAGAGCAAGTACTCATCCTGAATGATATATTGTTTCCATTTGAATCCTTGAGTCAACTGACCCTCAACCACTTGGGTTTGCTTGGGTAATACAGGCTTAGAATCCTCAACGTCATCTGACGACGTATACTTGGACTCATCATCATCCTCAACGGAAGCTGCCGTATTCTTGGATGAACTGGCACCAGCCTTGGGAACTAGTTTTGGAGTCTGTAATTGTCTGCTCTGGACTGAGTTCCAGATAGTAGAGAAGAATGCATCATGCTGGCACTTCCCTCTCAAGGAATCGAGTAACTCAATACGAATCTGAGTAAAACTTAGCTCGTTTATCATAGGCATTCTGCTAAGGGCATCTGCTACTGTATTGAATTTCCCCCGTCTATATCTGATAGACATATCAAACTCTTGCATCAACTCTGCCCAACAAGCTCAGGTTGATTGCAAAGGTATCTGAGACTTTCTCGAGTTTTTTACTCTCGAACGCAACTGGTCGTCCACCCTGAGTTAGCACAGCACCTACTGCAAAGTCGCTAGCATTTGTTTCGACCACAAATGGCTGATTGGGGTCGACGACCTTTAAAACTGGTGCTGTAGCTAAGGCTGTTTTGAGAGCATCAAAGCTCTCCTGCTGTGCGGACTCCCAAATGAACTCCTTTCCCTTCCCCTTAAGAAAATTTGTCATGGGAACTGCTATCTGAGCATATTCCTTGACAAATCATCTGTAATATCCCGCCAAACCAAGAAAGATTTGAAGTTCCAAAATATTTTGAGGTCTCAGCCAACTGAGTATGGCTTTAACCTTATTCGGGTCCATTTTAATCCCATCTGACGAGATAATGTGACCCAAATATGCTACTTCTTCTACGAAGAATTCACACTTGGATTGTTTAGCATAAAGCTTATGCTTTCTGAGCAGTCGAAACACCTTTTTGAGGTGTTTTAGATGCCCCTTCCTCGTTTTGCTGTAGACGAGGATGTCATCTAAAAATACGACTACAAACTTGCCCAAGTATGGTCTGAGGGCACTGTTCATCAAGGTCATAAAGGTAGTTGGAGCATTTGTGAGCCCAAATGGCATCACCTTAAACTCATAATGACCGTGACGAGTCCTAAAAGCTGTTTTCGAGACGTCTTCCGACTTTATACGGACTTGATGATATCCTGATCTGAGGTCGCGAAGACGCATAGACCCCTCTTTCTTTTTCACCAATAGGACTGGTGAGGCCCATGGTGAACTACTGGTCTGAATTTGGCCTTTCCCAAGATAATCTGTTAACTGCCTAGTTATTTCTTCATCCTCTGTTCGGCTGACCCGATACGGAGGTTAAGAAACAGGTGCTGTACTTGGTACTAGGTTTATTACATGATCTACCTCTCTGCTAGGTGGCAAACCATGTGGCAAATCTTCAGGAAAAACATTTTTAAATTTAGACAATAAAGTTTCTAATTTACTGATTTTTTGCTGTATAGAACTAGACATAGAAACTTCAGGAATAAATTGAAAGTCACATAAGAATACATGATGCTCCCCATGCAACTGGATCTCTCGGCCTTTATGCTGAAAGCTGAGGGTGTTCTCCTGATAATTTTTGTGGAGGGAAGGTCCTAAACTGTAGAGCCAATCTCTCTAGAGAACAATGTCTGTGCGATCCAGGTGCATTATCTGAAAGTTTATTTCATCTTGGTACCCTTGAATACCAAGATTCAAGCTACTTACCATAGTTTCCCAGATTTTCTTATCTTCACCCTTAGCTAGTGAAACTATGTACCTATGCTGCCTAGGTACTTTTGGTAGTTTAAGTTTTAACCAGGGTGTAGTTGATGAAATTATGGGTTGCCCCATCATCAACCATAACTCTTACTGACTGGTTACCAACTTTCCCATGCATACATACTAGGTCATGCGGCCCAAAGCTGAAGGGTCTCGCTAGCATTGCAGAGGTCAGCGGGCAACAATGTTCATGATCTTCATGATACACTTTGATCTCGGAAGCTGCCGAGTCACTGGGGAACAAGGAGGGACGTGGACCAACTGAGCAAGAGACAGCAGGCCTTTAGCGGCCAGAGAAAGGCAAAGACGAGGATGAGAGCGGAAGAGGGGCTGCGCATTAGATGGAAAAAGAGACAAAGTCCAAATGGATTTGGAAGAAGGGAGGGTGGAGTCATCTCTCCAGGAAAGGAAGGAGCGAAGGTGAAGCAAAAGGCGCGCTAGGTTGGTCAAGACAAAAGGACCTTTAAACTTAAAGGAGCAGCCAAAAGCCAGAATGCCAGCAAGACTAGGAGGAGGGCAAAGCAAGGCCGAGACTGTAGCCGAAGAAGCCATAAAGGAAAGGAGAAGAGCATGCCAGTGCTGAGAGGGGAGAGCGAGGGACGAAAGTCGGCGGAGGACCAGAGAACGGTTTTTCACAGCAGGGTCAGGGATACCTAGGCCTCCATCCTTGGTAGGTGCCGTACATACTGACCAGGGAAGAAGAGGACGCTTCCCCGCACAGAGGAAACAGCGGAGGGCCTTAGCAAGAGAGTCATGCAAGGCACAGGTGGAGACGAAAAGAGAGGAGAAAAAGACTAGCAGAGCAGAGAGGATATGGCGGACAACTATAACCTGGGAGGGAAAGGACATAAAACGAGGATCCCAAGTGGCAAGCTTGTCCGAAAAAGAGCGAAGGAGCCACTTAGAGCGCTGGGCAGAGGACAAATGGATACCAAAAGGAATGCCTAGAAGCCGGGTGATCGTACCGTGCGGGACAATGTGGAGACCGAGAGAGGAGACCCAGGTGGGCACCGTAGAGTGTATAAGATGGAGTTCGGATTTCCTGGAGTTAAGAAGGGAGGATGAGCAATAACAGAATTCATTAAAGAGAGAAAGAAGATGGAGGACATTGGGTTCAGAAAGAAGGGAGAGCAGAGTGACATCATCAGCAAAGAGCTGATGTGAAAGCAACCCCAGAGGAGTTAGGACTGGAGAGATACGGGAGAGCGAGGCTGCCATATGAAAAGCACAAGAGAGGGGTTCCGTAGCTATCGCAAACATCATGGGAGAAAAAGGACAGCCTTGGCGAATGCCAGAAGTTGGGGTAAACTTAGCAGAGAGGCAACCATTGAAGAGGATCTTGGCCGAAGAGGACTGGTAAAGAGCACGCACAAAGTTCAAAAAGGACAATGGAAAACCAAAGGCCTGGCCAGTGGCCCAAATATAGTCCCAGCTGATCCGATCAAAGGCCTTATCGAGGTTGAGGCGGAGGATAAGAGAGGGGACGGTGGTGGCAGCAAGAGAATCCGCGGCCGTCCATACATTGAGGATGGAATCCATAATGTTACGGCCCTTAACAAAACCAAACTGCTCAAAGGAGAGGAGAGAGTGAAGGAGGGGAGACAGACGGCGGGCCATGGCTTTAGCCAAGATTTTATAGGAGGTGTTCAACATAGTGAGGGGATGAAAATCCGAAATCAGAAGAGGCGAAGAGACCTTGGGGATAAGTTTGACAAGACCTTTAGAGATGGACGTGGGCAGGATGGAGGCAGAGCAAGCTAAGTTGGCAATGTGGAGGAGACCTGGGCCCAACATGTCCTAGAACTGAAGGAAAAATTCAGGAATGACTCCATCCGGGCCTGGAGTCTTGCCAAGGGGCAAGGAGAGAAGGGCAGCCTGCAACTCGGGCAAGGAAAAGGGCTCATCTAGCATGGAAATCTGATCAGAAGAGAGCAGGCGCTCAATTCGGCAAAAGGAGTGAAGACGGAGAGGGTCCGGGGGCGACGGGGGCTGAAATGACTGAAAAAGGGAGAGAATTGCCTGAACCATAACAGAGGAATCAGAAATGATAGAACCTAAAACAGAAAGGGAGTGAATAAAAGAGGAGTGTTTGTGGCATAAGGCACGAAAGAAGAAGGAAGTGGGTAAATCACCCTGCTGAAGCCCAGTTGAGTTTAGAACGAAGCATAAGACCCGTCGCCAGATGATAATCATGGCGACGGAGAATGACTTGACAATGCAGCTGGAGATCAGAGTAGAGTGTGGAGTCCTTGGCTGCAGTGATACCTTGTAGGAGGGTCAGCGCCAGGGCACGAAGCCTAGAACGGGAGCGAGAGAAAGGCTTGCCAGCGTGCCTAAGAAGGGCCGAGCCGTTAGTAAGCATGTCAGCAAAAGAGGGGGAGGAAGCAAGGGTGGACTGCAGGGTGGCACGAATAGCCGAAGAGGATAGAAGGGAGGAATTCCTAATGTAAGGGGAATGAAAGCAGACAACCGGAAGGGCATGGAAGGAACAGCGGAGCAGGATTGGACTATGATTAGGAAGAGCGGTAAATTGATGAGTCTCAGCCTTCAAGAGCCGGAGCCAGTTAGCAGAAGAGGATAGATAGAAGCGGTCCGACCTTGTCGAACAGAAGGAAGGACCCAACCGACAATTAGTCTAGGTATGATGCGGGATCTGCTGTAAGACATTAGAGGCATCAAGCAAAGAGTGGGAGGACTGAAACGATGACCAGGCAGCATATTCAGCAGGCATAATAGCATGCGGCCCATTAGCAGGATCAAGGTACATATTAAAATCTCCTAAAACAATCAAGCGATCATCTATTTTTGGCGGTAAGGATGACCAGAATTCAATACGTTCAGAGGTAAGGCAGGGAGCATAAAGGTTGAGAACAAAAAAAGTGAAGGCAAGCTTGCGAAGGCGAAGAAGGACCCACCTGCCAGCTGAATCAGAAGAAGTGGAGAGCACTTGCCAATCACGAGAAACAAGCGTCAGAACGCCCCCCCCCCCCCCCCCCCCCCGAGTACCTTGAGCAGGAGAGACACCATAATGGAATGTCTTGGCGAACTTCTTAATAAGGCAATGCTGATTAAATTCCGGAAGCTTCGTCTCTTGCAGGGCAATGAGAACATTCTTCGCCGGGTAGGAGGCCAGGACCTGTGCCATGCAGGTGCGATGCACCGGATCATTCAGGCCCCGCACATTCTAGGAGTACAGATTCATTCAGAAGTAGTAGGAAGAGGGAAAGAAGGCAAAGGCTGCTGCGGCAAGAGAGGCTCCCGTGCCACCAGCCCAAGTAGAAGCTTGACCCGTAAGTCCCTCTTCACTGTGGTGAGCCTCTTGGAGGCCTTCGACGCAGTAGAGCGCTTCTTGGTTAAGGTTGCCGCAGCCAATACCCCTGTGAAGAGCCAAGGGCGGCTGCAGCAGAACCACAGATGAGTCTTGAGGGTAATCTGCCCATCGGGTCAGCTCAGCAGGCCCAATAATGGAGGCAGGATGCAAATCCAGAAGAGTCTACGAGCTATGGGGGGGAACCGAGGCCAAGGGCTCCCTGGCAGCAGTGGAGGACGCCAAAGGAGGAACAGAAGCCTGCTGCCCTCTAGGCAAATCAGCTTGCAGCTTAGGCGCAGGAGGCATCTTTGAAGGGGGTGCAGAAAGCTCAGCCAAATGCGGAGAGGGCAGGCTAACCAATACAGGTGCCTTCGAAGGTGTAGGCAGCAAAGGAGGCAGAGAAGACACCGCCGGAGCAACCTTGAAAGTCGACACATGCGTATTAGAAGCCGCAGCCTCTGGCAAGGAAGTAGCAGGCGTACAGTATGGAGGCAGGCGCCGAGCAGGAAGGGGGCAGTTAACCACGGCGTGACCAAGACGCCGGCACTTGTAACAAGAATCCGGAAGCCCTTTGAAGACGACTGGCTGCACATAGGATCGGTTAGCACAAAGGAAGTGAACCTGCTCTACCAAAGGTTGGGATAGCTTCTAAAGGAGACAAGCGCGAACATGAGGAGAAGGATTGTGGGCTTTCCATGGCTGCAAGAGGAGCACCTTCCCTATACTGTCAAGCACCAGATCCAAGGCGGGCAAAAACTTAGGAGGGAAAAAAGGGAGTTCCACCCAGACAGGGACTTCCAACTGCGAGGTGTCATCAATAGAGGAGTAGTCAGTATAGCGGGTTACATACACTGGGTTCCTCCGAAAAGATAAGGCCAATTGGCAAGCACAGAGTTAACCTCGACCGCACTACCCAGAGTAAAGAGGAAAAACCCCTTGCCCAAGGCCTGAGAGCCTAACACCTTAACATTGAGCGGGCCCCAATGTACCTCCCCAAACCTCTTAGCACCATCCACATACGGTGGTTTGCCCATGAAATACGCAACCACAGTAATATCAGCAAGCTGAGCAATGTAATCCTAAACAAGATTAGGATGAAGCTGAAAGGAACGCACCTTCAAATCAACCTGCGAAGTGGGATCGACATATCGGCGAGCAAATCCGCCATTTGCGCAGCCATTTGGATAAGTGTGAGCAGGGCCGGTGCGGCAGGGGGGTGGGACTGTGCCTGCTCTAGAAGCGCCCGATAGGTATCTTGAATACAACAGGGGTGATGAGGCGGCTGCTGTTCCTGCCCGACAGGCCTTGAGGTAGGAGTGCGTGCCTGCTGCCGTGCTTGTTGCCGTCGGAATCTGCTCTTGCGAAGAGAAGGGCATCCTGCATGTTGTGGGACAAAAGGCACTATCTGCAGTGTGGAAGAGTGTGTGTGTGAGTGTGTTGGAAGAGAATGTAAGAGAAGTGAGAGAGATAGAGTTAATGGTTAGTTTATTTTGGTGATGTTGGAATGCTATTTGTTTGCAAGTAGAAGTAGATGTTAACACTCTTTATTTTGCAAGCATCTTCATGGCTCCTAGGTTCGAGCGCGCTTCCCGTGCTACAAATGACTTAGGAGGAGAAGGTGGAAAGCCTCAACTTCTTGACAACAATCGTTTCCTTCCTCTGGACTCCCCACCAAGTCTCCCTCGAACGTGGTAGGTGTGACCATGTCAACTGCAAATAGATTAATCACACTAGACAAATGTGCCTCTCCCATCGGACTGATCTGTGGGGAAGCACTCTGGACGCCCCCTGATACTGCTTCTTGACATATTTCCGCTTGGTGGGCTCCATCGGATCTGTTGAAGGAGGAGGCTGCGATTCTGGAGACATAGGGGGAGGCAGAGAGATCAAATCCGCCATGTTGGCTGAGAACGGGACTATAGGATGCAGGAGAAGGCAGGCAGTTGGCCGTGTGCTTGGTGAAACTCTTCACTTGTTTTTTCCTATAGGTTACAACCTTGAGGTTAAGTCCAAATCATGAAAGAGTAGAAACTCTGCCGAAAAGACTTTCATGTTGTGGAGAGCCCAACCTAAACCTAAAAACATTACACCATACATTCGTAATGCTATGAAAGTTTGGAACTTGTATTACATTAGTTAGCCCCTCTCTAGATTGCTGAAGAACAAAAATCAAGATGTCACTTTAAAGAAGAAAAGATTACTGAAATTGTTGATGTTGAAGATGTTAGCTCGTGGCTGCACTTTTCTTGCATTTCTCTAGGGGATTCGTTTTTTCAATAAAAGATAGATATTCCCATGGGTACTAATTGTGTCTGGTTGGCTAAGATTTTTTGTTATTGAATTTTATGTTATTGTTTTGATATAGATCGTTTGACTTTTTTGGTTGCATGTGTATTTTTTCTAAGCTTTACCTTATGACATCACTGATCTCTCAATTTTAATTTGTGAAATTGGATATAGTTTAATTTCACAAATAGATATTGTTTCTAAATAGTAGTCCAGTTAAGGTGAGCAGATGTTGATTTGGATATATGCTGTGAAATGACTGCAAATACCTCTTCTACTTTCAGGTTTCAATTGTGCAGAAGCTGTGAATTTTGCAACTGCAGATTGGTTACCACATGGTTCTTTTGCAGTGGATCGTTACAGATTTTATCACAAGGAAGCTGTTCTGTCTCATGATGAGCTACTTTGTGTTGTTGCTAAGGTCCTCACTGCACCTCTTTTAGCCTTTCTTCTTTAAACTACTTTTGCTTTCTGTCACGGCTGTGGATGCCTCACAGCATCAGTTATTTATATTTCATTATGCAGATGTAGTTGTCCTTATATCCATAAAGAAAGAGTTCGGTTTACACTTTAGTGCTAGCCTTCATGATTGATGAAATGAGACTGTACCCTTCTCTAGTGAAACGATAGAAACCCAACATTGTCTCCGTACAAACATATCAAAGTGAACGTGGACATTTTGTTATGTGTGTAACTTGCACCTGTTTTTGGTTGTTGATGACGTGAGGGGGGCACATGAACAATGAGTTGATGGTCTTAAGACTTGGGGGTAGACTCAAAGTTAAAGATTGCATGTCTTTTTTGTTATGTATGGGTGCTTTACTCCAGACTTAACCCTGATCTATGTACATAATTGTCCATTAAATGAATAAATAAAAAGTAACAAATGAGTAAAGGAACAGATAATTAAGGAAAGAAATAAAACTATTGTCATCAGGAAACATGGGCGGTACTAACAACCATGGGAAGGGCTAGCTATAATGCGTTGCATGTCCTAACATGATCTGTGTTGTTCTGGGATCCAATGTGGTCGGAAGTTGCAGAACAAATGCAGTTCAAAGACACTTGAATGGCTGCGACTGGAGCTTACTCGTGTTATTTCGACTGAGCGCTGTGAAAGGGAGAGGCTCTGGCAGCATGGCACTATCAAGAGCTCGAGGATGACACCTCGTGCTCGTCCACAACATATCGGCGATGAAGAGGTACCTTGCTCAGTCTGCATAGTGTTTTTTGGTTTTGTTGGGTTATCTTTGATCCGATTGGTCATATGATGCACCTGGTAGTTCAGGCTTCAAATGTGTTTTGACGATTTTTTTATAGAAGCAAGACTAGTGGTTGCGGTTGGATACAAACTGTTGAAAAGAAAAGTTTTGGTGACATAGAGAAGATCTCCTCAAGGTTTTTAATGACCGTGCAAAGAGTAGACACATACCTTGATTTAGAAACCTGAGTAAATTTTCTGAAGTTATGAGCAAGACAGGAGGTAGAAAGAAAGCAATTTTTTTATTAATGTCTTGTAGGTACCAAAAATGACGTTCTTTGAGGTTTTTACTGCTTGAATTGGTCTCTGGAGGACAAGATCCGTCATACAGATGTAGACCACCTCCCTTACGGTGTTTTCAAATCCTTTTGATGCTCTGAAGTTGGGTGTGTACCTCGTGTTCTATCGGTCAATTGCCTTGATTGTCCTAAACTCTCCTTTTCCTCAAGTCTGTAAATCCGACTGGTATTTATAGCTCTTTATGCATATGAGTCTAAATGATATGTCCGACGTTGCAACTTTCTTCTTGTTCGGTTCTCTTTTTGAAATCTAAAGTCTAAATAGTTGTCTTTTATATTGCAATCTTTTTTTCGGTCCACTCTTATGGGAGCTCTTATCTTAGAGATTTGGGAAGAGGCTGATGGGGTTGGGTTGAGTTAAATTCTATGTTTGAACTTTGCATTGTGGATGGCTTTGGACCAGAGACCAGAGGTTATATATGATTCATAACATGTGGTTTTAAGCAGTGTATTTCTTAGCTTAAACTGCAAATGTTGCCAAATAGCTTGAATATGTGCCCACTATCTTGTAACAAATAAAGTCTCGGTGACGTCTGTTATACTTCCTGCTTGCTCTTGGGGCATGTTGACATCCTTAGATGAGTGTAGATAAGGTTTTGTGGACTCTTGACAATCTTCGAAGTCTTTTTTTTTCCACACTAATTAGTGATGTTACAGGTTGTTCAAATTCATCAAAGCATTTCAAATATACAAAATGGAAGGTTATCTAACCTTTACAGATTGTCATGAGTGTTGGAATTCAAGGTGAACTAGAAGCAGAAACATTCACAATGAATTAAGTGATTAACTTTCTAAGAACAATCACAAATTATGCATACAAGTGGAAGCAAAGTAGGATATCAATGGAGACAAATCTCTACACAAAGAATATATGTACACAAGCATTAACACTCTCTCTAGTCTCTCCAGCCTCTTCAGCTCTTCCTTACCTATTCAATAGAAAGAGGGCGCCTATTTATACAAGTAGAGATAGAGAAATCCAAAGGCCAAGGGTTCCCAATTTGGAATATCCAAAAGCCAAGAGCCATATGTTACATAGGAGTTACAAAAGCAAATGAAAAGCCTTGGCATTGGACAACCAAGTGCTAATTGGAGAAGAGGGTCACTTTCCCTATGGACCCCCCATTATGAGTTGGGCCCCTCCAAACTTGAGTACATGGACCAAAAGTTAAAAAATGCTCCTTGGGTCCTCAAAACCATATACATTGTCCCAATGGCATCAACCCCATAAAGTCATGCAATCCAAGCCTAGAGAAAGCTCTGTTAGAAGTAATAAATGATAATGTTAGTTTCCCGAAGGTTACTTTGACCCAAAAGGTCGAGACTTGTGTAACCATGGGTTAGGTTTATTATTTAGACCATGTTAAGTCAGTTTTAGTTGAGTTGGACCCAATTTTGGTCCAGTAGGAATTCGTGGGTCCAAGTAAAGTCTAATTATGTTAAGGGACCCTATCTTGACTTTTGGGGGTGCCCTATAATTAGTAGTGGGTCTTGGAAGGTTCAAGAACTTAGAGTTTGGAAGAGTCTAAGGCCTATTTATATGTACTCTTTGTTCATTTGTAATTCATTCCCTTTCAAGCATTGCTACTACTTTCTCTCTCCTTGAGGGCGCCTAACCCTCTCCCTCTTCTTCTTGTATATGGAGATTGAATGTTAGAAGGATCTTGGCACTTTGATTTCCTACATGGTATCAGAGCCATGGATCTTCTATGCTTGATTTAGGGCGCCCTACCAAAAGAGATCGTCTTCACTTAGGGCTCACAAAAATTCAGCACCTTTGCTGATTTTTTGGAGTGAAGATCCGTTTTTTTGACTCTTTTCCGTTTTGCAGGAGGGCGCCACACATCAAAGAAGATAGTAGGATTTTGGGCGCTCAAAAATCAGGTTGTTGTTTGCTGATTTTTCAGGTTGCAGGAAGGCGCCATTAATTATCTTTTTCGGAGCTTCTTTTAGGTCGCCCACATCCGTGTAGGTTTATCCTACTTCCGTTGGTCCGTTGCTGCCCTATTTTTCAGATTTGCTCCTTTGCAGGAGGGCGCCCATCTACAAGCAATTTCTATTCTTTTGATTTGGCTGAAAAATCAGCACCCTTGCTGATTTTACAAAGTGAAGATCCGTTTCTTTTTGCTTGTTTCCAGGTGTGGAAGAAGGCGCTAATTTTTTTGTGATGATCCGATCACATTCTGAGGCTAAAAATTGGACAGCATATTACCAGTTGTAGGGTGTTGCAACAACCCTATCCGTCTGTGTATTGTTCACACTTTTTGGCAAGAAAGAAGGGTTCCGAGAAAAGCTTTGTTGGAGGCTAACCTGATTCTTTGCTTGCTGGTTTTTGAGTTTGTAATGCAATTTCAGGTGCTGATTTGTCAGATTTGATACTTGCTGGTGTTTGTGTCTTTTAGGGCACATTTAGGATTTGAAAAAGTTTATCTTCTTGGCTGGTTCTTATGGCAAGAGATTTGGAAGCAATTCGTACTTGTTCAGGTGAAGATATGTTGGATGGCACCAACTATTCTTCATGGAGTTGCAAGCTGAGGTTTTGCATCGACGTGATGATCAAGATTTTATCGGTAACAAGATCTATCTTATATCATTTGAGATTTTGCAAGACCTCTAAAAGTGCTTGGGAAGCACTTTTAAAGATGTACCAAATAAAGGATTCATCATCATGCTTTCTCCTCTCTACTTCATCGTCTTTGAAGGTAGAAGAGCAAAGTCATGCAAAGTTTGATCATTGTCTTTCTACAAGTACAAGTTTGCATCAGAATGTTGGTATGGTAGAGCATTCTTCTTCTCTTGAGCCATTTGTTGCAAATGATGAATGCATTAGTGAAGAAATTTATGAGCAAGCTTCTCAAGATAATGTCTTGGAAAAGGCTGAAATCAACCATTCTTTGAAGCCATTTTGTACTAATGGAGGAGGGGAAAAAATCATGTCAATTAGTACATTGGAACTCTACACTTAGTGACTTTTTGTCACTTTCAATGAGTTTGCCACAGCTACCTGTAAAGAATAAGTCATCCAAAAAATAGTCTCCCAAGCATAGTTGTGTCGAACCACGGTTCATTCAAAGAACCGTGGTTTGAACTGCCAGTTCAAATCGGCTCGGTTCGGACTGTTTTTTTGTTTTGATCCGGAAAAAAAACTTAAATTTTTTTAAAACGAAAAGACGGTTCGAACCGTTTTTTTTTGGCATTTTCCACAAAGAGAGAGAGAGAGCCTTCGGGGTTTTTTTAAGTGTTTCATTGTACATTGTAATATGGATGGTGTGACATTAATGTTTTGAGTGACGAGTAACAATGATCAATGTTTCTACTCATGTATGATGTATGGAAGTTGGTAATTACTAGCTAATGTCACAAATGATATTGGATAGATCATAGCTAAAACTGCGAGCAACAGATGGATCAAGAACCCTAAATCATAGGTGATAGATATTGTTAGGTAACAAGACTCAGGAATTGCACGTTAGGATTCAAATTTCACTATCGATTAATCACGAATTATAATGTACATGTTACCCATTAACACTAAGAAAGCACGTGTTTTTGACATAATCGAAGGGTAGAAACTAAAGGAGGGGCGGGGGGGAGAGAACCCTAGGGGGGAACCCTAAAACCGATTCGCTGGTTCAAACCTGGAGAAGCCGATTCAGACCTGATTCAAACACGATTCGAAAAGGCGATTCGAAAGGTACCATAAATCATTGTTCCCAAGCAGCAAGAGATCTGTGCTCAACTGCCACTTAGAATCTCTCAATCCATGAAGAATATTATGCTTTCTCGAAGCATAGGGAAGAAACTGCAGTACTCCAAAAAACACTAGCCAAGAAAATTGTCTTCAGTCTGTCATGCCTAGGGTACTTGCTTAGACCAAATAGGATCCCGTTCTTCCTTTATAACAGAACCTTTAGGTAACTCCAAGTAGTCCGTCTCAAATCCAATGACCAACCAGATAACAAAACCCAATTTTGTTTTCATGGACTTCGAAGGCTCCATAAGTTTCCAAGTTTCACACTTTAGAAGTAAAATATTCTTTACAACAACATCCACTCAATTAGAGCTTACAGATGCACCAAATTTTTATAAACGAGTTCAACCTTAGCTTCAGACATCAAACACGGTGATCAAGTCAAGCGAGGCTTCAAACCCCTACTCCTTTAGTTCCTCTCTTCTTGCAGCAACAACATCAGCAACATCATCACCAATCAACAACTTTAGTGAACCGCCTGGTCAGCTTATCAATGCCACTACAAACTGAAGGTAAGAGAACAATGTAGATGGGCAATAGTTTTGACATGAGGATTAATGTCACCTTGTGACTTATGAGAGCAGGTTCAGTATATAAATAGATAACGTTCTATGAACAATCACAAATCATGCATACAAGTGGAAGCAAAGTAGGATATCAATGGAGACAAATTTCTATTCAAAGAAGGTATGTACACAAGCATTGCCACTCTCTCTAGTCTCTTCAGCCTCTTCAGGCTCTTCCTCACCTCTTTAATAGAAAGAGGGCGCCTATTTATACAAGTAGAGATAGAGAAATCCAAAGGCCAATGGTTCCCAATTTGGAATATCCAAAAGCCAACAACCAAGAGCCATATGTTACATAGGAGTTACCAAAGCAAATGAAAAGCCTTGGCATTGGACAGCCAAGTGCTAATTGGAGAAGGTCACTTTCCCCATGGACCCCCCATTATGAGTTGGGCCCCTCCAAACTTGAGTACATGGACCAAAAGTTAAAAAATGCTCCTTGGGTCCTCAAAACCATATACATTGCCCCAACTTCATTAAATATGGCATTAACCCCTTAAAGTCCTGCAATCCAAGCCTAGAGAAAGCTCTATACTCGCGATAATATCTTTGGAGAAGATTCCACCCAACAAGGAGAAAATAAACTCTGATGACCCCTAACAGCCATCAAGGGTGTACCTTCTGGTACTTCGACTTCACAGTCAGAGCATCAACATGGGAATCTCCATTAAAGGACAAATAGTGACTCTAACAATGAGCTCTTCATACGATAACAATATTTATTTCAATTTTGGCATGAAAAGTTTATTTTTTCCAGTTTTTTTACCCTACACTAATGAATTTGTACATTTCTCATATAGTAGCTTTTACATGAGTAGCTCTTTGCCATCGATCATTGTATTTAAAAGGTGGCAAGAATCGCGAGCCTTTTAGTTACCTGGCATAGAAAACTATATACTGGGCTTGAAAAAGTTTTTCATACTAGCCACAGGTCCCATGATTTGATACTAGTTGCTACCAAGTCAGATGCAAGGCATCTATCTTTGCAAGAGTTTTGGATAGGGAAGCTTCAACTAGCATTCTTACTGTAGCTAAAATTTAGTTCAGGATGACTTTATCGTTAATTGCACCCTGATGTACAACTATAGTGAATGTGGAAAAGTTTGCCATGAGGTGCATCTTTTTCTAATTCGAATTACAGCTGGTTTCATTTAACTTCTTACCCGACAAGTGTCATCAAGTGACAGATCTAGAGCCCTTTTAAATGTTACCTGTAAGCGGTGATGGAATGTGAGTTGATAAGAAGCTTCTACGTGCTGTTTTATTCCTCAGAATCTTCATATGTTTGTTATTATGTCATCGTATGTACATTGATGGGCGTCCAAAAAAATATGGCAATATTGCTGCATATATAAATAGTTCCATTGGGCACCCTTCATTAACTAATGTTGATTTCGAGGAATGCACCAATGGAATGGAAGAATACTTTTCTAGGAACTCAAAAAGTACATACAAAGACGGATCTTCATGAACCCATTCTCTAGAATGTATAGGAAAACCTTCTTGTCAAATGCTCTTATCACAATGTTGGTAAAGCCATCATCCTCGTCTGGTTTTGTCAAACAAGTAGCCAAGCTTCTACAGCTAAGTTCCAAGTTTATGTGAGATGATTAATTGACATCTGTGCTCAATTTGTTTTCGGTGTTCATGGCTTGAAGTTGCTTGGGTATAACTTTTTACAAAACATCCTGACTACAGTTATGAGTTAGTACTGGTTGATGAAAGGGTAGTAAATACTGGACCTTGTAAAATACCTTTTTACTTTTAGCATCTCAAACTGTTGTACAAATCTTCAATAGAAAACAACATTCAAATTTGGTGTTACATCCTCTTGAAGTATTCAGAGCTAGAAGTAGCCAAGCTTCTAGTAGAGTTTGGGTGGTTGTAGACACTAAGATTTTATGAGCAATTTTAGAGAGTGTGTTATTAAATATATTCATTCAAACATTCTTATAGTCAAATGTATGCATGGTATCTTGTTTGTGGTTGTAACACATGTATGTTTGATATAACTTAGATACTTTTCACAACCTAAGTTGCCGTGTGTTATTTCTTCTCAAGGTTCTTATATTCCATGCTTATTTTTCGAACGTTCTCTTAAACAGAGTTCTTCTAGTCAAGACCTTCGATAACTGTTGGAAAGTAAACTATCTAACATTCAAATCCATTTACAGGACCAAGAATGCATAATCTGCCGATACTATCTACACCTTTCTGCAGTTGTATGTAGCTGCCGGCCAGAGAAAGCTGTATGCTTGCAGGTATTCCTAAGAGCAATTCTGGTCATGTACTGCTCCCTTGATTGTACTGTGTTCCATTAGGAGCATTTATTATTTAACATGCATTAGAACTACTGGTGCAGCATGCAAGACAGCTCTGTGAGTGCAGTGCTGATAAGCAGCAACTTTTATATCGCTATTCTATTGCTGAGCTGGAGGATCTCTTAAAGCTTGAAAATGAAGTTTTGGAAGATTGCAAGTCTGAAGATGTTAGTTCAGATTGTCGAAATCATAGGCCGAGAATATACGAGGAGCAATGTGGGGTCCGTCCCCTTAATACCGATGCAATGAAAAAGGTTCACACCAGATTTTTGGCCACTCTAACTGCTTCCAGGATTATAAGCTTCAGATTAGGAGTCATCATTCAGATTATGATCTGCAGATTAGGTGGATAGTGACTATGTTGCTTTCATATAATATGCGCATCTGATTTCTGAGGTGGTTGCCTGGTTGCTAGTTTTGGTTACTTGAATGGGAAACGCCAGCTTAAAAGCAGCATTTGTTGGAAATTTTAATTGTAATATTGTATTCTTCTTTTTGCTATGACAACAGATCAAGCCTTCCTTAGAAAGAATGAAGACTTGAATCAAAGCTACTAATTTCCACAATATTTCCACGTCTTTTCAACTTTCTTCACTTTGCATACTTCATCTTGAAAAGAGGCGTTATAATTTCTGTCCTTTTGAATAATGCAGGTGAAAGGTCGTAGTGTGAGATTCACAGAATTGGCTGAATCTTGGTTGTCACAAGCACGTGTTGAGACTCGTACCTCACCACTCCTTAGTGTGGTGAATGATTTACTAGGCCAAGCAGAGCAATTTCTGTGGGCTGGCCATGAGATGGATCTGGTATGTAGAATCCCTACGTATATACTTTTAGATGAATGCTCTTTGAATTTTAACTATGACTTATGGTTCACACTTGGGCAGGCCTTTGTACGTATTGGATATCTAGCAGCTCTAATATGGCTGACGCTGAAAATATGCTGGAATCTGATCACTTGTTAGTTCAATGCTCGGAATATACTGGTCATGTGGTTTTCAATAATACCATCCAACCCCCTGTGTTCCTTTATGGAATTTTTCAGGTACGATGTATGACGAAAGTACTAGAAACTTCATCTGTTTGGGGTAATGACATTGCCAACTGTTACCATGCTATTGAAGATCAAGCTTGTGGCAGTAATGGGCAACGGAGTAAAGTGAGTCTATCATGGGTCCAAGAGCTAGTTGCAGTTGATCCTCTACCATGTATGGAGAGCTGTCTTCCCATGTTGAAGGTATGCATTAAACGTATTTTTAATGATAAGATTAAATTTTCTACTTGTTATGAATGTCGCAGAACATTAACGATTGACGGTTCTGCTGTAAAGTTGCTTTTGAGTTGCAGAGTGTTTGAACTTTGAATATTGACTACATTCTGGTCATCATTTGTCAGGTTAAAGTGCAGGAGGCATGCGACCTACAACAACAAATTCTTAGCTCCCTCTCAGCTTCTCCTCCATCTGAGGTAAAACCAAGTTTTTTCAAACAAGTAATCTTTCAAAATGTCTTATATAGCAGTTGCAGCTTCTCTTTTATGATTATCTTTTGTTCAGTCCATACTGATTGTTATGTTTTGAGGCATAGGTATCTACCATCAACACAAGCAGTCATTTTCAGAAGTTATCATTTAAACGTCAAAGGCAACCTATATTTTGAATAAATAAGAGTTTTCTTGCTGCACTTCTGCATTAGTAACAGATTCTTTTGATGGTTTCAAGCCCCAGCATATTAGTACAGTTGGGTCTAAAAAAGTTTATATGCTGCAGATTCCATTATGTTCATTCACAAAGGCTTAACTGGATACTCACTTTCAAAGAACGTCTTCTCATAACTTGTTAGAAAGTTCTATGTTTAAGTTTCAGCTTGAAATCAGCAAATTCTTCACTTGCAAACAATCAAATATTAGAGTTCAGAGTGTTATACCACATGTTGAGTAGATGATCTAACTCCAGTATAGGTTACTATCTAGCTTCTTTTTCACCTTTTTAAAAATGCTTGTCCTCATGCTAATTGATCTCGCGTATATGATTGCAGGCAATGAGCTTGAATGTTAAACTAAAGGCTTTTGAAATGTTGTCCTGCGAAATGTGCAAAATCTTTAAATTCCAATTCTTCTCTTTAGGGATCTGAAGTTCAAAATTTTCGCCTGTTAGTAAGGCTGGGAAAGGACACTGTTAGTTTCTATTCTAGTACCAAATTCACCACCTGTCACAGAATCTGGCCAGTTACGTAAATTACAAAGTGTCCAAAATTTCAAACTTATTTCCGATTTTCAGAATATTTGATTGTTTCCAGACTGCAAAGATCAATCTGTTTATGAAACATATTGTCCAGGACAAAACCAAACCTAAAAGGTAGCTATTTTTGATTCTTCATGCTAGTCACAGGAATTAGTACACTTCCTTTTTTGGAACTTTGAAGAGATGCTTATTCTCTAAGAAGTATGTGGTCTCCAGAAATGTGAAATGTTGTCTCTCAAACTCTGTTCTTTGCGAGCTTGAGTGAACAGTCACCTTAGCTGTTTGAGATCCTTTTAGAGCCCGTTTGGTATGTACTATTATTTCAGAGAAAAACTGTTTGATATTTTTATTTTTACAACCTCCTCTAATTGATTGGCGATCCATCCCAATTGTAAAGGAGCAAAACTAGAAATCAAGGAAGATAGTTGTTAGTATTTCGTATCTTCTCTATGTCTTGGTAGATCTTGTCTATGTATTATGGTCCTTGTTTCTTAGTTTACTTTATATTATAAATTTTCCTCGTTGAGTGTCAACACTGGGTCGACCCAAGAGAATCCGGATTTTTTCAAAGCCCAAATAGCAATTTTGCTGGTTGGCCAAAATTTTTTGTTTATTGATTTCTACATTATTGTTTTGTTATTGATCTTTTACATTCGTTGTTGCATGTATATTTTTTACCTTATGACATCACTGGCTTCTCAAAATAAATTTGTGATTTTGGATGTATTCCAATCTTACAAATAGATAAAGCAAGAAAGTAAGATAGTGTGGTCAAAAACCAAGTTTTACCTATTACGCATGATATTTTTCCTGTCTTATTAAATTACAGTTTATGGTTTGAACTTAATGCTGGCTTATGAATATTCACATTTATGCTATTCATCAATACGTTCTAGTTTGAATATGTTTTAATCTCATTTCTGTAATTAACACATCAAAGTCAACAAAGCAACGGTTGTCTTTTCTACAAGTCAAACAATGGAAACTATGGTTATCTTGGCCATGTGTGATTCTTTATTGAGCAAAAAAGATCTTTGTTGCTTGTCACACAGTACCTTACAATGCATATATTATTCTAATCTGTTCAGCATGGACAAACTATATTTTTCCTTATCCATCACTTGCTGATATTGTTTTGGCTTTAGGTGCGAGCTTTGCAATTACTTCAGAAAATGGCAGCCAGTTCTCCTTTTACATACCCAGAGATGCAACAATTGAATGAAGTACTCATCTCTGCTCAGGTATGAGTGCAGATGTTTCATTTTTTTTCTTCCATCTTGTGGTTAGGGTACACAACTAGATAGAAGAATGAAAAAGTGACTGTCTGATTGAAGCATGTAACAACAGGGTCAATGTTATGCATTGATAAAGTACGTTGCAGCACATTAAGCTCTTGCACAGATGGCCATTTTTTAATTATGTTAGCTGTTATTTCAGTGATTACTGATTTTGCTTTTAAATTTGATTTTGTAAGTTAGTGCCTCTACCTGGTCCGCAACTCTCCTATAATTCATCAACGAAAAATGTGAATGACTTTCAACTTTAACTTATGTAGCCATGTCTGTAATTCTCGTCTCCGGTTGGTATAATTTCCTTGTGTTATGCAGATATGCTCAATTTAAGTTTTGAGAATTCAGTGGCAATTGCAAATACTGTTTACATTTTGATAGCTGGAAATTTTTGTCATTTTCAGTTCTGGTCTGAGCGTCTGCAAAAGATACTATCTACTGGCAATATTCATTCAAATTGCGGGGGAACAAGCAATGTTGCAGACATTTATCAGTTACGGCATCTACAGTCTGAGGTAAGATTGAATTTTGTAGTGGAGGTTGCTGTGTTTAGGTCTTTGTGTCAGCTTGTTTTGAGGATGCTTGCACCTAATTCTTCTCTTTTCCTTGTGATGTATCTTCATAAAGCAATCACCATGGGCTTGTGCTTCCCTTGGGATTACTTTTAATCACTGAAACTTGATGCACAATTGCAATTCCTACCACTTTGTATTGTGCAAAGCTTGGGCGATTCTGGGAAAACTTGACTGTGGCTCGAAGTCAGTTGGCAATTACAGCTACATCATCTGATTTAGCACAATCTGATTGTTAATGATTTCTATTAATGATTTCTATCAGTTCTGCTACCTCAATTTCTCATATCTGGTCTATCATTGTGACCATAAGGACTGTCACTATTGTTTTTGTGTTTGCATCCCATTTCCACTCATCTCTTAGCAGATTCATATCTATGAATATAGTGTTCTGTATAAAGGATGTTTCCACAATTGCCTATGGCAACAATTCTTGGACTATTTCTTTGATTATCATTCTTGATAACCAAGGGCTAACAGATAATTAGTATGAGTATTACTTATTTTTGGACATCAATGGTGATTAAATCAGCAGACTTTTTTGTGGTTCTGTTTCCCATGGTACTATATGATCCGTACTACTCATATTGCCCATAGAGCCACTACTCAGAAACGACCTTCTTGGCGATGTCAGCAGCATCCATCGAGACCATCTCCTGGCGTTATCCCCATCACATCTTTCTTTCATACCAGCAATACTTGATGACACGGAGTTATACCATTATTATTGGTAGCATTAGACTTTTTAGACCTACTTTATGTTCATAATATAGCACATTAACATTTCATTTCATTTCTGTTAAGGAGACGTTTCATAAGCTCCCAGTACCACACACTTGACATGTACTTTTTTTCGTCTTATATGTTTATTGGCATGGAAAAGACATTAATAAAATCTTTCTTTCTTTCTTCTCCCTTGAAAGGCTTACTATTATTTGACCCAAGGGCCCATTTTGTTTTGTTAAGGCTATTTTTTGTTATGTAGGCACACACCTTTCAATGTAACTCATCTCTCTTATTTGCAACATGATAATTGTATCTCTTTGGAGGAACTCGCTGTCCTTCTCGCTCTCTCTCATGTGAATGTTTCTCCTCATGATGTTTGTGAAAGGTAAATTCTAAAGCTCTCTAATGAATGCTTGTGGACTGTTGTGGAATATTTAGTACAATACATGCAATGTTTACAATGGCAGCCACAATGTTTGTAGATCAACTCATCCAGTCACCTATTTTCATCCCACATTCATCAACAACCTTGCAATCTTCAACTACTTTCCGTACTGAATTCCACAACAGTCTACAAACACCTACACACACCATTTGTGTTTCCATGCACTTCAATTCACCTGCTTGGACTAGCTATCCCTCCTTTATTTCATACTGCAAGGTGCCTCTTTACCTAAAACCTGTTTTCTCATTCATGACCTTCATACTGCAACCAATCTCTCTCACAGGACAGTTAGTAAATTTTTTTTTCTTGCAATACTCTGTATGGATGTTTTGTTCAGAAAATGCTTGTGATTCCTCTGTTATGCTATAAGCAGTTGGCTGTACCCTTTTCATCTTATGTATGGTTCTTGAAGTTAAAGAGAGACCGAAAATAAACCTAATACAAGAATTCCAGCCAGTTGAGAACTGAGACTCTAAAATGAAGTGCATATCTGACGTAAAGCATAATAGCTAGGTGTGTAACATTCTATACGGCTCTAACTTTGGTAGGTTACGTCATGAAGTAATTGGATAAGGGACAAATCTCACAGTTAAGGGCTGTTTCAGGGAGCCCAGATGCCTGTCATAGTTCCTGAGAAGAAGCTTCTTGACGTTGTTATCAAGAAAGTGGAAGTTTGGCAACATCATGCAAATCAGTTGCTGGATTCTACTGCACCATTACAGGTCTTTCTCAAACTTATCAAATTATCTAATCGTGCAACAACCTTTGAAGTGTTGAGAAGCTGATTTTGAAGCATTTTGTTTTCAATATACTTGTTCCTAGCAACCTGGAATTTTTTTCTATTTCCATGTTTTTGAGTATTTTTGGCTACTTCCTTGCTGTTTCATAGTACAGTCAGTATTGAACTCATGTATTGTGGGAGTTCTTTAATCTCATTTTTGGTAGATGACTTATCAAGGTGCTTTTAGAGAGCCTTTCTTACCCTTACCTTATGTACATTAGGACTCATGCAGATGAGGAGTTTTTATTTAACTTTGTAGGAAAAATAGTATTTATTCTTTCACAGAGAACACGACGAAAGTTTGAATAAATCAGACTAATATCAGTGTCTTCAATCGGGTCTGTATCTGATCTATGTACTAATAGAACAATATTTGCTCTGATTGAATATGCGTGTGGAAATAATATGCGGAATTAAGAGACAACTTAAGACAATTTTAGACAAACAAAAACTATTGATCAAAAACGAATTTATAATTCTGAATCTGAATCAGTATACATCTCTTGCTGTCTTATCTCGCTGTTGTGTCTCTGATTGAATGAGTATGAGAATCTCTTCAGTTTGAGTGTCTGAGAGTTGGTTACAACGAGTAGTGCACATGTATTTATATTGCTATAGGACAGGTCTTTTGGCCTTTTATTTACAGGTCTTTTGGCCTTTTAACTATGTAACAGTAAATCTAACCGTTTACGACGGTTGATATTCAAATAGACTCTGTGTTTCCAGGGTCGAATAATTTCTGTTCGCGAATTGTTCGCGACAGTCCATCTCTTTGTCACAGCTCCGTGTTTCGCGAATTGTTCGCGACACTTGTCTCTTCGCGACATTTTCGTCTTTCGCGATTTGTTCGCGACAGATGACAGTTCTTGAGCTTGAAGAAGAATCAGAAGAGTTCGTGAATTGTTCGCGACATCAAAGGTTTGAACAAGAAACAGATTATTTCGCGACAAGATTCTGTTCGCGAATCTTTCGAGGTTGATCACGAATAGAAATGTTTCGAGTTCGCGATCGTTTCTTTCTCATCCTTTGTCAAGTAAACTGCGCACTTTGTTAGTAGAATCGAGATCTGTCTGATCAGGTGTTCTACAGCTCCCTCTCAAAGTGGGCAGTTGGATTAACCCCAATCTTCTTCGCTGCTTCTCGAACAAAGCTTTACTGAGTGGCTTCGTAAAGATATCAGTTGTCATTTCCTCTGTGGGTATGAAGACTGTCTTCAGTATCTTCTTCTCGACTAAGTACCGAATAACATGATACTTGATAGCTATGTGCTTCGTTTTTGAGTGAAATACAGGATCTTTCGTAAGACAGATTGCTGAAGTGTTATCCATTAACAAGACATAAGGTTCAAAAATAATCAAATCCTTCCAACATTTGTTTGACCCAGATCAGCTCGTTTGCTATCTTGGCTGCTGCTATATATTCCGCTTCACAGGAAGATTGAGCTACTGCTGTTTGCTTCTTGCTTCTTGCTTATCCAGAGTATGGCTCCGTCAGATGCTAGAGTACAACCTCCTGAAATACTTTTGCTATCATCCTTCATGGATGCCCAGCTTGCGTCACTGTAAGATTCGATGTGAAATCCAGCTTCCTTCGAATAATACAGTCCATAGTCTTTCTAGGCTTGCAGATTTAAAGAGAC